>VZQC01007930.1:9558-280236 GCA_009823505.1 Rhizomys pruinosus
ATCCAAACTTGAGCACATACAATTTCAGCCATCTCATATTTGACAAGGGAGCCAAGAAGACACAATGGAGAAAAGACAGCATCTTCAGCAAGTGGTGTTGGCAAAACTGGATCACCACTTGTAGAAGAATGAAATTAACCCCCTACCTCTCACCCTGTACAAAAGTCAACTCCAAATGGTTTAAAGACCTCAACATGAAACCCCAAACTCTGAAGGTGATAGAAGAAAAAGTTGGCAGCAGACTACAAGACATAGGCATAGGAAAAGACTTCCTAAATCAGACAGCAGATGAGCAAGAATAAAGGTTGACACTTGACAGATGGGACCTCATTAAACTCAAAAGCTTCTGTACATCAAAAGAAACAATCAAGGAAGTAAAGATAAATCCCACAGAGTAGGAGGAAACCTTCACAGCAGAAACATCTGACAAAGCTTTGATTTCCAAAATATATAAACTACTCAGAAAATAAAGAAGAAAGAAAAGAAATGACCCACTCAAAAGATGGAGCAAAGAGCTGAACAGAGACTTCACAAGTGAGGAATTAGAGATGTATGAGAAACATCTTAAGAAGTGTTCAACATCACTAATCACTAAGGAAATGCAAATCAAAACCACTTTAAGATAACATCTTACTCCAATAAGACTGGCTAGGATCAAGAAAACAAATGATACCAAGCGCTGGAGAGGCTGTGGGGAAAGGGGAACACTCATCCACTGCTGGTGGGAATGTAAACTCGTGCAGCCACTATGGAAAGCAGTGTGGAGAACCCTTGGAAGACTTGGAATAAACTTGCCACCCGACCCAGCCATACCACTCCTGGGCGTGTCCCTCAGGACTCACCCCACCACAGAGATATATGCACGGCCATGTTTATTTCAGCTCTCTTCACAATAGCAAAGAGCTGGAACCAACCCAAATGCCCCTCAACTGATGAGTGGATAGAGAAAATGTGGTACATCTACACAATGGAGTTCTATGCAGCAGTAAAGAAAGATGACATCATGAGCCTTGCAGGAAAATGGCTGGAGCTAGAGGACATCATGCTGAGTGAAGTAACACAGTCCCAGAAAAACAAATGAGGAATGGTATCCCTCATCTGTGGATGCTAGTGCCAATTACCTATTTGTAAGTATTTCTTGTGTAGGGCCCCCTGAGCTTTTGTCCAAAGCAGTTGGGCGTGATGCATATTGGAAACAACAACCACAACAGATAGGACTGCATCAAAGAACTGACTGAAACAGTGAACTTCTGCTCAAAACAGTCAACTTCCTCATGGAGAATACTGAGAAAGACTGAGAAAGAGATGAAAAGCATGTTTGGCAGAATGCATGAGCTCTGGTGGGTTGGGGGAATGGGCGGGAACACGGGTCTGGATTTGTTTAAAAAATCAAAAAATAAAAATAAAAAAAAAAGGTGTCCCTGAAAAAAAAAAGACTCAAAAAAAGATATAAGGCAGATGTGGAAGAATGTATGAACTCAGGTGGGGTGGGGGGCATTTCAAAGGAAATGAATCTAAATTGGACTGAGAAATTTTGTATGTGTGAAATGCATAAAACTTCAATAAAATATTTTTAAAAGAAAAATAAAGTATTCAACATAATTATTGTAGGACCTTGGAATTGAAATGATCTTTTGATTTCCAAGTGAGATCATTCTTAATATTCACTTGGAAAGAGGACTTGAATTTTGAAGTACATTCCTAAGAAGTCTATTCCCAGGTCCTATGATTAAGTCATAATATTTATTTACAAAAGTCAGAATTTTGAATGTTTTGTTTTCAGAAAATAAATCTGTAATGAGCTATCTCTATTATATCATTGATAAAACTTTTTCTCTAATTACTAAATAAAATTATCGACATAAATCTCTCAGTTGTCACCACACTGCTTCAATCTTCTTGAATTCTTATATTGCCTCCAAGTTCAAAATTTGCCTCATTTGTCTTATGAAATAATGTTTTCAGATAAGTCGACATCCAAACACGTTACCACTTGGCTAACCCACTGAAATCTAGAAGCCTTTTAATTCAGTCTGATGGTGAATCTTGGTTGTCAATTTGACCAGATTTGGAATCAGGTAGGAAACATGCCCATATGTGTCTTTTCTAGAGAGTTTTCACTGAGGAGGGAAGACATACCATGTGGTGGTTTGAGAAATGTCTCTCACAGGCTCCTGTAGTGAACTTGTGTTCCCTAGATGGCAGTACTGTTTGGGAAGGTTACAGAGTTTTTAGGATGTGGAGCCTTGCTGGAGGAATTAAGTAACTGGGGTTTGAATCTGAGAGTTTTTTTTTTTTAATTTTTTTTTTTATTTATTTCTGTATGTGTATGAATGTACTGTCTGCATGCAAGTTTGTGCACCTGTGCCGTGCAATGCCGCGGAGGTCAGAAGAGGGTCTCGGATTCCCCTGGAACTGGAGTTCTCCTGGAATTGGAGTTTCAGACGGTTCTCGGCCGCCATGTGGGTGCTGGGGATCAAACCCAGGTCCTCTGTAAGAGCGGTCGGCGCTCTTAACCGCTAGGCCATCTCTCCAGCCCCCTTTTTAAAATTTTTTTTTAAATTTGAGAGTGTTCAACCCCACCCCACTTCCAGTACACTTTCAAATTCCTGTGCCCATTTGAGAGGTTAAGACGAGATCTCTGAAATTCCTCTTCTAGCCTCCTGCCACCGTGCTCTCTCAGCCATGATGAGAGAGAGCCCATTGGAACTGTAAGCCAAGATAAATGTTTTCCTCCTATGAATTGCTTTTGGTTATGGCATTTTATCACAGCATCTGAGAAGTAATTACTCCTTACCCTGGATGTGGGTGGCACTACTATGTGACCTGGGGTCTTGGGCTGATTGGTAGAGGAGGGGCCCATGTGAGCACCCATGTTTATCTCTCTGTTTTCCTGACTGATTACCCAGCGTGGCCAGCTCCCTCACAATCCATCCTAGTACCACGTCTTCCCTAAGTGGATGGACTGTTCTCAAACCATGTTTCAAAATAAACCCTTCTTGTAATTGTGCTTGTAAAGTATTTTGTAATAGCTAAAATAATAGTAACAAATACATCAAAATTAAAAGTACTTATTTTCTCTTTTTTTTAAGCTCACATGAGATCATCATTCCCAATTGTGAAATGTTTCTTTGAGCTACACGTTCAGCCCTAACTCTTATTGTCTAAGAATCCATACTATTGTTCACATCCACACTGAATGTACATCAGGAGGATTGTCACTGACCACCAGATTTCTCTGTGTGTAGAGCAGGATTTATTCTTAACATAGTACACACCACAAATACAGTATGTGTTGGGCCTGATTAATGGGTAGGGTAGTAGTCTACATCATGTTTTACAAAACAGTCATAAGTAAACAAAAAATATTTCCCCGGTAGTTGTGCTACTGATGATTAAAAAGAGCCAGATTATGCAGTATGTCCCTTTTATATATGTATCAGTCAAAACAATGTAGCAAATCCATCTTTCAGTTCTACTATCAGAAATGTATGCATTAGTAACTGAATTTATACAGTGGCATTGTGCTGTGTAATATCCACTATTACCATTTATAATGAAAATTTTTAGATATGGTTCAGGGCATGACATTTGTGGATAACTTTTTAGCTATTGTAAAGTTCTTTGTTGCAACATGGTTTAAATCACATTTTAGCTAGCAAAGGAACACTTATGAATGATGCCTAAAGGACACTAATTTTTACTTGAAAGCATTGTTTTTTACCTACTAAAGTTCATTTGGATGACTAGAAAAGTGCCTTTGCTTTCCTTGTAAATGATGTGAAAGAGTCAGTTTTACACTGTGATCTGAAAAACAAAGCTATGATCTGAAAAGAGTTTAACAGCAAACATAAGCAAAATGCATTTTAAATATTAAATGGTATAATATCAATTTCACCCATTTTCCTATAATATATCATGTTCAAAGGCTCATTTTTCTTGGTAAATTTGTCTTAATAAATAATTATTCCCCATGTCTTTACAATAATTTTCTTTAATATACATCTCAATAATATTTTAGAACTAATTTTACTATTTTACTAAATTACTATTTTACTACATTGATATAACCAAAACCCACTATTGGTTTATATGTATTGATGATATACGAAGCACTAAATTAGAAAAAACTAAATCTTTCATCAATACCAATAAGACATTGATTTTATGGAAATGTCAATGTTTGAGACAAAGAGAGTATGATTGAGTCAGTATTCTACTTATCTATACCCTATGGAGTTAAAACTTCCTCTGATGTTTTATGAAATGACTTGCTCACACTATTGCATAGTTTTGTGAGTCAGGAGTCAAGAAAGGCTGGAGAGTTCTTCACTTGCTTTATTTCTAACGAGATTCTTCGGTACTCCACTGGCATACAACCTGGTATGGAAGCTCTAAGACTCATTAATTGTCCTGTGGAGTGTTGCTAAGGATGGCTGGAAGAAGGGGCTTGGCTAGGATTGCCCATTCTGCTGTTCATCAGCAGCCTGTCCAGAACAACAGTCACAAAGATTTGAGGGTCTTAAAGAATGGATCATGACTCCCAGACTGAGTGCTCTTGAACACAGGACGTAGAGGCCTACTGTAGCTTGTACGTAAAAAGGCAGATCATCAACATAATATGGAGGAAATGACAGTTTTCCATAAGGCAGTTCTTGACTCCATTTATGCTCCAGATGATGAGTCACAACATTTTGTAGCCATTTCTTTTGTTTGTTTGTTTGTTTTTAATTTTTTAAATATTTATTTATTTTGTTTTATATGTTTACGTGCTTTCTTTGCATGTATGTATGTATGTACACTATGTACAGAAGAGGATGTCAAATCCATTGGAACTGTTGTCACAGACAGTTTTGAGCCATCATGTGGTCTCAGGAACTGAACATAAGTCCTCTGCAAGAGCAGTGCATGCTCTAATTGCTGAGCCATCTCTCTGGCCTCCAATGTTCATGTTGAATCTATCATGTTTAACTGGTTGGCCAGTACAAGGGTAACTGATATTTTTACACTACTCTTTGTAAGCATTTTTCTCTGCTAAGGTTTGGCTTAGATTTTAATAAAACATCAGTGACCATCATCACCACAAAAAATCTGTAGCATATTTCTGCTTCCTACAATGCTTAGATGAAATGCTATGGATACTTTTAGAGCAGTGGACTTTTTCATGACATATGTAATTCTTTGACATTTAAAACAGAAAGTTATCATTACTTTGACTTTCTATATTTATAAGTTCATAAAGTTCATATAGTATTGTTGCATGCGTATTTCATAAAATCCTTACGTAAGTCCAGACAAGCAAGTGGACTCAGTGAGGTGCCGGTAAGGCCAGGCAGATCTGCCTTGACCATTGGGGGTCTCACCACCCACCTAAGAAGTCCCGGCTTGGACTCCAGACAGGTGCATGGACTCAGATTGACTCATTGAGGTGCCGGTAAGGCAAGGCAGTTCTGCCTTGGCCCTTGGAAGGCTCACTACCTGCCCTGGAAGTCCCTGGGTAGGCTTCAGACAGGTGCATGGACTCAGATTGACTCATTGAGGTGCCGGTAAGGCAAGGCAGTTCTGCCTTGGCCCTTGGAAGGCTCACTACCTGCCCTGGAAGTCCCTGGGTAGGCTTCAGACAGGTGCATGGACTCAGATTGACTCATTGAGGTGCCGGTAAGGCAAGGCAGTTCTGCCTTGGCCCTTGGAAGGCTCACTACCTGCCCTGGAAGTCCCTGGGTAGGCTTCAGACAGGTGCATGGACTCAGTGATGTCCCTGTAAGGCAAGGGAGAACTGCCTTGATCCTTGGGGTCCTAATGGAATGCAGGCCAAAGTAGCAACACATCCCCTCACCCACACCCAGTCAACCTGGTGGATCTGTGGTGTAGATGACCTAACAGGCCCAGCATTAGTGATTATAGTCTGTGCAGCCAACGTTGAGGTGCCAGAATCCAAAGAAAGAAATAAACAGACAAATCCACATTCCAAACACACACACACACACACACACACACACACACACACACACAATGGGAAAAGCTCATAATAAATCTACACTGAACACTACCAACCCTACAGAAGATCCCTACAGAGAAATCTCTGAGGAAAGAAGCCAAGAAACTGTCCTTAGAAGAACAACCGTAAACATATTCAAAGAAATTAGAGAACTAAGAGAAGAGAATGAAAAGCTCAAGAAGGACCTAGAGGGAGATAATGGAAAATGGAAAGAACTAAGGGGAGAGATTAAAAAACTCAAGAAGGACCTAGAGGGAGAAAAATATTGGAAAGAACTAAAGGGAGAAAATGACAATGTCCAGAATGAATTGGAAACCTGAAAAGATCACAGGCCAAAATGAAAAATGAAAATGACCAATTACCCAAGGAGCTACAAGATGAGAGTGACAGGCTCCAGAGGGAAGTGGAAAATCTAAAGAAATCACAGGATGAAATGAAAAAGGAAATTCAACATTCATCCAATCACTAGGGAAGGATGGGAAAAAGCCCCAGAAACAGAATGGAAGAAGAAAAAAGAATATCAGAACTGCAGGATAATACAGAGCAACTAGAAAACTCAAGTAAAGATTATGAAAAATTTAAAAAAAAACACAAAAGTGGAACAACCAGGAAATGTGGGACACTATGAAAAGACCAAACCTCCACATCATAGGAATAGAGGAAGGAGAAGAATCCCAAGACAACACTATTGAACAGATCTTCAACAGGATAATAGAAAAAAAATTTCCCCAAACTGAAAAATGACAATCCCATACAAATACAAGAAGCACATAGAACACCAAATAGACAGGACCAGAAAAGAAACTCCCCATGCCATATAATTGTTAAAACACTAAATTCTCAAAACAAAAATAAAATACTGAAAGCCACAAGAGAAAAATAACAAGTTACATATAAGGGGAAACCCATCAGAATCACAGTTGAATTCTCAGTCCAAACTATGAAAGCTAGAACAACATGGACCAAAGTATTCCCTGTGCTAAACAACTTTAGATGCCAACCCAGACTACTATATCCAACAAAAATGTCAATTATAGTTGAAACAGAAAGAAAAATCTTTCATGACATGAACAAGATAAAAGAATATATGTCTAAGAAACCAATATTTCAGAAAATCCTTGAAACAATCAAAAGAACAGAGGAAAGGAGAAACTATCCCTTAAACAATGAAAGAGAGAAATCAACAAAAGCATAACAGAGTAAATACAAACCTAGACTAAGAATGCAAACAAAAAATAAGTTGACAGGAAGCAACACACATATCTCAATAATAACCTTAAATATTAATGGTCTAAACTCCCCAATCAAAAGGCATAGACTGGGAGTATGGATTAGGAAATAGAATCCTTCTATATGCTGTCTACAAGAAACTCATCTCACCCAAAGACAAACACCACCTTAGAGTAAAAGGATAGAAAAAATATTCCAAGCTAATGGTACCAAGAAACAAGCCTGAGTGGCTATTATAATATCAGACAAAATAGATCTCAATGTGAAACTAATCAAAAGAGACAAAGAGGGCCATTACATCTTTGTCAAAGGAACAATTAACTATGAAGACTTCACAATCCTAAATGTCTATGCACCAAACTCTGGTTCACCTAACTTTATAAATAGTATGTTGAAGGACCCCAAGACTCGGATTAATCTTAGCACATTAATAGTGGGAGACTTCAACACCCCACTGAGACCCTTGGATAGATCAACTGGAAAAAAATTAAACAGAGAGATATCAGAACTGAACAATACAATAAATCTAATGGACCTTATAGACATCTACAGAATATTCCACCAAACACCAGAGAATAGACTTTCTACTCAGCACCTCATGGAACATTCTGAAAACTCGACCACATACTGGGGCACCAAAGAAATATCAACAAATATAAAAGGACTGAAATTACTCCATGATACATTCTATCCAACCACAGTGCAATAAAGCTCAATATGAACACCAGAATAAACCCAACTAGCTACAATAACATTTGGAGACTAAACAACACCATCCTGAATACTGAATGGGTCACGGAAGAAATAAAGAGTGAAATAAAAGTATTCATGGAACTGAACAAAAAAGACAATACAACACAACAAAACTTGTGGGATACTTCAAGTCTTGACAGGGAAATTTATAGCCCTAAGTGCCCCTATCAAAAAACAGAAAGGAACAAATAAATGATCTAACACTGCAGTGAGAAGCACTTGAGAGACAACAACAAATGAACCCTAAACCCCAAATACAGGAAGAAATCACAAAAATCAGAGCAGGAATCAATGAAATGGAAACAAAGAAAATAGTATATAGAATCAACGAATCCAAAAGCTGGTTCTTTGAAAAGATAAACAAAATAGACTGACCTCTAGTTCAGGTAAACCCCCCTAAAAAAGAAATAGCAACTCAAAATCAATAGTATTCATGAAGAAAGGGGAAACATCACAACAAAGCAAAGATCCAGACAATCATATAAGAATACTTCAAAAACCTATACTTCACTAAATTTGAAAACCTAAGAGAAATGGTTAAATATTTGAAATCCTGGGAACCAACAAACCAAGAACCAAGAAGAGACTGACAGTTTAAACAGACCCATAATATTTGAGGAAATTGAAGATGTAATAAAAAATCTCCCAACTAAAAAATTCCCAGGCCCAGATGCATTCACAGCAGAATTCTATAAAACATTTAAAGAAGTCCTATGATCATTACTACTCAATTTGTTCAGAACGATACAAACAGAGGAAATTCTCCCCAATTCCTTTTATGAAGCCAGCATTTCCCTAATACCAAAATCAGGCAAAGATACAACCAAAAAAGAAAGCTATAGACCCATCTCATTAATGAAGATATATGCAAAAATTCTCAGCAAAATACTTGAAAATCACATACAGACCCACATCAAAAAGATCATCCATCAGGACCAAGTTGGATTCATACCAGAGATGCAGGGAGGGAAGGTTCAACGTATATAAATCAATAAATATCATAAAACACATAAATGGACTGAAAGAAAAAAAAAACCACAGGATCATCTCAATTGATGTAGAAAATGCCTTTGACATGATCTGACATCTCTTCATATTTAAAGTCCTAGAGGGAATCAGACCGAAGGGAACATTCTTCAACATGATCAATGCCATATATAGCAAACCCATTGCCAACATCATCCTAAATGGAGAAAAACTGGAAGTATTTCCCTTAAAGGCAGGAACCCTGCAAGGCTGCCATTCCTCTTTAACATGGTGCTTGAAAGGCTTGCTAGGGCAATAAGACAAGAGAAAGAATTTAAAAGAGTACTAATCAGGCAGATGAGGTGTAGCTGGTGCTGATGGTGGAGTCTTGCTTGACTCAAGGAGACCTATATTTGCTTTATTGGTTTAGTGGCCTTTGGTAACACTCTCTGGCATTCCAGAGACTATCTGTATACTTGCAAGTGCGGTCTCCATACATCTTTCCCATGTTTATATCAGGTCTTCAACAGCAGGGCCTTATCGCCTCTCTTCCTGCAGATATCACAGTTTGGAGGCAAGAAGCCTTTACCTTTTGTGGGTGCTTGGATCCCCTGGCCAACATCTCCTTGGTAGAATAATCCATTGTTGATGTCAGAGCTCCTGTATTAATATATTTTGCTTACGTGCATAGCTTAAGGAGAATTTAGCATTATATTTAGTTCTGAATAGAGAATAATCCTTCTCACAGTTTCTATGTCCATTAGTCAATTAAAGAAGGCAGTTTTACCGATTTTACAAGAGAATACCTCTATAACACCTGGCTCCAATCTAACAGCTGGAGAAGGACGGCTCATTATCATCATATTTCTCCTTATCTATGGGGGGGGGGAGTTAGAAAGTCTCTTGATATTAAAAACCTTTTGTGGCACCTAAAAAGTAAGTTCGTTAGATCTCATTATAAAAATTGTTACTAGTGAGGATCCCATGAGGGGGGCTATGTCTGCAGCTAATCTGAGTGCTATTTCTCCCTTCAATGCTAGAGGAGTCAATCCTTCCTGCCGGCACTTTCTGTACATCCTTCTACTCACTGCCAAAGCTGCATTTATTTTCTTTCTCAGCCATTAATTTACGGCTTTAGGAATTTACGTCTGCGTCGATCCTGGACTTGGAACATACAAATCCTTTCCTAGACTTGTTTTAAGATCAGCAAGACTCTCTCCTTCAAGCACCACTACACCTCATTCTGCCTGGAAATTACTGTGCGCATGTGGCAAAGCCATATGTCTCTGTCTAACTCCCAAATCTGACGACTAATTTAAAAAAAGGCCCCTATTCTCTCCCTTGGAGGAATAACCCAATGGCTGATGGCCACAAGCTTACATCCTCTAAATGGTTAGGAGATGTTTATAAAGCACAATGAAACCCTGTCATCTTAACAGAAAAAATGTTAATTCATAGGATTAACAGTCCATCCAAAACATCTGTGTCTATACAATAAAAGAACCTACCATAACAATTAGCCATGTTTAAATAGCTAAATATCTAATTACGTGTGCTTCCATTAGTAGGATCGAAAGCGTTATGCTGCGACAAAGCTAATCAGCCATGAAAAAGAGAAACAGCCAAAGAATTCACATATTGCAGAGACCAAGAACAGCTCCAGAGAAAGTAGACTGTTTTGCTTCTCATCCACCTGTGCCCCTTTCTAAAGCCCTAGGGAACAATCTGCGGAAGAGGGTCATGTTAGAAAAGTCAGGGCTGCGATTGGGGCGAATGGTGAAAATACAGCAACATAATCTGGACACTCAGTTTGATCAACTGATACGAACATACAAGCCCCCTCCGCTGGATGGGGACCATGAGCTGTGTGGATTTGAGCACAACTTCTGTGCGGACAAATTGGTTTTACATGAAGGATTGCTGTACTCATAATTATCACTTATTCTTAAAAAAAAATGAAAACAAAACAAAACAAAAAAGAAAAAACACAGAAAGATGCAAAAAAGTTAAGGCAGAATGCATTATCTGGGAAGGGCTGGGGTGGGGTGGCAAGGGGAAGGAATCGAACGTCATCTTTGGTTTAGTACAGAATTAACGTCTGGGTTGTAGATCTTGATGCAAGCCTGAAAAACAACTGAATGGGGGTGAGGGATGGGGATTATGGATGGGGGGGGTGGTGGGGATGAGGGGGGATGTGTGGGCGGGATACGGGGAGTGGGTGTGGGACTTTCGTCCATGACAAATCTCGTTGAAACTATGAAATGAAATACAGAAGCATCAATAAAAAAAAGAGTACTAATCAGAAAGGAAGAAGTTAAGCTATCCCTTTTTGCAGATGACATGATAGTTTACCTAAGGGATGCTAAAACCTCCACCAGAAAACTTCTAGAAATGATTAAGAGTTTCAGTAAAGTGGCAGGATACAAAACTAACCTGGAAAAATCAGTAGCCTTTCTTTACACCAACAACAAAAAGTGAAGAAGGAATACAAGAAGACCTTCCCACTGACAATAGCCCCCAAAATAATAAAATACCTGGGAACACACCTAACCAAAGATACCAAAGACCTCTACAACAAAAATTTTAAACCCCAGAAAAAGGAAATTGAAAATGACACCAAAAGATGGAAAGATCTCCCATCCTAATGGATTGGAAAAATTAATATAATAAAAATGTCCATTTTACCCAAATTGATATACAGATCCAATGCGATCCCAATCAAAATCCCCATGAGCTTCTTCACAGACTTGGAAAAAAATCCTTAAATTCATATGGGAAAACAAAAGATCCCCGAATATCTAAAGCAATCCTGGGTGAAAAATGCAATACAGGGGGGATTGTTCTACCAGACTTCAAGCTATATTAGAGAGCCATAGTCATAAAGACAGCCTGGTACTGGCACAAAAACAGACCTGTTGACCAATGGAACAAAATTGAAGATTCAAACTTGAGCTCATACAATTTCAGCCACTTCATATTTGACAAAGGGGCAAAAAAACCTCAATGAAGGAAGGACAGCATCTTCAGCAATTGGTGCTGGCAAAACTAGATCACCATTTGTAGAAGAACAAAATTATGCCCCTACCTCTCACCCTGTACAAAAATCAACTCCAAGTGGATCAAAGGTCTCAAAGAGAAACCCAAAACCCTCAAGGCGATAGAAGAAAAAGTTGGTAACAACCTACAAGACATAGGTGTAGGAAAAGACTTTCTAAATCAGACAGCAACTGCATAGGAAATAAGGTCAATGGTCAACAAATAGGACCTTATCATACTCAAAATCTTCTGTACAGCAAAAGAAGCAATCAAGCAAGTGAAGAGAAATCCCACAGTGTGGGATGAAATCTTCACTAGTGATTCATCTGACACAGCATTAACATCAGGAATATATAGACTACTCAAAAAGCAAAGAATAAGAAAACAAATGACCTACTCAAAAGATGGAGTAAAGAGCTGAACAGAGACTTCACCAGTGAGGAAGTAAAGTTGGCTGAGAAACATCTTAAAAAGTGTTCCACATCATTAATAATTAAGGAAATGCAAATAAAAACCACTCTCAGATATCTTCTCACTCTGATATGACTGGCTATGATCAAGAACTCAAAAGACACCAAATGCTGGAGAGGTTGTGGGGAAAGGGAACACTCATCCACTGCTGGTGGGAATGTAAACTTATACAACTATTATGGAAAACACTGTGGAGAACCCTTAAAAGACTCAAAATGAGCTTACCACCTGACCCAGTCTTACCACTCTTGAGTATATACCCACAAGACTCATCCTGCTGCAAAGATACATGCACATCCATGTTTATTGCAGCTCTCTTCACAATAACAAAGGCTGGAACCAACCCAAATGCCCCTCAACTGACGAGTGAATGAAAAAGAAATGTGGTACATCTACACAATGGAGTACTACTCAGCAGTAAAAAAAGATGGCATTATGAACCTTGCAAGTAAATGGTTGGAACTCGAAGCCATTATGCTAAGTGAAGTAACACAGTCCCAGAAAAACAGTGAATGGTCTCCCTCATTTGTGAATGCTAACACCATATCCCCAGATGAAAGTCAAGCTGAACAACATTATTGTTATATTTCTGTTTATCTGAAAGCAACTATGTTGTTATAATGCAAATCTCTTAACTGGCTCTAGAATCAATCCTCCACTTACTTTCAGACTGTGTAATTACTGTATATGAGTGGAAAGTATGTATTCATATTTTAAAGTAATATAAAATAAAAGGAGAAAAATGTGAATTCCTAAACATAAGAAAGATACAGTGAAAGATGCAAGACATTTATGGCAGAATACATGATCTGTGGTGGAGTGGGGGTAAGGGAAATCGAACTGAGAAATGATGTCTGAAATATACAAAACTTCAATAAAAGCATTATAAAAAAATCCTTATGTGATTATAAGGTTGCAATTATCATTTTTCGTACATCAATTCTTGACAATTTAGAAACAATCAATAATTTCTCTAACCCCATAGAAGAAATATATAATTGACTTTAAAATATTAATTTTGTATTTGTTTACTCAAAAATTCTTAACCATCTATTACCTTCTGGGATCTAACCCTAACAAGGGTATATAAATGTAATACAATAGAACTAACTCTAGGTTTCCCTAATTCTTTCAGCATTTTGGCTAGCATGTTAGTTTCCCATCCAACTTTAATTAATGTGGCACTTACATGACCTGCAGATGTTACTTATACACCAGGAACTTATCATATTTATCATCTCAAACATCTTCACTATTTAAATGGACTTGGCCTCACCTTATTATGTACTGTTATTTTTAAATCATAGGTAGATCATTAAAATATCAACTTAAATTCAACACAAATAATATATGATACTACCCATGCCACCAGGGACACACTTGGACCACCTTGGGAAAGCCTATCTCCTGGCCTTGGTGTTGTTAATGCAGTATGGTTTCTTGGGTACATATATTTAGGCAAAAGGAAATGCTGCTTTACTTTGGACATTGTTTACCATATGAACATAAGATAGTGAACAACATATTCCTGAAATTCTCTCCAATGATTGGTTTTCACTATGACTTCAAAACAGTCCTTTTCTGAGCAGCTATGTAATAACCATGTGCTACTAAAACTCTGGTTACTTAGTGGTAGAAATCGATCCACAATTCATGGGTATCTTCACACTCTCTGAAATATATAAACTCACAAATACTTGTTTTATAGCGTAAAAGGGGCAAATTAGTTGTTCATGTGTGGTACATTGCATCACAAATACAGCTGTCATCAAGAAATCATTGAAAAGGTAAGGTAAAAATGTTCTTTGTTCTTATTTTCTGTCTTACCTTTATCACTTGTTCATCCTTCCAGTCTGAAAGCAACAAAAACAATAAAACTGTGCATTGCATCACCTGCAATCAACCCAGAATGTGTTATTAGAGAAAGTTAAGTTTTACCTGTTAATTTGCATGCATATAGAATATTAATAAATATTGGGTTCAATGTCAATCTCTTGCTAAAATATTGTACTACTTTTTAGTACACATGGATGGTCTTCAATCTAAAATAAATATTGGTTACTAGTCTCTGACATGGACATTAAAACAATGTAAAATTATCTTGACTTTGTATTAATTTCTTCCCTTTCCTATATCTTTCCTTGCCTTGTCCATTTCCTTCTTTGTCTTCCTTCCCTTCCTGTTCTCTCTTATTTTCACGCCTAATTTTTGTTCATTTAGATCTAAGCATTTGTTGCTTCTGTTACTGCCTTGGTTAACATAGGTACCTAACTTAGCCTTTTCCTCTACAAAGTCCTTTTCAGTGGTTATGAATAATTCATTGGGTTATTGGATGATCTCAAGCAATGCAATTACTTGCTTAACCCTGAAAATATTATCCCTTACCTTATTTTTTTTTAAAAAAATATTGCTTTGAATGAAATATATGCCTAAACTAAGTCACACTGTGGTACAAATGAATGATAAGGATTTCATAGGAAACTTGTTTTAAGATAAATGTATATCAACCCATGGTGAATTAGTATCAGACATAGAAGAATGGATGAGATGGGACAGAAAGGAAGAGATTCATGTGTCTCATAAACCACATCTTGTAGACTAAAAACTACCAACATTTATTAGAAAATCAAAGCTATATTAGACTATGCCCAGTAACAGCAATCTCTGGGTCTGCACTTAGGAGATGTAAGAACATCTTCTCATGGATCGGTGGGTCTGCAGGGCTGAAGAAGGCCTTTGCTGCACAGGTAGGCCCAACAGCACCACCTAGGGAAATCTAATATAGCAAAATGAAGGAGTGTCACTGTCTTGCTCATTCAGATGCTCCATGCTAGCCCAACTGAATCCCACTATGCCTCTATTGCCCACATCTTTGTTCTTGATTCTTTGTCCATTTGTGGTACACTCCCACGATTTCATAGAAAGAGTTAAACAATATGGGAAACATCTAGCTTCCACTAATCAATCCCTTCATAATATCAATCTCCAGAAACACTTGCCTATAACAATAACCAAACATGGGTCTATGTACATAGTTGAAATGTTAACTACTGATTTTCTTCATTAGAAGAAATTTTCCCTATTAATCTTTGTACAATTTTGCTTAGGATTATCTTATGATTTTTAAAATTATTTTTTATTTATTTCTGTATGTGTATGAATGTACTGTCTGCATGCAGGTTTGTGCATCCTTGTCGTGCAATGCTGCGGAGGTCAGAAGATTCCCCTGGTACTGGAGTTCTCCTGGAATTGGAGTTTCAGACGGTTCTCGGCCACCATGTGGATTCTGGAGATCGAACCCGGGTCCTCTGTAAGAGCGGTCGGCGCTTTTAACCGCTAAGCCATCTCTCCAGACCTTTAAAATTATTTTTAAAAATAATTTACTGTATCTTTGAATTGGAAGATATAAGCACATAAGACCAGTATATATTTTCTGTCATTATTATAGCAATGGGATGTCAAAATTGATAAATTTTTTAACTAACAAACTGCAGTAAATCAACTCCCTTCTGAGATAAAGGAGTAGTCAGCTGGGTTTCCAAAATTATGTCTCCACTGGGTTATACATGCTGGAGACAGGTAGTGTCTGAAAATGAAAACTGATGCTTCAAGTTCAGCAAATGATGTACAGCTATAATTGTTCTAGAACAACTTACTGCAATATTAGCTGAGCAAAGCACAAACTCAGTCTTGAATCTCCTAGATTAAACATATGTAAATTTGGGGGCTGGAGAGATGGCTCAGCAATTAAGAGAGAGCACTACAGAAGACCCAAGTTTGATTCCTAGCATCAGCATGGTGGCTAACAAATGTCTGTAACTCCAGGGGAATCCAACACCTTCTGACATCTGTAGCCATTGTACAACACAGGTACATTACACGACTGCAGGCAATAATACACTCATACATTAAAATAAAAAATAAATGAAATATTTAAAAGGTTTGTGCATTTTGATCAATAGAGACTATAAAAATGTATTATTCCTTTGGGTTTCTAATGAATGACCAACAAAGCAAAGGGGGAACTCTTTCACTTGGCAGAGATTATATGAATATATCTACAGCTTGAAAGATATCTATCTGCTCAAACCCCTTGAATTATTAAAATGAGTCAAAGTGGTTCTAAAGACCCTTTATCAGACTGGAAAGGTTTAATTAGTAATTACTTTTTAAAAGTTTTTCTGTAATTCTTATAAAAAGAGTTACTATGTTGTATGGTGGTGACACAATTCAACAATAAAACCTGGGAAATTGCCTAATCAGTAACCTGGAAGAAGGTGTACCTGCACCATCACTATCCTGATTCAAATAATTTCTCTGAAGGACTGACAATTTTTGCTCTCCTTTTCTGCTTTCTTTCATTACCCTATTATCTGAGGAACATATCTATCCATGCCCTACAGAATCTTCAAGGACATAAGAAGCCATATATAATTGCAATATTATTTCAGAGGATGTGTTTGTTTAACCAGCATTTGAAACATTGTGTATTTATTTTATAAGATATTTGCAAGTCAAACACACTTTCCCACCTAAACACCTTCCTCTTGAGATGCTGAAACTTGATTTGCTATTCAGAACTCTATCTGGTCCTGCTAGTTCCTTGTCTTAGGCAATGAAGAAATTGCAATAATTTTTCAGAGGACATCTTTATTCACTGATTTGTGAAATAGAATGGAACTAGGTCAACTTACACCCAACTATGGAAGTCTTTAGAGGTTAAAACAAACAGATTAAAAACTTCCTATGTCAAGAAAATGAATAAAAAAGAAGCTATTTCTGAGGGGTATATGATCATTAGGACTCACTATCTTTCTCCTGATAATAGACAAGGGAACTTTTGCTTTGGTTCAAGTCATACAAATAAAAAAAAAAAAAAGTTGTTCACTTTCTCATCCATGATCTGAAATACGTCGACATTACATGTAATTTGTCAAAAAATTGATGACATTGTTTGGTTCTTCCCTTGGCTTGCTTTTAAAATGAAAGATGGATTTTCTTATGAGGAATGAATAAGATAGCTCATCTTTAAACATGATTTTAAAAAAGCTGAACTTAACGCCCTCATAGTGGCCTGTGGAAACCTCATAACTTCCTTTCCAAGCACTGTTTGATCAGGTTGACTGCATGCTAGGGTTTGCAACAGAGATCTGAGTAGACAAGCCTTTGAATTGAGATGAGCACCTGTGGCCATGGAGGGGAAGTGTTCACAGGAGTTCCGTGACCCTAGAAACTCATTCTTGAGCAGCAGGCCCTTCAAAAGGAAGTTTGTGATTAAACTGATAGAACAGAAGTTGGTGGTTTGATGAAAGTAGATGAATGGGGCAAACTCAACCTTTAGAAATTGAGGATATTTCTTTAATGCTAATCGACCATGACTTTGCTCTTAAGTTCCCCAACTTTACTTTCTTTGTAAGATACAGACATTCAGTGACAAGGAATCACTTGCTACCTTCATCCCTATTTAGAGAGCAGGGAGTAATTAGAGGTTTTTCTCAATGTCTTTCTTGGAATATGGTGAATGATTCCTTAATACAAAGAGAAAAATGTAGCAATTTTTCCCCTGACTCATATCTTCATTCACTGGGAACTTAGTTCTCAGTGATAATTACACATCTGAGAATCGCTGTAAAATGCCAGAGGCTAAGCATCCTTCTTAGAAGTTCTTATCTTTACATTGCCATGGGGATGAATACATGTGTGTGAGAACTCTTTCACAGTATCTGTTTGTTCATTTATTTACACTACACAAACAAATCAATGAGATATGGTATACTTACTTCAAGCCTTCATTGAATTTTACCTATTTCTTCCCTAAAATAAAATATAACCTGTGTCGTGGTTAACACTGTCACCTGTGAGCTCTTCCTGCCTAATGTGGCTTTCTCACGTCAGTAACTACCACAAAATCATAGCCAGAAGCTTAAATAGTCATCTCAGCATATAGAAATATTTCATCATCCTTTCAATAAGCAAGACAGTCCGGAATAGTAGATTCTTACTAAGCTATCAAAAATATCTGTCCCGTCTACGGCCATACCACCCTGAACGCGCCCGATCTCATCTGATCTCAGAAGCTAAGCAGGGTCGGGCCTGGTTAGTACTTGGATGGGAGACCGCCTGGGAATACCGGGTGCTGTAGGCTAAAAAATATATATATATATATATCTGTCCCATTTTGAGCTTTTTAATGGAAATTCTTCTCCCAAAGTACCATACCATTTACGTGTCTTATTCAAATCAGTGCTCCTTGTGTTTATCATCTGGATTTTAAGAAAAAAAAAAATAAAGCGAAAATAAAGCAAATGGTGCTGGCAGATCTCTTGCTCTTATGAATTCTCTGGAGGGAGAAACACTTCTTATCTTACTCCAATGGTTTTCAGTGAGTGAGCAGTGGAGGGGTTTATGTGATGTAGAGTTCAGGGAGACTGTCAAATTGACACTGATGAGTGATAAAAAATCTATTCTGCTCGTCCTTGGGGGACACTCATTCCTTCAGAGACAATGGGTTTATGCTTTCTTTCATCAAAAGAAACCAATTTCCATGTTCAATAAATCTGATTAGGAAATAATGACAGTAATTGTTATTATTGGATCACTGAGGTGATCCAATAGGTCTCCATGGGAAAGAGAAGACATGTGTGTTCCCTTTTCTACCTGAAAATCATTGATCCTCCAAAATGGCAATAGTAGTAACAGAATCAGCAAAATTATAATCACAGAGCTGGGATATTTTTGTACCTCCAAACCATGATGGATGAACATTAAAATCTGTTAAAAATAATAAATGAGTTTTCAGGGCTACTATACATTGGAAGATAAACAAGCGATTACTCTCCAAAGAATCCTCCCAAAACTAAGAAACAAGGTATACTAGGAATGTTGATGGGATGTTAAAAGGAGTAGGCAACAGCCTAGAATCCCAGTACCACGTGCAACAGAAGGTAACCGTGTGATGCACCTTCCTAAGAAAATTTTACTCTTTGGGCATAACTTCAGAGTGCACTGAGATGTAACTCCTTGAGGCAAGGAAGACCTGGCTAGAACAGCCTGACTTGTTTTCTACTTCCCCTTCTACTTCATAGGAAACAAGGCTAGTTCTTCTGGAAAATAAATGAGATGACAGAAATTCCAAATTTGTAGTTATAGGAAGGAGTCTGCCAAGGTGAAGGCTGTCATGAGGATGAGTCACTAAGCTCATAATATATATATGTATATATATATATATATATATATTGTATCATATATATATATATATATATATATATATATGATAAGATATCCAGCTTTAATTTCCCAACCAGCTTCCAAAGAAAGGAAATCTGATTAAAGTTTTATTCTTCACATCCTAACCCAAGGCAGGAGATCAGAGAGTTTGTCTCCAGTGAAATTAAGATATTCTATCTTATCAGACTCAATGTTGATGAACAAAGCCGACAGTTTGGAAGCTCATCATCAGCTTATTTTATATAAAAATAAACACAATAAAGCTGAGATATAGAGGTATAAGAATCTTCTAGGGCTGGAGATATAGCCTAGCGGTTAAGAGCACTGACTGTTCTTGCAGAGGACCCAGGTTCGATCCCCAGTACCCACATGGCGGCTAAGAACAGTCTGTAACTCCAATTCCAGGAGAACTCCAGTTCCAGGGGTATTCAAGACCCTCTTCTGACGGCATTGCACAACATGGGTGCACAAACCTACATGCAGACAGTACACTCATACACATACAAAAAAATTAAAAAAAATAAAATAATAATTAAAAATAAAAAAATGAATCTTCTAAAGAGAGGACACAGTAATAGAAAATAGCAAATTCAAATGAAGAAATATCAGAACAGGTAAGTACCTCCCCACAAAGCCTCTCTCCCCTGTGGTGAGCAGAATTCTAAATCACTGCTAAAATTCCCATTCCTGGGATGCATATACTACAAGCTTCTTTCCCTTGACTTTACAAGGATTTGTAAATGTGATAAACTATCAATCATTTGATTAAGTTATTTTATATAGCAAGGGTGATGGAATCTTTGCTTCTGTGATTACATTATATTTTTTATAACTTGTCTATAGAAGACACAGAGTTTCTCAAACTGACTTTCTAGAAGTACCTTAGAGAAGTGAGAGGGCCATGTACCTAGCACCAGTCAAACTTCATTAAGGAAAAAACAGCTTTAGCTTACAACACAGAATCAAGTCTTTCCAACAGTCAAGTGAAGATTATACAAGATTCCAAACATCAGTTAAAACAAATCCATTTCCAGGATCAGGGTATGGATAAATTCTGCATGAATGATGCAGTGCTTATCTGAAATGCACAAGGTTTGATTTCAGGGACTGAAAATATCAACAATAAAAATCATAGAATGATATAAACTTAAATGAGTTTGAGTATTGTGATACTTAAATAAATGACTAAGAAGAAAGGATAAATATAGTTAGTAAAAATAAAGTGTGGGGGGGGGCATTCCTGGAGACAGTCATAGAGCATAAGTTAGTAATTATAACTATGGTTTTCCACCACAGTTCACTATACATCATCAAGGTACTAGCAAAGGCCAAGAGAAGCATTAATCAAACTCAACCACACAGCCCAGCCATCTTCTTGGTAACCATATGCCTGGCTCAAATATCAGAGCTGCATTGCTATGATAAAGGAAAAACAAATATTTCCCAAAATACATATATTAATGTACTTTTTCTGCTTTAGAGATTATTCTTTTATAATATAATACTTTTATTGATGTTTTGTGCATATCATACATCATTTTTCAGTTCAATTTAGACATATTCCCCTTTCTCTTCTACCCACCCCACTCCAATTCATGCATTTGCCCATAAATGTCCTGTATCTTTCATTAAGTCTTTTTTAACGTTTTTCTCGGTGGAGGTTTTTTGCTTTGGGCAGAATTGGAGTTCATCAGTCCATTCTTTGACCCAGTCCTTATGTTGTTGTTTTTCCCTCCCATTTGTATTGCTCAAAAATATGCCTACATAAACTTCACATATGTACTAGAATTATATCCTCCGAGAATAAACTGTACGTTAACTCTGAAATATGTCTAGGAATTCATATTTCCCTTTAATTTTCTATTACTCTAAATTATGAATACATACCTTCCACCCATATATGTTAATTACCATGTCTGATAATAAGTGGTAAGTAAACTCTAGGGCCCATTAAGAGGTTCCCATTATAACAGCACAGTTGATCTCAGAAAGAAAGAAATGTAATATCATTGCTCAGCTTGTCTATCACCTGGGAATTTGATGCCAGCATCCACAAATGAGGGAAACCATTCCCCTTTCGTTTGGGGGAACTGTGTTACTTCACTTAGCATAATGGCTTAGAGCTCCATGCATTTACCTGAAAAGTTCATGATGTCATCTTTTTTTTTCTTTTTTAAATTTTTATTGTTATTAAACTTTTTCCATAAGTCATGCACCATTTCTCAATCAAATCTAGAGTCACTTCCCTTTCCATGCCCCCTACCTTACCCGAGTCCCTGCACTCTGCCATACATATCCTGCATCTTTTTCAGAGTCTTTCCAGAGATTTTTTTTCCAGTTCTTTTGTCGTTGTTCTCTCCAACTTGTATTGCTTCATATCATCTTTTTTACCACTGCATAAAACACCATGGTGTAGATGTGCCACATTTTAGTTATACCCTTGTCTGTTGAGGGGCATTTGAGTTGGTTCCAGCTTTTCACTATTGTGAAGAGGGCTGCAGTAAACATAGATGTGCATGTATCTTTGCAGTAGGATGAGTCTTTTGAGTATAGAACCAGGAGTGGTATGACTGGGTCAGGTGGTATGTTCATTTTGAGTCTTTTAAGGGTTCTCCACAGTGCTTTCCACAGTGGTTGTTTGAGTTTGCATTCTCAACAGCATGTACTTTTATTGATGGAAGAATACACAATAGAAGATAATTGGACTCCCAGAAATAGATCCTATAATAATTTAAATTTTAACACATGACAAAGTGGCCACTTTATTTAGAGGCTTAGTGATAGATTTGATGAATTATAAATGAACAATGCCCAACACAATTGGACAAAACATATTTGGATCTTTATTTTATACCAGGTGCCAAAAAAAATACCAGAAAAAAATAAAAATAAACAAACTATATTGTACAAGTGATTTGAAAGAAGCAACAGTAATCTGTATGTGCATAAACTTTCCAAATGACTGCTGGAAACTCCAGGCTCCATGATAACAGTTGACTATACAAAGTGAGGGAAATTGTTATAGGATATATAGTAATCCTTTTTTTTTCATTTTTATGCTTTAATTGAAGTTTTGTGTATTTGAGACATCATTTTTCAGTCAATTTAGCCATATTCTTCTCCCCCCACTCCATCCAAGATCATGCATTCTGCCATAACTGTCCTGCATCTTTCTCTCAGTCTTTTTTTTATGTTTCAGAATTCACATTTCCTCAATTAATTTTATATTACTCCAAAATATGGATACATACTTAACCCCCATATAGAGTAATTACAGAGTCTGAAAATAAGTGGTGGGTCCTTCTAGAGCCCATTGAGAGATTTACATTATAACAACATAGTTGCTTTCCGAAAACAGAAATATAACAATAATGTTGTTCAGCTTACCTTTCAACTAGGGATCTGGTGTTAGCATCCACAAATGAGGGAATCCACTCGCAATTTGTTTTTCTGGGACTGTGTTACTTCACTTAGCATAATGGCTTCCAGCTCCATCCATTTACCTGCAAATTTCATGATATCATCTTTCTTTAACACTGAATAGAACTCCATTGTGTAGATGTACCACATTTTGTCATCCATTTCTCTGTTGAGGGGCATTTGGGTTGGTTCCAGCTCTTTTCTATTGTGAAGAGAGCTGCAATAAACATGGGCGTGCATGTATCTTTGTGGTAGGATAAGTCTTTTGGGTATATGCCCAGGAGTGGTATGACTGGGTCAGGTGATAGGCTCATTTTGAGTCTTTTAAGTGTTCTCCACAGTGTTTTCCATAGTGGTTATACAAGTTTACATTCCCACCAGCAGTGGATGAGTGTTCCCCTTTCCCCACAACCTCTCCAGCATTTGGTGTCTTTTGTTTTCTTGCTCTTTGCCACTCATATCGGAGTGAGATGATAACTGAGAGTGGTTTTATTTTGCGTTTCCTTAATTATTAATGATGTGGAACACTTTTTAAGATGTTTCTCAGCCATATTTACTTCCCCATTGGTGAAATCTCTGTTCAGCTCTTTACTCCATCTTTTGAGTAGGTCATTTGTTTTCTCACTTCTTTGTTTTTTGAGTAGTCTGCATATTCTTGACTTTAATGCTCTGTCAGGTGAATCACTAGTGAAGATTTCCTCCCATTCTGTAGGTTTTCTCCTCAGTTCTTTGTTTCTTTCACTGTACAGAAGCTTTCGAGTTTGATGAGGTCCCATTTGTCAACTGTTGACCTTATTCTATCACCTTCAGGGTTTCAGGTTTTACATTGAGATCCTTGATACACTTGGAGTTGATTATTGTACAGGGTGAGAGGCAAGGTTTTAATTTTGTTTTGAGTAGTCTATATATTTTCTACTTTAATGCTCTGTCAAATGTATTACTGGTGAAAATTTCCTCCCAATCTGTGGGTTTTCTCTTCAAATGTCCATTTTACACAAAATTGATATGTAGATTCATCACAATCCCAATCAAAATTCTCAACAAAATAGTTGCAAATCTCATACAAACCCACATCACAAAGATCATCCATCATGATCAAGTTGGATTCATACCAAAGATGCAGGGATGGTTCAACATATATACATAAATCAATAAATATAATAAAACACATAAATAGACTGAAAGGCAAAAACCACATGACCTTCTCAATTGATGCAGAAAAAGCCTTTGACAAAATCCAACATCACTTCGTGTTTAAAGTCCTAAAGGGAATCAGACTGAAGGGAACATTCTTCAACATGATCAAAACTATATATAGCAAACCCATTGCCAACATCATCCTAAATGGAGGAAAATTGGAGCCATTGCTTTTAAAGGTGGGAACCCAGTAAGGCTGGCCCTTATCACCACTCCTCTTCAACATAGTACTTGAAAGGCTTGCTAGGGCAATAAGACAAGGGAAGGGAATTAGAGTACTAATTGGAAAAGAAGATGTTAAGCTATCCCTTTTTGCAGATGATATGATAGTTTACCTAAGGGATGCTAAAAACTCCACCAGAAAACTTCTAGAAACAAACAAGAGTTTTAGTAAAGTGGCAGGCTACAAAATTAACCTAAAAATCAGTAGCCTTTCTTTACACCAGCAATAAACAAGTGGAGAATGAATATAAGAAGACCTCCTGTACTAGTTTGTCTTCCATTGCTGTGACAAAACACTCTGACCAACACCAACTTGGGGAGGAAAGGGTTTATTCAGCTTACATCTCCTGGGTCACAGTTCATCACTCAGGGAGCACAAGGCAGGAACTCAGGACAGGAACCTGGAGGCAGGAGCTGAAGCACAGGCCATGGAGGAATGCTGTTCACTGGCTTGCTCTCCTGGCCCATGCCCAGCCTGCCTTCTTGTACAGTACACAACAACCTGCCCAGGGTAGCACTACTCATTGTGGGTTGGCCCTCCCACACTGCTCGACCATCAAGACAATACTCCACAGATGTGGCCACAGGCCAATCCAATGGAGCCAATTCCCCAATTGAGGCTCCCTCAACCCAGGTGTGTCAAGTTGACAATAAAGCTATCCAGACAATTGACCCCTTGTCAACTTGACACACAATATGATACACTATTAAACCACCCACCTTTCCAGTTCTTACCCCAAAGTATGATGTTAACATTAATCACAACACTAAGCCAGTAAAAACTTAAAAGCCCCACAGTACTCAAAATGTCCAAAGCCTTAAAATATAAAAAAGTCTCTTAACTAGGGCTGCTGTAAAATCCAAAACAAGTATTGTCTTATTTCAAAAGGGAGATCAGGCACTCTCAAACAAAACCTAAGTCCCCACAAGTAGCTCAAGGCTGGACACCTGGGACTCACTCATGATCTTCTGGCTCCAAGGGTTTTGGCAGCTCCCCCCCTCCGACTCTGCCATCCATGGCACACACAGCTCATCTCCAGGCCCAGCCAACTCCATTCCACAACTGCTGCTGTTCTTGGTGGTCATCCATGGTCCCAGCATCTCCAAAAAGCTGAGGTCACCACTGAAACTGAGGCAGCACCCTACTGAAACTGAGGCAGAACCCTCACCAATGGTCTCTTCTGACCTCTCAAAGTGCCAAGACTTGGCTGATCTCTGTGACCCCCTCAAATTTCAACATCGGAACCATATAGGAGACTCTTACACATACCAAGTCCTGCTTCTGGCTCGAGTGGGAGCTCAGGCCCCTTCTGTCACAGCTTCTGTGTGCTGACCCTGAAGAAATTCTTCCCAGAAGATTTCCCACAATGATGCTGGTCTCTTTTTATCTTCAAAGCTGATCTTCAGCCCCAGCTAACCAGCATCAATTGTCTCAGTACAACAAAGATTTCCATTCAGGTTCTGGTCTTTCTGTTATCTACAGCTGATTCTTCAGCCCAGCTGACCAGAAACCCACAATTACAAGTCCTGATGGTCTCTTGCTTCCCTTTGAAACTAGAAACTTGCACAAGCCAACCTCCATTTCTACAACTCCTCAGAAAACTGCTCCAAGATCCACAACAAAATCTTTAGGCTTCAATTATCTCCCAGCCCAAAGTTAAATGCTCCACAATCCTCTCAAAAACACCAAGGTCAGGTCTTCACAGCAATACCCCACTTTGGTACCAAATTTCTGTCCTAGTTTGTCTTCCATTGCTGTGACAAAACACTCTGACCAACACCAACTTGGGGTGGAAAGGTTTATTCAGCTTACATCCCTGGGTCACAGTTCATCACTCAGAGAGCCCAAGCAGGAACTAAGGCAGGAACCGGAGGCAGGAGCTGAAGCACAGGCCAGGAGAATGCTGTTCACATGCGGCTTGCTTCCTGGCTCATGCCCAGCCTGCCTTCTTATACAGTACACAACAACCTGCCCAGGGTAGCACTACTCATTGTGGGTTGGCCCTCCCTCACTGCTCGACCATCAAGACAATACTCCACAGATGTGACCACAGGACAATCCCATGGAACCAATTCCCCAATTGAGGCTCCCTCAACCCAGGTGTGTCAAGTTGACACTAAAGCTATCCAGCACACCTCCCCACTCACAATAGCCTCAAAAATAATAAAATACCTAACCAAAGATAGGTGGGAACACACCTAACCAAAGATAACAAAGACCTCTACAACAAATATTTTAAATGTCTGAAGAAGGAGATTGAAATGACATCAAAAGATGGAAAGACCTCTGGCTCATGGATTGGGAAAATTAATATACTAAAAATGTCCATTTTACCCAAATTGATATACAGATTCAATGCAATCCCAATCAAAATCCCTATGAGTTTCTTCACAGACTTGGAAAAAAAAATCCTTAAATTCATATGGGAAAACAAAAGACCCCAAATATCTAAAGCAACCCTGAGTGAAAAATGCAATACGGGGTGGGGGCGTGTTGCTCTACCAGACTTCAAGCTATATTACAGGGCCATAGTCATAAAGACAGCCTGGTACTGGCACAAAGTCAGACCCATTGACCAATGGAACAAAATTGAAGATCCAAACTTGAGCTCATACAATTTCAGCCACCTCATATTTGACAAAGGGGCAAAAAAAAAAAAAAAACCTTCAATGGAAGAAGGATAACATCTTCAGCAAATGGTGCTGGCAAAATTGGATCACCATTTGTAGAAGATACATAGTAAATTAAGTCTTTAGAGATTTAATAGTTTGAAAAAGTATTTATGTAACTCAGACAACACATGATTGGTATGTATAATAAAAATATGCACTGGTAAAGGACAGTCAACCAATCTAGTAGAATAATGATAAAGAAATATGAATAATTTACCACCAAAGGCAAATTTAAGTGACCAATAAGCAAAAAGTAGCTCATTGTTGTTGCTGTGATTCATATTTCCTTGCTTATTGTATTTTGATACCCCTTTTAAAATGGTTGAAGACTACAAATAGAATCTATTCCTAGCTCATGAACAACTTGGAATTTTTTGGGGGGGTTGGCATGACAGAGGAAAAGGGATGGATAGCATGGGATTGCTTTGCACCTATCCATTTATAGAACTCTATCTACATTAAATAATTTACATGGCTAGCACCTTCAGCTAGCCCCTTAGTGCTACTCTAAGAACTCCTTTCAGAGATAAAAATCCATAAAATGATTATAACTAATTTTACAGAGGCAAAAACAAGGTAAATCTGGCTGGAAAGATGACTCAGTGGATGCAGTGCTTTCTGTGTAAGCATTAGGAATTCAGTTCAATCCCTAGCACCACAAAAACTCAAAATAGTTGTGGCAGTGCAAGTTTGTAACCTTTAGCTCAGAGGTGCTTGAGGAACAGATGAGCAGATGCTGTTGGCTCACTTGCCGGCCATTCTAACCAATCAGTGAGATTTATAGAGAAAGAAAGATACCTAACAACACCATTGGCCTTAGACCTCTAAGCAAGTTCACCGTGCCTGTGTGAAAACACACACACACACACACACACACACACACACACACAAAATATTATTTAAAATTTGTAATGAAGGAAATGTTTTACTAAATAACAGCCCTATCACCTAAGAAAATACCATAATGCAAGGAATAATGTAGAAATGGGCATATTGAAGGGAAAACTTAATTGGCAGAGAGGGTGTGGCATCCTAACAGGGTACCTCAGATAAGGATATTCTTATGCAATTTCTGGTTGGGCCCAATGAAAAGCACAAAAATCTTCAAAAGGAGAAACAAGAGACAGAGGATATGTGAAGGTCAGTGTGCTGACCCTGGATGGAAAATTCTTCCCTTGCAAGATGGTATGCATGGAAATCTTCCAAAAAATGGAAAGGCAAGGCACTAGACTTTCTCTTGAACTTGCAGAAGAAAGAGCCCCATGGACAGTCTGATCTCCAGCAAGACCCATGCATAACTGCAGAAAGGCAGAGTATAAGATGATTAAGTTATTTTTTAAGTCACTGAATTTGTGGTAGTTTGTCATAACGAAAACAGAAAACTTATGATGCACACATCCTGTCATTTTAACTTTACAAGTAACTTAGATTCATCTCCTGTTACTGGGCCCTCAATTTACAAGTGAAAACCCACATGTCAGAAGGTTGTTTAATGTGGCATGCCTATCACGCTATGGCCAAGCCTTTAATTAGACCAACAGAAATAAAGAGCCCATTTGGTCTAGCACTCTTCGTCCTTGGATTTACAACAAATACGTAAGGCCCAGTCCCTGGCCACCAGAATGTGGTTAGCCTCTGGTGAGTCAGTAAGGGCTTCTTTTCGAGATCACACAAATCTCCATTTCAATCCAATTACTATATGGGTGACATAAAAAAAAAACTCAATTTGAGCTTGTTGTCTCTTGTATAAACTTGGAGAAATAATTTCTATCTTATAGAGTGAGAAAAACCATTTGCTGAAATAATATATGAAAAGTGTCCAACAGCAAATCTTGTATAGATTTTGTTTTTAATAAATGTTATTTATTGTTGGTGGGGACTATTACTTTGTTCTAATGACTCTGAGAAGCTATATGTTTTCCAGATGAGGTTTTAGGTTTTGTTCCTCCCTTTCTCATATCTGTCAGATCCTGATTCAGAGGTGGTGGTTAGTGCCTCTGTCCAGAATTACAACTACAAACCAGGGAGCTATTAACAGAGTACAACTGTAGAGGAAGTAGCTTTTAGAGGTGTGGGCACTAGCCATCCATAATATGAATCCAGGAGCAAAAATGCTGTATTAATAATATATATGTATCCCATGGGATTGTATCACAGAGGAACAAAAGCAGAAAAATCCTCAGAAATTCCTATCTGAACTTAAGCTTGATTGGTGTGCTGTGAGAACTAACAGATGCTTCAGTACATCTCCGTCAGAATCAAAGTCGTGTTGGTCCCTGATTTCTTCTTATAGTGACCAGGCTTTCTTCTCACACAATATTTAACAAACACAGTCTATAGGTTTCCTTTACTTCACAAACTTTTAAATAAAATAATTTCAGGCTCTCGGTTCATTAACCCAACCAGGATTTTTTTTCAATTTGGTTTTTAGTGATGAATTATAAACAACAATTAATTGTAGGTTGTTCTCTATATGAGATTATTTATACTTCTTTTCAAGGTTTATTTGGTTTTGGCTTGTCCAGTGTTGGGTATTTAGTCCAAATCCAGGGATATTAATGAATGAATAGATTAAAGAATAATTAAATGAACTAAGTATGAGGCGACAGGTGTAGTCACTGATTTATAGAAATAGATTCCTCCATCCAGTTAAAAGAGATGTAAATCAGGGGTAGTACTTGCCCCTAAGGACCACAGTGTAGTGGTGGAAAGCCTTCAAACTGTCTTGACCATTTCTCTATGTGCCTCTTGTACTTTCAGAAGCTGAGATATTAAAGAAAAAGCATGGCCTAAGAGTTTGATTTCCTCAAAATACTCAGAGTGATAATGTGTTTCCATTCCTAATGTTTTTTTCAAAATCTATTGACTCCCACATAGGTTTGGGAAAAGGGCTTCTACACTGTGGATTATCCAGTGTGACTCTCTCCATGTCTTTGACACATCTGTACTTGAAATACCCTTCATTCACTTGACTGTGGTTCTGTTTCCTGCTGCAGATCATCTGAATCAGCTGCAGATATACCAATAGTATCAGAATAACTTAGAAGAATGGGACACTTTTAGCAACAATGTTTCATGAAAAGCATTATCCACCATGACATGGGGAATTCTTAATCACTGCTATGATTGCAATAACTCCTAATGACACCAAATCATTTGTACTCTAATATTCCAAAGTGCTTACTATGTAAAAGTGAATTAAAATACAAATATACACACCCATTGATTAAATATTCCTCATCCTTTCTTTGTTCAGGCTGCATTCATTCACACTTTAAAATCTGTGCTGTGATCTACAAGAATGAGCCGAGAATTATACCTTTGAAAGGGCCTACAAAATGCATCTTTTAATCCAGCCTACTGCCTTAAATAATTACTTACCAAACCCATCAGAGACATATGGTTCTAATTTCAATTTCCAAAGTCACAGGGCATACAATCTCCATAGTCCCTTAAATAGATTGTGCTAGCATTTGATCATTACTTAGTAATTGAGTTTTACAGTAAGTTTAATAATTTAGAACAACTTTTTTACACCCATGCATATAGGACAATATGGGAACATATCCATTTTCAAGATTAAAATTATTTTACATTTCCTTTATGTCTTGCTTTATTTTTATTTTTTTTTTTGGTCTTTTTGACACAAGGTCTCCCTGTAGGCCCAGCTGGCCTGGAACTTGCTCTGTAGACCAGGCTGGCCTTGAACTCACAAAGATCCACCTGCCTGTGCCTCCCAAGTGCTAGGATTAATGGCGTGTGCCACCACATCTGGCTGTTTTGTTTTTCCCCTTCTCTCACATGTTCAGGTTCTATGAATTTTACTGCAATGGAGAAGGGACATCACCATGACACTTCACATTTCCTTTATCATGTATACTAGACACAGAAGAGATAGGATATGGAGACAGGAGAACTAGAAATGAGAATCTCTGCCCAGATCTTCAGTACAGTCATACAGAGAAACAAAAGCACCAGTAAAATATTTTGATTGATTAAATGTAAAATCACTCCACACACAAAATTGTGCCTCACTGCAATGCGAGTTCCCAATTTGAGTCCCCAATTAGCCTGAAATTATTGGCATTTTTATTTCCTTAATTGAAAATTCATTGATAGAATCATGTTTGCAAACCAGCCTAGAAGAGCCTGATACATTCAGGTTACCTGACATATTTAGGGAACCTCATATGAAACAGGCACACAGAATATAGAAACGGAGAATCTGCTCATATCCCAGGGTGAATAAGATGTGTGAAGCCAGCCATGAAAGCAGCAGCACAGTGGCTCTGAGAGGCTCCACCAGCTCCCTGGCCATCACGCGGGCTTTCAAGGTCTTAGCCAGCAGCTGCTCTTTCTCGTGAATCAGCAACTCCTTATCTCGAGTCCAGTCTGTGTCCTGATTTTCCTCATTTTTCTTATGTCACTAAGACTGCTTTCAGTACACTTTATTCTTTGTGTCTTTTTCTCTCATTTGCATGCAAACTTTCATAATATCTCATGGAATTAAGTCATCACTGCCTAATGAAAGCAACACAATTGGCTGAAATTCTCAAGCCATACCACTTCATTGATAACTGATGTAACCTTCCAAAATGTCCCAGTACACCCTGCTGAAAAACTCCATGGTTAGAGTAACAGTATTACATGACTGAACATAATACCATTAGTGCAAGGATTTGACAGTGACTCTCTCCAGTGAGGCCTTAGGGTCAGAGATAGTGCAATTAAATGTCAGGTGAATAATTATGTTTGAAAAAAATTCTTATTGACGTCTTAGGAAGTTCTGAAATCATTGCTTATGCTGTGGTGTGTGGTACTCCATATTGCATTTGTATACAGATATATTGAGATGGCCATTGATAATTTCAAGGTTAACTTATGAATTAAATTCAATCCTGGGTCCTCTAAGAGGTTTTGATGAAAATCAGAGGTATTACAAAATTAGGAAAATATATTTGTTCCCACTCTAAAAGAAATTTAAGACATGTTAGGTAACCTGAAGAACTGAAACAATTGTAAAGAATAATGTAAAGAAGTGAACCACACTGAGTAACAAAATAAAACAATCTCTCTGGAAGCTTGAAAACTCCTCTGGAGTCAGTATTCCCATAAGAGCTGTGTGAGAATGAATTCCAATCTTCAGTTAGAAGCCACTATAGCATGAAAGAAAAGGCTTCTGGACACTGAGTCCTGAACAGTGGAGGGATATTCCAGCTTCTGAATGGATCAGATGCAGAGCACTCGGCTGATATTCAATCGTTCCTGGGCTACATCCATTAGTAAAGGAACAGAAGTGGCCAGGATAAACTGGTTCAAAATGTCTTGAGTATACAGATGTAAATCATACATGATACTTGCCCTGAAGACATAAAGATATAAATGTATTATACAGCAATATAAATAATAACATAGTGACTATTATCCAATCAAATTGCTACAGAACCAAAAAAGAACACCGAAAAACTGGGTATCAGCAAAATAAGGAAGTTAAGCCTCTGAAGACAAAAGTTTTCCAGGTCAGAGACAGTACAGAGGTTACTGAAGAGAGCAGACTCCAAAAATGTACACTTGTGAAAGAAAACAATTCTTTCATAATTATTGAATTTTTATGTGCTAACAGAGTCAGGTCTGTGAGTGGTCTGGCAGAGGACATGGCTATACAAATGTGGATTGATCACTACCATGAAGTATTATAAATAAAGTTTCTAACAAATTTAGATCATGATGTCCAGGGTGGTTGCACACACCTTTAATTGAAGCATTCAGGAGCAGATCTCTGAGTTTGAGGCTAGGTGGGCTACATAGTTAGACCTTGCCTCAAAAAATGAGATATGTTAATCTCAAGGTGTGTGCTGACAACTTTAAAAGAACGGTATTTTCAGGTAGATATTTAGTATAGGTTAAGAATATTTTGTAGCCCAGTTTATTTTATATATAGAAAGTTGACAGTATTTTTGAACAAGTCAGATATCACTAAAATTTCAATCTCATCTTTTACAAACATGGTAATATGAAAGAAACTACTTAACCTTTCATAACGTATTTTGAATAGAAGGTGGATATTCAAACTTCCTGCAGTTGCTATAAAGATAAATTTATTAATACCTGTTATAACTCTTACATGAAGAATGCCCAACAACCATAGCCATATCCAAGTCTCAAAGACAGTTGTGTAAAAATTGAATTTAGCCACCAAAGTTTCTTTGAAGGTTGGAGGCTGTTTGCAGGAGATGGGGGTACTTGAAACCTGGCCCCACACCCCTCCCCAACTTTCAGTCACCTTGGTGACCCCACAGAGCTCTGTGGACCACAGCTTGAAAAGTATTGTGTTATTGTGCAGCTGCTTTTCTTAAATATGAGTTATTGAATAAACACAGATGAATTGATCTAGAGAGCTCCCTTCACTAGAATTTATTTCACTTTTTATTAGTTCTTTTGGGCATCAGCATTCAAAACATTCTTTTCTTTGATACTACACCATTTACTATGCCATTTAAATTCTATGGTGAGTTTTAATCTTTCCTACTTTATGTTCTTTAAGTTAGTAAATTTGATAAAGTATCATTCAAAAATTTTTACTACATTTATGTGCAGGATACCTTGAAGCAAATCAGCAAAGCCATCCCTTCTCTGTAGATGACTTCTCCATAGTACTCCCATGGGAGTACTGCCTGGCAAGTCAACAGCATCTTCATGCAGATGTCAAAATGCAGCTAGTGGAGACCCAAGCTATATGAGAGTAAGCAACAGCTGAATTCAGCAAAACTCTCTTCTTTCCTGAGGCTGCAGCTTAAGGTCAAGGAACACCTTGCCTACTATGCATTAACTCCTTGTTTATCTATTACTGTTATAAGTTATCATGAAATATGTTAGAAAGAAAAATAGGCTTACATTTTTAGGCCTTTTTTGCTTGCTTTGTTGTGTTTTTGTGTTGCTGGGGGTTGAATCCAGGGCCAAGGACACCCAAGGAAAGTTCCACTGCTGAGCTACACCTCTAACCCAGCTTTTCTAGGTCTTAACTAAAATTCTCACTTTCAAAAGAATTCTTAGCATGGGCGATATTTTAAGGCTATTTTATGTCATCTGATAATTATAAGGGCTATAAGGCATCAATTTTCCTTTGAAATATTTTCTTCCAGTATCATTTCAAATTCTAAACGTTCTAAATGATGACTTGGTTAGGAGGATGAAATAATGAGGTACCACAGGCAATTGTGATAAGAAAAGTCCATTTTTTGGCACTGGCTCTATTCCATAAAATACAGTTATCCCACATTAAATATCTTTAGGCAAGATGTTCTATTACTATAGATGTACATGATCACACAACTCAGAAAAATTATTCTATGCATAAAAAATTAAGATGAGACCTTTGATAGCAGAAAACTTTAAAACTATGCAGTCCAGAGTGAGCAAACCTGAACCATTACATCAAGAAATATTGCCCGTGGCAAGTCAGGGAATTCACTGGGCACAGTGAAGGTCAGACTTTGAAACAGGAAATACCTCACTCAGCACCAAATTCGGCCTGTCTGTGCCTTGCATCTTCATTTGTTAAATTAAGATCATCCTCACAGGACTGTAATAATGAACAAATAAGATGGCCCATATGACAGTGCCTATGGTCTAAGAAATATTACTTCTTTCTAAGTGATTTTATATTTAGAATAAAATTTAATCTGAATTTTAACTTATTTCACTCTGATGCCTAGAACGTGGAGCTAGAAACGGGTTGCCTGACGGAATTTTCTGTAGTGATGGCAAAACCATGTATTTGTGTGGTCCACCACAGTGGACACTAGATTTATGTAGTTATTAAGCAAGACAAATGAAGTCTGATTACAAAAGTAATATTTTAACTAATTGAATTTTCTTTAAAAAATACACTTTACACAGATTTGGTTGATGTTAAAGCTACGCATATGTGAAAAGAACCTTTCTACTTTAAAATTTTTGTTTAATTTTTAATTAATGTTTTTTTTATTTTTTATGTCTATGAGTGTACTGTCTGCATGTAGGTTGGTGGACCTGTGTCGTGCAATGCTGCAGAGGTCAGAAGAGGGTGTCGGATTCTCCTGGAACTGGAGTTAAAGACAGTTCTTAGCCACCATGTGGGTGCTGGGAATCGAACCTGGGTCCTCTGCAAGAGCAGTCAGTGCTCTTAACCGCTGAGCCATCTCTCCAGCCCCATGTACTCAGGGGTGGGCTGCATCTAACACACACACACACACACACACACACACACAAACATACATGCAAAAGCTATTTATAGTTAGGAATACACATTTACATGAGCTTGAGTACCAGTATGACGTAATAAATAACCTATGACATCATCTCCATCATCAAGGTTTCCTCCTACTATTATTATTATTATTTTATTATTATTTATAATATACCTCATAATATTTTAAGAATGTAAGAAGGTATTATTTATTAGTNCTGTAACACACTTTTCCCATTGTTTACTTATAAATATCTAGACCTCTCCTTAATAACTTCAATCTCCTTATGAAAGGCTGGAGAGATAGCCTAGCGGTTAAGAGCACCGACGCTCTTGCAGAGGACCCGGGTTCGATCCCCAGCACCCACATGGCGGCTAAGAACCGTCTGTAACTCCAATTCCAGGAGAACTCCAGTTCCAGGGGAATCCGAGACCCTCTTCTGACCTCCGCAGCATTGCACGACACGGGTGCACAGACCTGCATGCAGACAATACATTCATACACATATAAAAATAAATAATAAAAAAAAAATTTAAAAAAAGAAAGACAGCCTCTCCTTCACATGCCTTGGCCACACCTTTTATCTTCCTAGTGCACTTTTCCGATCAAAACTTTACATTCTGCATTTCTTTCTGCCCCATTTGCTCTTTTTCACTGTAGATCTGTATAATATTCATCAGTAATAGCCACACCACCAATTCTACGTTAGGCTGTCTTGAAATATCCTCTGCCAAAGACATTAGTCCATTGCTTTTCAACTTAGCATCAGGCAAGCATTTAGGCTGTGGGAAAACTGCTGCCAGACTCTTTATCAAAATATTCCAGTTGCTGCCTAAGTCTTTATTTTCCTCTGGAACTACATTTTTTTGCAGCAATGCTTTCTTCCAAGCTTCTACTAGAATGGCCTGTTAAGCTCTGCTTACAGTAGTCAACAGCTTTTCTAGCCCAAAGTTCCAAAGTCTTCTACATTTCTCCAAACATCCACATGGTCAGGTTCTTCACAACCAACAGCCCACTCTTTGGTACCAAATAACTGCATTAGTCACTTTTCTATTGCTGTGATAAAACCACCATGACCAAGTGAACTTATAAAAGGAAGAGTTTATTTGAGCTTACTATTGACGGTTCCAGGAAATTAGAGTCCATTGTGGCAGGAGGCATGGTAGCTGGAACTGGAGCTGAAGCAGAAAGCCAAGGTTCACATCTTGAAATAAGCACGGTCAAGAGAGGGAGAGACTGGAGACCACAAGGCTTGTTAAACTCACTATGCCTGCCCCCAATGACATACTTCCTCCAGCACGGCCACACTTTCTAAGACCTCCAAGAACAACTGGAGACAAAATATCTGAATACTTAAAGCCTATGGGGGAAACTATCATTCGAACCACCACAGAATATATATACTGCAGCAATACAAGTTGGAGAGAACAACAACAAAAGAACTGAAAAAACTCTGGAAAGACTCAGAAAAAGATACAGGACATGTATAGCAAGTGCAGGGACTCAGGTGGGGTGGGAGGCCTAGAAAGGGAAGTGATTCTAGATTAGATTGAGAAATGATGTATGACCTATGGAAAAAGTTTAATAACAATAAAAAATTATAAAAAAAATCCAGAATAGAAATGGGGAAATGGGTAAGAAACAGCAGCCCTAGCTGAAGAACTATTGACAACCTATGGTGCTGGAAAGGGTGGGATTTTTGGTAGGTTGACTCTAATAAATGAATACATACCCTCCATACATTACCACAATTACAAAGTCTGAAAATAAGTGGTCAGTTAATTCTAGAACCTGTTAAGGAATTCACATTATAACAGCATAGCTGCCTCCAGATAAAAAGAATTATGACATTAACATTTCTCTGCTTGCCTTTCAACCAGGGATTTGGTGCTAGCATCCACAAATGAGGGATACCATTAGTCGTTTGTTTTTGTGGGACTGTGTTACTTCATTTAGCATAATGGCTTCAAGTTCCATCCATTTACCTGCAAAGTTCATGATGTCATCTTTCTTTACCTCTGCATAGAATTTCATTGTGTTGATGTACAACATTCTCTCTATCCACTCATCAGTTGAGGGGATTTGGGTTGCTTCCAGCTCTTTGCTATTGTGAAGAGAGCTGCAGTAACCATAGATGTGCATGTAGCACTGTGATCAGATGAGTCTTGTGGGTATATACCCAGGAGTGGTATGACCAGGTCAGGTGGTAAGCTCATATTCAGTTTCTCAAGCATTCTCCACACTGCTTTCCATAGGAATTACTTCTTTAATTTTGACTGATATTTCTTTATTTGGATACACTACAATTAGTTTACCCATTCATCCATCAGACACTAACATTGTTTCTGAGTGTTTATATCCTGCTTACTTTTCCTGTTTTGTGATAAAAATCTAGGCCCAAAGCAATTTAAGGGATAAAGTGTTTAATCTGGCTTATAGTTCTAGGTTGCCATACTTCATGGCAGGGCATTCATGGGACATCCACTGTCAGAAGTCAGAGAGCAGTCAATGCTAGTGCTCAGCTCTCTTTCTCCTTCTTGTATAGTTTAGGTCCCCAGCTCATGGAATGGTGCTACCCAGAGTAGGTGGGTCTACTCACCTCCATAAACCCCACAGAGATGACGTGAGACCCATCTCTCATGTGATTCTTGGTCAATTCAAATTGACAATTGAGATTAAGCCTCAGAGTTGACTATTGTGAATAATGTTGGTGTGAGCATGGAAGGGCAGATATCTCTTCACAATCCTGATGCATTCATTTAGGGTGTATTCAAGAAGTGAAACTGCTTGATTATGTGATAATTCTATTGCTGGAGAAATTTCTATCCACCTTTCCATCATACCTATACCAGTTCCTTTCTCTCTTCACAAAAGCAGGACAGGGGCTGGAGAGATGGACTAGCAGTTAAGAGCGCCGACTGCTCTTACAGAGGACCTGGGTTCGATCCCCAGCACCCACATGGCGGCCGAGAACCGTCTGAAGCTCCAATTCCAGGAGAACTTCAGTTCCACGGGAATCCGACACCCTCTTCTGACCTCCATGGCATTGCATGACACAGGTGCACACACTTGCATGCAGACAGTACATTCATACACATACAGAAATAAATAAAAAAATTTTAAAAAGCAGGACAGAAGAGGACTCTTTTCTCAACATACTTCCAAACACATGACTGCATTTTGTTCTTAAAACAATAAGCATCCTGCCGGGCATGGTGGTGCACGCCTTTAATCCTAACACTAGAGAGGCAGAGGCAGGTGGATCTTTGTGAGTTCAAGGCCAGCCTGGTCTACAGAGTGAGTTCCAGGACAGTTGGGGCTACAGGGAGACCCTGTCTCAAAAAGACCAAAACAAACAAGCAAACAAACAAAACAATAAGCATCCTACGAGGGGAGTTGATTTAAACTTCCTAAGGATATGGGCAATGTTTCCATATGCCAGTGGAATATATTTTTTTCACAAATTTCTCCTTTGGTCCTTCATGAAAATATAAGTTTGATTACTGCCTTGTAATATTACTGAGGTGGAGTCCCTTATATTTTTGTATGTTGATTTCTGATCATCTGTATGTTTTATAAGTATTTTCTCCCAGTCCTTGGATAGTCTTTTTGTTCTTTTGATTTTTACTTATTTGTTATTTCATTTGCTTATGCTTTTGGAATTACATATAAAAATATCACCTTGCCAGGCACTGTGGCTCACACCTTTAATTCCAGCACTTGGGAGGCAGAGGCAGGCAGATCTCTGTAAATTCAAGGCCAGCCTGGTCTACATAGCAACTTCCAGGCCAGCTGGGACTAAAGGGAAACCCTGTCTCAAGAAGACCCCAAAAAATATTCCCTTAAAAGACCAATGTCATTGAACTTTCCTGCAAATTTTCTTTCAGCAGTTATACAGTTTCAGGATTTGTATTTAAGTCATTCATCCATTTTGAACTGATTGTTTTTGTTTTCACAGTGGAAGAAAAGAACTATCCAGTTACATTTCTAAGACTATAGATATTTATTTGCCCCCACCACTGTTGATTAGACTGATTTTCTCACTGTGTAGACTTGGTACCTATGCTGAAGATAACTTGATTGCATATGCATAGATTCAGTTCTGGGCTCTCTGTATTGTTCTGTTGGCCTACATGTCTATTTTAATGCCAGTACAATAAAATTTTGATTTATGAAAAGCTAAAGATGAGCATTCCTCTTTAATAAAACATCTGTGCCTTACCTACAAAGTATGCATTCAGGTATAGTAATGCTTCCCTGTCACTAGGCTGGGTCATGTGCCATGATTTGGCCAATAAAATTTTAGAAGACAGGTTATGTGTCTACCAATAGCCACTTTACAAGTAAGCCTATGTTTGTCTACCTTTCTTTGTCTGCAGATGCCCCTCATAGACACTGCTTCATCCACCTGGGATTAGCTAATCCGATGATGAATTTGCAATGTATACAGACAAAGTAATAATAATGTTAATGCTTTGTGGCTGTAAATGGCTGCAGAATGTGGCTCCTAGCTACATGAGCACAATGTACCATAAGTTTCAAGGATCGCTGTGTCTCATAAATGTTTTAGAATTACTAGCAAATTGCCTTCAAAACATTAGAAGATGTCCTCCAGTACTGCTGTGGTATCTTTATTCCACACTTTTGACCAAGGTACATAACAATAAATTCCAAACTTTCACATTATTATGGTAGAAAAATAGTACCTCACTCTTTTTAGTCTATATTTCTCTAATTTCATGCAAACAATTCCAATGTATTAGTTATTCAGCAATATTTCTTCTATGAAATTTTTCCAGGGCCATTTTATCTAGAATTATCTGCAGTTTTCATAAAATAGTTTTGCAAGTGCCTATATATTACAAACATTACAGTTTAGTTTATCCATTGTTGGTACTTTTAATGTTATTAAATTCTTAATTTTAAGATGATATTCACCCCCACATAAATAGTGAATACATATAAATTATTCTTCTTTTACTTAAAAATTGTGAACAAACATTTAAAGGGGGAGGGTGGGGAGGGAGGGTTAGATGGAGAAGATATAAAGGTGAGAAAAAATGCTTTCCTTGTGTTAAAAAAAGAGAGAGAATCATATCAGGCCATAAATCTACTAACAATTTACACATAAAATATCTCTACATCAGTCCATGTGTATAGCTGAAGGCTACAGAACAAGAAAGTGCAATGCAGGAGAAAATTTCCTTTGACTTGTTGGTGATGGTGCTCCAAGAGTTTTCCAAAATTACACAGACTATTGCCACAGCCCTTGATTGCCTCTCAGAACTTGAAGGTAAGACAGGACATATTTCCTACACAAGATTTGTAGCAACAGAGCCAAAACTGAGACTTGAAAGCCTCTTCCCTTGAAGGCTAGCACTCATAGCTTTGGAGAGCACTATGCAAGCTCAAACAATGGTCCAACCCCAGCTTTAAGGCCTAATAACACAACGATGACAGGCACAGGAAACTATACTGGGGCATGGTGGCGATTTTATCTTGGAGGTAATCAACAGCTACCTAATTGGACTTAAAGCCCACTCAGTGGGAAAGAACTTACGTGAGGTACTGTAAACAGCTAATATACATGGCTGGAGAGGTCATAGATCTTAGAGAAAGCCTCAAGGCTGTCCCATCTGGGATTAAAGGCATGTGCCACCATGTTCTCTTTTTTAAATATATTTTTATTTATTCTTTGAGAATTTCATGCATGTATACGGTGTTTATATTCATCCCCAGTCCTCTTCCAAATCCTCACATGTGCCCCAGTGTCGCCCTCCAAAATTCACATTTCTTTTGTTAACCCTGAGTCCAGTTAGTGCTATAGGGCCATCCACTGAAGCATGGACAATTGTCTAGGGACTATAGCTGCAAGGGAAGCTGTCTTTTCCTTCCGCAGTAGCTATCAATTGTCAATGTGTCCTCAAAGAATCCAGGTGGAGGTTTATCTGAAGCATGTAAGTTTTACTGAAAGCTTTTTTGAATCTGGTGAGATGATCATGTGGCTTGTATACTTTGCTATATTAATATAGTGTATTGGGATAAATCTAATTTGGTCCTCTAGTATAGAATTTGGTTAGTATTGGTTGAGACTTTTTGCATCTGTATTATTATACAGGATATTGATCTACACATTCCCTTTAGTTTCTTTGTCTGAGTTTGTCACAGGGCTGTTGTACCATCATAAAATATGTTTGGCAGATTTTTTTAAAGGCCAAGTCATAATACACACAAAATTACTTAGTCTTTTTTTTTTTAAGTAAGAATTCCTGGGTGAACCTATAAGAGATGGTAGGTAAAATAAGCCATTGATAGGAAAACATGTTCAACTAACATGAAGTGCCTTAAATAATACAATGCATCCAAGCAGAAGATGAAAGGAGATTGGCAGCAGTAGAGATGGTACATGGACAGTTGCTAAAAAATCGATGTAAAGGTTAATTTATACAAGATGAATTAGATCTGAAGATAAGTTGTGTATCTTGGTGTCAACAACGTTGTATTTTGTATTTCAGTTTTGTGAATAGTAACAGATGCCACGTTAAGTATCCAAATGACAAAGGGAAGAAAAACAAAAAAGAAATATTTTGAGGTGATGAAAATGGTGAAGTGATGCATTTAATGGTAGAGACATATATTCAAACTTGTTAAGCTATATATATTAAATGCATGTATTTTGTATATCAGTTACATCTCAGTAAGGTTATTAAAATGCATGATGGCAGCAGATGGTATCTTTCACTAAACTGCAGAATAAGATGAGTCTTTTAAACAGACAGTAGTATATCATCCTATTTGCCCTAGCCTTATCATGAAGAAATATAAAGCTCCTGACAGCTGGGAGACACTCTCTTTCCCTTGAAATTCCTTTGTTACTTTCCCCTCAATCCAGAGAATATTAAGAACCCTCCTTTCCACTACAAACTCCTCAAATCATTGGGAAGACTCAGAGTTTAACAAGATATTTCCATCCAGATGAAGTCTGACTCCAGGATGAAAGACTTGAATATTAATTCTGGGAACACAGGAAGCTTAGGTCCTTAGAGTGTTCAATAGCATTTCTGCTTTTAGGGAATAAGTCTGGAAATGCATCGTCCACCCCATATGGTAACTAGCAATGACTTATAGCTATTTAGCATATTGAATGTTTAAGATCTAAAATTTTTGCTTAAGACTAGTCATTCTCCTTGATCTTGGCTGTGGACTGGCTAGTGGACCGGTCCTGTACTGTCCTCAACGTAGAAGGTGATGCTTTCGGGGCAGGGCTACTTCAGAGTTACGTGGACCGTGCCAAGATGCAGAGCACAGAGCCTGAGCTGATCCAGGTGAAGAATAAGGTGCCCCTGAACCCACTGCCTGTGGCGAGCGAGGAGGGGAACCCTCTCCTCAAACAGTACCGGGGACCTGCTGGAGATGCCACCTCTTGTGAGAAGGAATCTGTCATGTGAATTCAGGAGGGACCTTCCATCCCCTGTTGGGGTCCCATTGGAAGTGGGGATCACAAGGGTTAGAAAAAGGGACACACTGGGGAGCCAGGAGCCTCGTCCCTGGGGTGTGCGTACTTAAGCGTGTCCACAAATCTATTCTCAACTTCTGTCTCCCATTCAAGGAGATAATATTCCCACCACTCCAAAGCCACCCAGCCTTTCCCAGATCAGGGCACAGCACACGGTGTAGAGTTCTCTGCCCTTTGAAGGCAGAAGTGTTGATGCGTTGGTATTTTGATGTTGATAGCCATGGTGTGGTGTGGTGTGTGTGTGTGTGTGTGTGTGTGTGTGTGTGTTCTGTGAGCTTCCTGGCACATCCCTGTCTATTGGCTCTCTGATCCCTCCATGATAACAAGTATTCCTAGGGTTGGTTCCTGAGGAAAGTAAGTCAAGGATAAATATTGTTGCTCCAAAGGACATTTTTTAGCAATAAAATTGTGTCAAATGTATTTTAAAAAAATAAAATAAAATAATTAAATTAAATTTAATTTAATAGAAATGTATCTAATAACTACCATCTTCAATGGTTAACAGCAGCTTTATATTTATTATTTATACCACAGCTTCTTATACTGTGGGTCATGGTGGGGTCATGTAACTTAAGGTGGGTGCGGAAACACAAAAACATGGCTACCATAGTAAAAGGCTCTGAACACTCAGCTACTAAATGTCAACTCAAAACCAAGTGTAAAGAATCCAAAGTGTTTCTGGCAGTGCTCCTCAATCATGAAACTTCTCTGCAGTTGTCTTCCAGGCAGCCATGTGGACATCATGCTTCACAGTACCTCACAAAACAGAAGGGCAGCAAACGCTGAAACTCTTCAGCTCAAATGCTACAGAGCTTTCTGCTACTACATAAATACAATGGTGTATAGGAAACAAAAGTTTTAATATTTTCTTATTGTTATTTCTCATCTCTGACAATTGGATTTTTTAAATTTTTTAAATTTATTTTGTATGTGTATGAATGTACTGTCTGCATGTAGGTTTGTGCACTCGCGTTGTGCAATGCTGTGGAGGTCAGATTCCTCTGGAACTGGAGTCAAAGACGGTTCTCAGCCAACATGTGGGTGCTGGGGATCGAACCCAGGTCCTCTGCAAGAGCAGTCGGCACTCTTAACCACTAGGCCATCTCTCCAGCCCCGACAATTGGATTTTTAAAGTCCTATTTGAGTTGTTAAATTTCATAAAAATTCCCCGAGCTAATTTTAACTTGGGATTAAAAGAATTGTACTTCCTCTTAACTCAGATGGTTGTTTCCTTTGCTGTACAGAAGATTTTTAGCTTAATTTGTCAGTTTTTTACCTTAATCCTTGACTGATTGATGTCTAGTTTACAAAGTTCTTTCCTGTACCTATATCTTATAAGGGACTTACTATGTTTTCTTATAACAGTTTCAGTATTTTAGACTTCAAATTGAAGTCTTTTATCCATTTGAGTTAACTTTTGTGCCAGGCGATAGATAGGAGTCTAATTTTATTCTTCTACCGATGAATATCCAGTTTTACCAGTATCGTTTGTTGAAGACGATATTTTATCTCCAGTATGCATTTTTGGCACATTTGGAAAATATTAAATGGCTGAAATGTGAACAGTCATATTTGGGACTTCTAATTTGTTCTATTGCTCTACATGTCTGTTTTTGTACCAATGTCATGCTGTTTTATGACTACAGCTATGTAATGTAGTTTGAAATCTGGTATGGTAATCTCCCCATCATTGCTCTTTGTGCTCAGGATTATTTGGCTATCCGAAGTATATTTTTTATTCTATGTGAATTTCATGTAAGGTATTTTATTTCTATTTCTGATAACGTCATGGGGATTTAGGTTGGTGCTCTAATCAAACTGGATTCCACAGTGACTGACTTTCTCTTTTTACATGTAAAATGTTTTTATTGATGTTTTGTGTATTTCTTCTTTGATTTTTGACAATTTAATCTTGTCTATCACTATGGATTTCTTTGGGCTCTTCTTTGACTTCCATTGGGCTCCATGAATTCAGATAATTCATGTACTTTTTTGAGATTTAGGAAGGTTGGACCATTATTCTTCTTTATGTTCTTTTTTATTAACATTTTGTACATTTCATACATCATACATTCCCCTCTCCCTGCCCCTCTCTCCACCCTAGTTTATGCACTCTGCCATACTTGTCTTACATCTTTCTCTTAGTCTTTCCAAGGATTTTTTCTGCAGAGGCTTGTTGTTTGGGGCAGAATTTAACTGTATCAACCAGCTTTTTGAACTAGTTCTTGTTTTGTTGTTCTACCTCTTTGTATTACTTCAAATTATGCCTATATAAACAACATGTATGTATCAAATAGTATGTTAATTCCAAAATATATTTTGTGGTTCACATTTTTCCCTTTAATTTTATATTAGTCTAAAATATGAATACATATCTTTCACCCATATACAGTAATAGCAATGTCTGAACATAAGTGGTAGGTCAATTCTAGAGCCCTTTAAGAGATTCAAATTATAAAAGGACAGTTGCTTTCAGATTCAAAGAAATATAATAATAAAGTTGATCAGCTTGCCTGCCAACTGGGGATTTGGTGTTAGCATCCACAGATGAGAGAAACCATTTGCCTTTCTTTTTTCTGGGACTCTGTTAATTCACTTTGCATAATGGCTTTGAGTTCCACCCATTTACCTGCAAAGTTCATAATGTCATCTTTCTTTACCATTGCATAGAATTCCATTATGTAGACATACCACATTTTTGTTATCCAGTTGTCAGTTGAGAGGCATTTGGGTTGGTTCCAGGTCTTCACTATTGTGGAGAGAACTGCAATAAACATAGCTGTGCATGTATCTTTGTGATAGGATGAATCTTGTGGTTATATACCCAGAAGTGGTATGACTGGGTCAGGTGATAGGCTCATTTTGAGTCTTTGAAGGATTCTCCACATTGCTTTCCATTGCGGTTGTAGAAGTTTACATTCCTACCAGCAGCAGATGAGTGTTCCCCCATCCCCAAAACTTCTCAAGCACTTGGTGTCTTTTGTTTTCTTGATCTGGCCAATCTTTTTGGAGTGAGATGATACCTCAGAGTAGTTTTAATTTGCATTTCCTTAATTATTAATGATGATGAGCACTTTTAAGATGTTTCTCAGATATCTTTACTTCTTCACTGGTAAAGTCTCTCTGTAGCTCTTTACTCCATCTTTTGAGTAGGACATTTGTTTTCTTCTTTGTTTTTTTTTTTTTGATATAAGAAGCCTCTTTAATACATTTATGTTCAAAATAACACCAACTAAAAAGAATTTTGAAAACAGCATTATTAGAATAGTGATGTTTCAGAAATGAAAATTTAGTTCACCCAGCAATTTTAACATCTGAAGGGGGAGATGATAGGGTATACATATATGAAATTCCTAAAAAAATAATATCACTGGCTTCTCCTCTGTTCTATCCAACGTCTTCTCAAACACATTTAAGAATATGTAGCACATGTAATTCTATGCTTATCTTCTCTTTATTACATTATGCTAAAGATACAGCATTTTCCTTACATGTATCTTTCAAGTTTCAAATTTTCTCTTCACTCATACCTAAACAAATATTTACTTTTCTTTTTTTTTAACATTTTTTATTGATGCTTTGTGCATTTCATACATCATTTTCCAATTCAGTTCAGGCATATTTCCCTTTCCCTTCCCCCCACCCCCACCCCAACCGAGATCATGCATTCTGCCATAACTGTCCTGCATATTTCAGAAACCCTGAATAGCTAAAGCAACCCTGAGCTAAAAGGGCAATACAATGGGGATTACTTTACCAGATTTCAAGCTATATTACAGGGCTATCATCATAAAGACAGCCTGGTACTGGTACAAAAACAGACCTGTTGACCAAAGGAACAAAACTGAAGATCCAAACTTGAGCTCATATAATTTCAGCCACCTCATATTCCACAAAAGGGCCAAAAAGGCTCAGTGGAGGAAAGATAGCATCTTCAGAAAATGGTGTTGACAAAACTGGATCACCATTTGTAGAAGAACAAAATTAAACCCCTACATCTCACACTGTACAAAAATCAACTCAAGTGGATCAAAGATCTCAACATGAATCCTGAAACCCTGGAGGTGCCAGAAGAAAAAGTTTTCTACACCTATGTAGGAAAAGACTTTCTAAATCAAACAGTAGCCTCACAGGAAATAAGGTCACAGTTGACAAATGGAACCTCATCAAGCTCAAAAGCTTTTGTACATTGAAAGAAACAACCAAGGAAGTGAAGAGAAAACCCACAGAGTGGGAGGAAACCTTCACCAGTGATACATCTGACAGAGCATTAACATCCAGAATATATAAACTGCTGGAAGGGAAAGGGAAATATGCCTGAACTGAATTGGAAAATGATGTATGAAATGCACAAAGCATCAATAAAAAATGTTAAAAAAAAGAAAAGTAAATATTTGTTTAGGTATGAGTGAAGAGAAAATTTGAAACTTGAAAGAAGGAGATTAAAGATGACATCAAAAGATGGAAATACTGCCCATGCTCATGGATTGGAAAAATGAATATAGTAAAAATGTCCTCATGATCTTCTTCACAGACTTTGAAAAAAACCCTTAAATGCATTTAAGGATTTTTTTCAAAGTCTGTGAAGAAGATCATGAGGATTTTCATTGGGACTGCAATGAATATGTATATTAATTTGGGTAGAATGGACATTTTTACTATATTCATTTTTCCAATCCATGAGCATGGGCAGTATTTCCATCTTTTGATGTCATCTTTAATCTCCTTCTTCAAAGTTTTAAAATTTTTGTTTTAGAGGTCTTTGGTGTCTTTGGTTAGGTTTATTCCAGGGTACATTATTATTTTTGATGCTATTGTGATTGGGAATGTCTCCTTATATTCCTTCTCCAGTTGCTTATTGTTGGTATAAAGAAAGGCTACTGATTTTTTGAGGTTTATTATGTATCCTGCCACTTTATTGAAACTTAACTGTTTCTAGGATTTTTCTAGTGGAGATTTTAGCATCCCTTAGGTAAACTATCATATCATCTGCAAAAAAGTGATACTTTTACTTCCACTTTCTGATTAGTACTTCTTTAATTTACCTTTCTTGCCTTATTGCCCTAGCAAGTGTTTCAACCACTATATTGAAGAGGAGTGGTGATAGTGGACAACCTTGCTGGGTTCCCACCTTTAAGGGGAATGCTTCTAATTTTTCTCCATTTAGGATGATGTTGGCAGTGGATTTGTTGAATATGGCTTTGATTACGTTGAGGAATGTTCCCTCCCCAATTCCCTCTAGGACTTTAAGCATGAAGGGAGGGTTGATTTTGTGGAAGTCTTTATTTGTGTCAATTGAGATGATCATGTGGTTTTTGTCTTTCAGTCCATTTATGTGTTTTATGATATTTATTGATTTACATATGTTGAACCATCCCTGCTTCTCTGGTATGAATCCAACTTGATCATACTGTATGATCTTTTTGATGTGGGACTATATGCCATTTGCAAGAATTTTGTTAAGAATTTTTGCATCTTGGGGCTGGAGAGACGGCCTTGTGGTTAAGAGCACTGACTGCTCTTGCAGAGGACCTGGGTTTGATCCCCAGCACCCACATGGTGGCTAAGAACCATCTTTAACTCCAGTTCCAGGGGAATATGACACCCTCTTCTGACCTCGGCAGCATTGCATGATATGGGTGCACAAACCTACATGCAGACAGGACATTCATACACATAAAAAATAAATACAATTTAAAAAAAAGAATTTTTGCATCTACTTTCATTAATGAGATGGGTCTATAGTTTTCTTTTTTCATTGTGTCTTTGGCTGGTTTTGGTATTAGAATAATGGTGGATTCATAGAATTTGGAAGAATTTCCTCTGGTTTTATCCTTCTGAACAGTTTGATTAATAATGGTTGTAAGACCAACTCAAATCAGATGACTATGAAGAACACAGTCATTCTGCTTATTCTAGCAGTCTTCTTGAGGTAAGGTCACAGGGGCATATCAGCTTTGCTTATAGAACCTATGTTTGGAAATGGAAATTCTCTGAATGATGGTGCTTTCCTCAACTGTCTAGCTTATTTCACTAAGGCTAGGACTCATATATTATACCTCGCCCACACATGGTTCAGGGACCACTGTGGAAGAAGGGGTGTAAAGATTGTAAGAGCCAGTGTTTGTCCATGAACATAAGAAAACAGAGTCTTTCAGGCCACTGGAAGCTTGCCTAGGTGAACTTGCAGAAGTTGTGGCACTACGCACAAGTCCCATGCTGACTGAATCAGACACGGGCCCAGCATGGAGAGAGAGAAATAGACTGTTGGTCCTTGTCCTGGTTGGGATCTGTTAGTGACTGATTGCTTCTGGATGAGGGAAGGTAGATAGTCCTTAAGATTTCTAGATAGGATAACTAGACTTCAGTGGATGAACATGCACCAAAAAACATCTGGGTACAAATGCTTGACCAGATAGGACAACATATTTGATGGGTTGTATGTGATTCAGTGGTACAGAGGTATGTGGAGGTATGGATGGGGAAAGGACTCTAAATCTGATTAAGAACTGTTGCATGAAATGCACATAAAAATCTAAAAAATATTTTAAATACTAAACATGCTGCCAAATTGCCATAACCTGGATCATTAGTCATATAGATAATGAAAAAAATAATCTCTCTCTCTCTCTCACACACACACACACACATATATATATATATATATATATATATATTCTATCTGAAAAGGGAAACTAAGGTACTTTAATTTTTTTATTTATTTTTATTTCGTGTGTATCAGTATACTACCTGAATGCATGTAAGTTCAGCTATGTTATTCAGTGCCAGGGAGGTCAGAAGAGGACATCAAACTCCCTGGAACTGGAGTTACAGATAGTTGTTAGCCACCATGTGGGTGCTGAGAATTAAACCCTGGTCCTCAGCAAGAGCAGCTAGTGCTCTTAGCCACAGAGCCATATGTCCAGCCACAGGAAGCAGAAGTCTTAACTCAGGTCTAAATTCTTAACTGTAAACTAATTGTCTGATGATCTGGAAATCAATATTCCTAAACCTCCAGCTGGTCAGTCTCCTTACACAGGCTTTCTTGACGAGGCTTAAGATTTGCTTCTCTTCTCCCTTCTCCTTAACCACCAGAACAAATGGAATAAAAGTTTCAGGGTGATGAAATCACTGGGACGAAATTAAAACATACCACTGAGCTACTGAGTAGAAGGGTTGAACTTCAGGAAAACTTTTATGTCGGTGGGAAATTCAGAAGGCAAAATTAAACTCACCGAAAGTTGAATCTGCAGAGAGGATGCTTCCTAAGTTCCTAGTGATATGTGCTGAGGTGAATTCAGGATAGGATCGTTTTCCTCCTTTGGCTTCTTGTCTGTATTTCAAGAATATTCACCAACTCTGGTTATGGCACAGGCTGTTCTGGATGAAGGTGAAGTCATGGAAGGCTAAGTTTGCTTTCTTTCTTTAAAATATGGTTTTCTTAGAACCTGAACCAATTAGAGGAGGAAACGAGAGACAAACCGCTGCTGGCTCTGAATAAGATATGATCTGTGAGTAAATTGAACAAGCTGGAGACAGTAAATGGGCAATTAACATTCACTTTGGCAAATCTGCACCTGTTAGAGCTGAAAACACAAAGGGAGACATGGAAGGAAATGACAGACAAGGTCTGTCAAGCATCCTTCTGTGGAAAGGCGCCAAACCCAAAGCTTCAGGAAATCATGAGTGTAAACGAATGAAGCAGCAGTATTTGGTCAGACAATAGTGAAAATCCACAAGGACATTGTATTCAGCCTCCCTTGATCTATCTAAATTGTTTGGAGAGTTGTCAGAACTCCAACATATGATGGATGGCATTATTTCAGATCATTGCTGTCCTCTGGGAACTAGAGGTCTTGACAGATCATTTGGGGCCAAATCGTTCACAAAAAAATATCATTTAGGGGATTACCTTTATTCTCATCTCCTGTTGTGTTCTTTCCACATCAGAGATCTCTCATCTTACAAACACCACAGTGCCCAACAATCACCTTCTAGAATATCAGAAACAAGTTTTGGAGCTTTAACAACTCTTACTTTCCTGGGATGTGCACCCAAAGTGCACCCCTAGCCATAGCTTAACAACTTTTCCCTCAAGCTTCCCTCTCTTACAAGGTAAGTTCCAACTCTGAGTTTATGATTTTTTACATTAAACAGAACCTTCTTTATAAATATTATTCCTATGCTAAACATAAGATAAAAATTTAGTCTAGGCCCCAGTAGCCATTAGAGATAGCTCCTGCATCTGACCTTTGGACTTTTAGGTACTTGAAGCACAGAAGGAACTTCAGTTGTATACAGGAACCCTCTATGACAAAATAAGCTAACTACAAGCAGGTGCATCCTCCAAAGTTCTTTTGGACAATGGACCATTGCTATGATTTTGAAATTCTGAATAATTTCAAGAAACAAAGGTGCCTGTCATGGTGGTCATTGCCTGTGACTTCAACATTCACACTCATGAAAATTGCAAGTTTGAGGCCCAAGTGAGTTACATAGAAATATATTGGCTCAAAATAGAAAAGCCCAGAGAAATGAGCTAGAATTACTTTCTAAGACTATGATTTATGGTTTAATATCATACATTCTAAGCTGTACTCAATAAAACACTTGCATCCTAAGAGGTGCTAACACTATTCTTCCATAAGCAATTAGCTTTCAGGAAACTGTGACTATTTGGGCTAGATTTGAAAATGAATAGTGAACTACTAGATAAAATTTATAGTGAAAGCTGCACCAACACCCCAACAGCATTAAATTCTCAAGGCATTTCTTGCTTTGCTCTTTGCATGATTTTGATTTAACTCATAGCTTGCTGGAGAATCGCATTTGATGTCCACAGAAGGGCAACTAAACACTTAGGCCAAATTTCTTTATAGCATATACACTTTTTTATTAATCTACCTGAATGCTCTGATTTTGGGCTTTTGTAGAGAAAATTGCTGGAAACATTTACATATAAATCTTTGTGTAGCCCTTTGTTTTCATGTTGTTTCGGTAAATACCAAAGAATGGAGTTGGTAGTTTGTGAGTTAAATTCATGTTTAATTTTTCAGTAAACTTTTGTATCATTTTCAAAATGGCTATATCTACTTATTTTCTTTTTAATTTTTTATTTTAAAATTATTACTAACATAAATGAATTATGCATAGGAGTGTGTTTCACCATGACATTTTCAATGCATGTGCAGTGTATTTGCATCCTATTCACCCCCATTATCCTGTCTTGTCTCTCTTACTCTTCCACTGACCCTCTTCATCTTCCTTGTAGTCCAAATTCTATTTGTACTGATGTTTATTGCTGCTGTTAGGTGACCCAATAGGTTTCATCAGAGCTGCTTATAGGAGCATAGGAGAAGAGATACTCAGAGGAGTAATATCAACTTAACAGTGACTACATTACTGAAGGAAATGTCTCTACTTCCCCCCGTAAACATTGACTGTTTATAGAGTCTGAGGAAGGGGTGGGGCCTTGAGATGTCCCAGCAACACATTGTCTATAAGAACGCAAACTGAGTCAAGGCCTTGTTGGTCCTCCTCCCCCAGTGAAAGACGTGCTGGGCCCAATCATGTGCAGTTCTTATGGCTGGAATCATGGTTGCTTCCTGCTGTACACTGGGTAACAAATTCTCAAAACAAAGCCATAAATAGAAAGATAGAATAATCACATATATTATATTTTTTTTCCTTTAGCAGATGATGTAATAATGAAAACTGACATTTATATTTCCCTGACATGTATCAAGCACATATTAAGAAATAATTTTGTAAGACTCTAAGTTAGGTTTTGGCATTCGCTCTTTCTGCCAAGTAGAAAATTAAGCCCATAGAAATAACCATATAGAAAGCACATAATGAAGGCAAAATGAGTATCAAGACAGACTAATCTACAGATCTTGCTCTTAAAACTATGCTCTGTGTTTATTTAGGAAGAGGTTTCAGGAAGGAGGCTTCAATGAAAAACTTCTCCCTCTTCAAGATTCAATTTACTGTGCCTTGAAAAAAATATTTCTTCTGACTTCAACTTTCCTCTACTTTCAAAATTAGGTATATACTGGTAATGCCTATTCCTTGTTTCATCTCTTTTCTGTTAGTATGAAAAAAATGCTTGAAGACTGGATAATTTATAATGTCTAAAAGATTATAGTCAGGGGAGATGGCTCAGCTAGTAAAGTGCCTTCTACACAACCATAGAGAACTTAGAACAACTGCTTCTATGTAAAAGCTGGGTGTGCTAATATATCTTTTAACCTCAGCACTAGTGGTGAGAGAGAACAAGCAGGTTTCTAGAGCTCACTGGGCAGCAAATCTAAGTGAGCTCCAAGTTCAATGGGAAATCCTTTCTCAAAAAAAATAATAATAATATAGAAGAAATAGACAGCTCAGAGGTTAGGAGAGTGTATTGGTCTTGTAGAAAACCTGAGTTCAGTTCCCTGCTTCCATGCTGGGTAGGTCACAACTACCTGTAGCTCCTGCTCCAGGGGATCTGACTCTGTCTTCCAGTCTCCAAAGTCAAATGCCCTCACATACACATACACCCAGGCAAATGAACTCATGTGCACACATTCCCACAGATACACATAATGTAAAAACTTTAAAAAATTGGCAACAAAAGTATTGAATTATTTTGTATTTCATGCATAACATCTCAATGAGCCTTAATCACCTTTATGCCCCCTTCTCCATTGACATCTTCCCACAAAGCCCCCTCCCACTGTAATTCAAAGATTCTCTCATTTGTGCTAAAGCCTATTGTTCCAAAGTACTATCTCTGGCCATTCCTCAGTACAAATTTATCCACTGAGCACTAGTCAGCCTGTCCAAAGTCCCTCACTTTAAGAAGACCAGTTCTTCCTCACCCAACAGTAATCAGCTGCCAATATGACATCAGCTAAGATTGGGTTCTGCTGCTTATTTTCCCAGTCCTTGCTTTTCTCTACTTGAACTTATATGGGTCTTGTGCATGCTTACACCATTGCTGTAGGTTCACATGAGCAGGGTCCCAGGAGCCTGTAGGATTCTATTTCCACATGGTCCTGTATCATCTCCCTGGTTCTTACAATCTTTCTGCTCTGCTTCTGCAATGTTCCCTGAGACCTGGGTGAGTGAGGCTAAATATAGGAGACCTGTCTATGCACCAACACTTTGCAGACTCCTATTCTCCGAGATTTGGCTATTTATGACCTTTTGAGTTCCTGGCCTCCTGGTGCATGAGGGAGCTTCCTTAATGAAAGTTAAGAGCATAATTTGTGACCTCTTGGCCCATTTCTTTTGCATGAGCCTTAGGTGTAGTTGTCGCATTGTAAATGTGCCCCTTAGGCTTGGGCTATTAATAGACAATGTCTGTTATACTGGGGTAAGATGAAGTCTTACAGTGGTTTTAATTTGCATTTCCTTAATTACTAACCATGTTGAACACTTTATATTTCTTAATCATCTTTATTTCTTCTTTTGAGAACTCTCTGTTCAAATACTTAGCGCATCTGTTATTTGGGTCACTTGTTTTCTTGGTTGTGTTTTGAGTAGTTTATATATTCTGGGTGTTAAACCTTAGTCAGACGTGTCACTGGTGAAGATTTTCTCCCACTCTGTGGTGTTTTCTTCATTCTTTGGTTGTTTCTTTTGATGTGCAGAAAGCTTTTTATTTAATGAGGTCCCAATTGTTGATTGTTCAACTTAATTCCTGATCAACTAATATCTGATTTAGAAAGTCATTTCTTGCACCTATATATAGGTTATTGCTGATGATTTCTTCTACCAATTTCAGAGTTTCAGGTTTCACATTGCAGTCCATTACATTGGAAGTTGTCTTCTGTGCAAGATCAGCAATACATGTGTAGTTTCATTCTTCTACTGGTGGTAATCCAGTTTTACCTCCCCCATTTGCTGAAGATTCTGTCTTTCCTCCATTGAGATTTATTATACCCTTTGTCAATTATCAGGTGCATAATATATATATATATATATATATATATATCACAAAGACAAAGAATTTTTTAAGTAATTAAAATTTACTTCTCATAGTTCTGGAGGTTAGGAAGTCAAAGTCAAGACACTCATGGGTTCAGCTATCTGACAGGGGTAAATCTCTCCTTCAGACATGGCACCTTAATAGTACATCTTCCTTCATGGGGAAGTTATAAAAGACTGAAAAATGAAGTCAATTTTTTCCGCATGTCCTTTTATTCTCAATGCATATTTTCATTGAATGTTTGTTCATTTGATTCAATACATCTTAATCATATTTAGGCCCCATAGTAGACCCCCATAGCCCCCTCCACCTGATTTCATGAATTCTGTCATATGTTATGGCCTATCAAGTCAAGTTTGTGTACCCAGATGTCCCTCACTGCAAGTTCACTTACTGTAGTCTAGTCGGCCTATCTAGAGTCTGCATACCCTTTTATGATACCATTTATGAGAACAGAGTACTTGTGATCTAAATACCTCCCTAGATACTCCAGTTTTGTAGACTGTTGCATTGGGATTAAGTTGCTAATATGGGTAATTTGGAAGACATGGTCAAGTTGTAAATATCCCTAGTCACAGTGTGGGAATTCTTCTTGGACTTCACATTCACACTCATCATTAGCAAAAATATATTCCACCAGCCAAAATTATTTTAAAATAAACTCAATTTTGGTTTTGTAACTTATATAGAAGACATACTTATATTAATAATTTAAATTTGTTCAAAACCTATGTTCTATACACATTTCAGGTCCTGGTGCCTGAAGCTGTAACATCCAAATCTGCCATCAATTAGAACTGAATCTCAATACTCAGACTACGTAGCTCATTCTTTCTTCTTGAGAATCACATTTTATAACTGTCTGCATTTTTGTCTTGTAGATTTTTCTAGTAATTTCAAGTATTTTGTGCTGCAGATAGAAATTCTCCAGGCATCATCCTCATGTTAATAAATCTTGTCCCCATCACACATCTATTAAAGCATTGACAATATTATATATTATCACTCATGACCCACACATACTTTATTCCAATACTTTCTCTCATGTGAGAAAGCTCAAGTGATCATTAACTCTCCTCCTAATTAATTTTAAAATAGCAGTGTTCCAATCAATGCAAACCTAAGCCCAAGTATCAAGGCATTAATATTGATAATATGCATTTATAATTACATATTTCAGTTAACTATAAATCTATTATTATACTAATAAAATGTATGAAACTCCTTAACCTGCCAAGAGCTTGGGGACAGATACAACATCAGCACTTGCCATTTCACAGTTGCTCGTGGGCTGTGAGAACTAATGAGTAAAAGGAGAAAAGCAGTATCTGGAAGCTATTTTTCCCCTAAAAATCACAGTATATTTTTAGATTAAAGACTCAATACCTATGTCAGACTTTGGGTTACAAAAACACAATAATTAAATCATTGGAAGGTGCTCCTCCACTCACAGAGAAAGAAAGAAAAAGAATCATAACAAGTGTTTATTCACACTGAAAAACTCAAAGCACATGCTCTGTGCTCCTTAAACATGCATGGTGTTGTGTTGGAGGACATAAGTGTCCTGTATTATTGGATAAAATGCCTGAGACAAAGCCTTATATAAAATACAGTTGGCAAAACACCATAATATTTTTATTCTCTACATTTTACCAGTTGTGATAATTTGTAAATGTCTTTATCTGTTACGAAATAAAAGCTTCTTTGTTGAGTGGTATTACCTCATTTATCTGTGAGATAAGTATTTATAGTATAATAAGTGACACTGGTTTAAGAAAATGGCAGGAATAAGGTATCTTTTAGGATTTATGACCACTCTAGCCATGGATATTTAGCTATATTTACAATACCAGCTAGACATTCTCTTCCACTGAGAAGGCCTTGAGTCTAATTAGACAGCTATTGGTTGTCCCCCAGCCCCCCCCCCAAAAAAAAAACCTGTCAGGATCACACCCATAGAGATAATCATTGGTCCAATCAATATCGAAGTTCGTAGACTTGACAGCTGGGTAGGATTATTGACTTGTTTTCTCCTTTGGCATCTTGCATAGAACCTTCTGATACTATGAGAGCCGTTATTTGGGGAAGATCCTTCCAGGTCATTTACAGAACAAATTTCCCAAATCCTATGACTGAAGTGTGTGGTGTCTTCAGCAATAGGGTTTTACCCTCAAGTTCTTGGCAGCAACTAATTGCTATGACAATAACTTTTTTTTGTCTTTTCAAGACAGGGTCTCCCTGTAGCCCCAGCTGTCCTAGAACTCACTCTGTAGACCAGGCTAGCCTTGAACTCACAAAGATCCGCCTGCTTCTGCCTCCTAAGTGCTAAGATTAAAGGCGTGTGCCACCATGACTTTGTTGGTGTTTTTATTGGTGTTTTGTGTGTTTCATACATCATTTCTCAGTCCAATTTACACGCACTCCCTTTCCATGCCCCCGACCCCAGTTCCTGCATTCTGCCATATGTTTTGCATCTTTTTCTGTCTTTTAAATTTTTTTCTCTACAGAGGTTTATTATTTGGGCAGAGGTTAACTGTTTCAGTCAGTTCTTTGATCCAGTCTTTTTGTCATTGTTGTTCCCTCCCATTTGTATTGTTCTCAAATATGCCTATACATATACATATATATATGACATATATAGCAAAATTATGACCTTTGAAAATAAACTGCATACTAATTCCAAAATATGTTTAGGAGTTCACATTTTTCCCTTTAATTTTATATTACTCTAATATATGATTACATACCCTCCATACATATACCACAATTACAAAGTCTGAAAATAAGTAGTCAGTTAACTCTAGAGCCTGTTAAGGAAGTCACATTATAATAATATAGTTGCCTTCAGATAAAAAGACAAAACTTTTATCACTATATCATTTTGAGATTCTCATAGATTTCCATGAATTGCCACAATGAAATAAAATCAAATCATATACCTAAGGCTTGGAGAAACATAGGGAAAGGGGGCAGAAAGACTGCAAGAACTGGCATGGCAGAAGACTGCTGTTAGATGGTGTACTCTAGATGTGATAGGAATGCTACCTCCATAAAACGTCAACAGTGTGGCTGCCTGCAGAAGACCTGAACAACACCACCAGTTGACATGCCAGTGTGGATGGGGGAAACTTCACAGAGTCTCAACTCTAGGTGAATAACTACAGAAAATCAATAGCTGTGGAGGGAAGGAGAGTTAGTTTACTTCAGGGATGATGCCCCTAATGGGTTATCTATTCCAAAGTGGTCAGCCATAAATTCATCTACAAGTGAGCACCACTAAATCAAGGATGAGGTCGCAAATTTGAGGGGTTGAAGGTGGGAGTAGTTGGAAGGTGGAGTGGGCAAGGTTGAAGTAATATAAAAGCAGTGCTAATGTAGGAAAATGTCAAAATATTAAAATTGTAAAACAACGAAAAAGAAATAAAAACTAAATGATAAATATATTTGGGCCTCCACACATACATATGCATCATCAGAAGATACAATGATTTGTAGAAAATAAACTGCATCTGTACTAAGCCTTTTATCTATTTTCTTTTCCTTTCTTTTTTTGAGACAGGGCTCCTTTAGCCCCAGCTGGCCTACAACTCATGATGGAATCCAGGCCAGCCTTGATCTCACAGAGATCTTCCTCCTCCGATTCCCAATGCTTGAATTGAAGGCATGTACTGTCATATTTAGTTCCATTCAGACTTTATTCTTGTCATTATTGCATAAAAATATAAAAATAATTCTTTTCATGCATTTCAGGGTATTAATATGACAAGTAATTTAGAAATTCTTTAAACCACACAGGAGGGGTTTCAGGAAGACTATACACAAATACTGTGCCATTTTATATAATCAAATTTTGGTGTCTGTGAATTTTATTCCTTCTGTGGAGAACAGTCTTATGATCAATTCCTCACTGAACCCACGGGAGGACTGTGCTCACTAAGCAATCTTGCATCATTGCATCTGTGAAATGAATAAACCTACAGTTACATCCAAGAGATGAGAATATGCAATAACAACAAAGATGGAAATAGAGGCTGAGACCAGAGCCTGGAAGAGCCTCCTTCAGCACAAGAGGAAAACAGTTGATAGCCTGGACACAAGTTTTCAGATGGTGGAAGGGTGCTCTGAAGTCCTGAACACATTCTGTTCTCATCATTTCTGTCTTCCTGGCTCCATTTGTGAGCCCAGTTGACCAAAGGGGAATGATCTGAAGCCTCACAGCTCTCCTCCCCTCCCTGCTCTGCCTGTTGTTACTGCCATTCTCAATCTTCTCTGAATGTCCTCATCTGCCTCCTTGTAAATCCCACCACTGCCAATTCCTGGATTCTGACTTTTTTTCTGTTTTTCTTATCCATCCATACAATTTTTGGCTTCCCATAGATAAACAATTATGCACAACCTCTATGTAGCAATTTTATTATTTACATGCAAAACTATCAGAAAAGCCACACTTAATTCAAAATAGGCACTTGTGACATCTGGTCTTGTCAAATGGTGGCAGATACCTCTGATAATCAGCCAAAGTGGCACTGCCATGTGGTAGTCACAATGTCAACAAAGCTCTTTCATCCTGACACTTTGGAAAATCTGTGATTCTTGGGAAAAATTCAATTTGAGACATTTGCATAATTTGTATTATGTTTATAAAATTACAATTCATTCATATTTTAATCACACTGCATTTTATTTGCATATTCCACAATTATTTTTCCATGATTATATATTACACAGTATTAGGGTTATTCCTTTCAGAGGTGAATTAAAGTATTTCAAAGATCCTAGGACTAAGGAAGGCAAGAGCAATGACTACATATTCATATATCTGTGTGCACACTCTTCCTCGTACAGAGAACTGTGAAGGAAGCAAGTCAGACAATTCTGGGAAAGGAAGCAAGTCAGACAATTCTCGGAGTGATTCAACAAATATGTGAGAAAGTAAGACCTACAAACTTGCAAAATGACACCCAGGACATAGCAGTCAAAGCAGATGTGCTGAGAAAAACAACTTACTTTTTTTTTTCTGTAAAAATTCTCCAATTCTAATATTCGAAAGAACAAAAGATGATGAGGATGATAAGAGGTGAGAGACAGAGAGACAGATACATATATACATAGATACATAGATGCATAGATTGATTTATGATTGATGATTGATAAATAGATGATAGTTCTGATAGATAGATGATAGATAGATAGATAGAAGATAGATAGATAGATAGATAGATAGATAGATAGATAGATAGATAGATAGATAGATAGGTAGATAGACAGATAATGTTCCTCTCCAGTACAAACAAAACTTACCAACTCACAAATTAATCTCTCCAGTAATTGCATCACTCTTACCCTGCCATATAAAAGGCAAAGGAGTGAAGTGAACTAGTGGTTTGTAAGTTGCATCAAATTAATCATACGTTCTTACCATGAGGAGCAAAAGGGCTTTTCACTACTTTTTCATTCTTCCTCCAAAATAATTAACTTTTCACAAATAAATTTGTGAAAGTAGAAAGAGCTTTCTCCCTTCCTGCTGTTTGGAAGGATCACAGTGTGATCCACACCTGCAGTAAAGACCCCACCCTCTGACTAATTTTTACTACTAATTTTTATGGACACAAATTCTGTTAATGCTGTGGGTACTGAGAAGAGTAAGATATTGCCTGGCTTTATAAATTTTGTATAATCACAAAAAGTTATGGTGTATATTTTAAAATAATACTTTGTCATTCTATTTACTGGATAAAAGGTGAAGGACAAAAGACATCCAGCAAAGAAGTCTGAGATGACAAATGTATAGAGCCAGGCAAGAGATTTGCATTGTGACATAATATTTATAAATCATTTTTACAAATATTCACATTACTATATCTAATTTACCTTTGATTTAGGCCTATGTTAGAAAAATATAATATAATTTTTAAATTTGAACTACAAAATAGGGAGAGAATATAATAACCTCATAGGGCTAGACAAAAATAGATGTGCATTCAAAGTTGAACCAAGCTCTCATCTCCATGTACTGTACCACACTGCACTTTCGAAAAAGAGTGATGTGGGGCAAGCAGAAGGGAATCAGCTCCTACTGATATACAAACTAAATCACCAATTTGGAAATATGCAGAAGAACAAGATTCTACTGAGCCACAGGAGGACATTCAACATCAAGTTATTTTTACATAAAACACCTTTATTGATGTTTTGTGTATTTCATACATCATTTTTCATTCAAATTTAGATATTCACCTTTCCCTGCCCTCACCACCTGCAGTTAATGCATTCTGACATACACATCCTGCATCTCAGTCTTTTTAAAGTTTTTCTCTAGAGAGGTTTATTGTTTGGGGCAGAATTTAACTGTATCACTCAGTTCTTTGACACAGTCCTTAGGTTGTTGTTCTCTCCCATTACTATTTCTCCAAAATATGCCTACATAATGTCACAGATGTACCAAAAGTATGCTAATTTCAAAATGTGTTTAAGGATTCACATTTTCATTTTAATTTTATATTACTCTAAAATATGAATACATACCTTCCACCCATATATGGTAATTAAAATGTCTGAAAATAAGGGGTAAGTTAATTGTAGAGCCCATTAACAGATTCACATTATAATAGCACAGTTGCTTTCAGATAAAAAGAAATATAACAATAACATTGCTCAGCTTGCCTTTCAACTGGGGATTTGGTGCTAGCATCCACAAATGAGGGAAACCATTCGTTGTTTTTCTGGGACTGTGTTACTTCACTTAGCATAATGGCTTCCAATTCCATCCATTTACCTGCAAATTTCATGATGCCATCTTTCTTTACTGTTGTGTAGAATTCTACTGTGTAGATGTACCACATTTTTGTTATACATTCGTCAGTTGATTGGCATTTAGGTTGGTTCCACCTAGCTCTTCCTATTGTGAAGAGAGCTACAATAAACATAGATGTGCATGTATCATTAAAGTAGGATGTGTCTTGTGGGTATATAACCAGGAGTGCTGTGATATGACTGGGTCAGGGTGTAGGCTCGTTTTGAGACTTATAAGGTTTCTCCACACTGGTTTCCATAGTGGTTGTAAAAGTCTACATTCCCCCCAGCAGTGGATGAGTGTTCCCATTCCCCAAAACCTCTCCAGCATTTGGTGTCTTTTTTTTTTCTTGATCTTAGCAAGTCTTATCAGAGTGAGATGATATCTTAGAGTGGTTTAATTTGCATTCCTTGATTATTAATGATGTTGAGCACTTTTTAAGATGTTTCTCAGCCATATCTACTTCCTCACTGCTGAAGTCTCTTCAGCTCTTTACTCCATCTTTTGAGTAGGTTTTCTTACTTCTTTGCTTTTTTAGTAGTTTATATATCCTGGATATTAATGGTCTGTCAGATGTATCACTGGTGAAGGTTTCCTCCCACTCTGCGGGTTTGCTCTTCACCTCCTTGATTGTTTCTTTCACTGTACAGAAGCATTTTCATTTAGTGATGTCCTACTTGTCAATTGTTGACCTTGTTTCCTATGCAGCTGCTGTTTGATTTAGAAACCCTTTTCCTATGCTTATGTCTTGTAGGGTGATGCCAACATTTTCTTCTATCACCTTCAGACTTTTGGGTTTCACATTGAGGTCTTTGATCCACCTGGATGCCAACATTTTCTTCTATCACCTTCAGACTTTTGGGTTTCACATTGAGGTCTTTGATCCACCTGGAGTTTATTTTTGTATAGTGTGAGAGGTAAAGGTTTAATTTTGTTCTCTATGAATAGTGATCCAGTTTTGCCAGCACCATTTGCTCATGAAGCTAACTTTCTTCCATTGAGTCTTCTTGGCCCCTTTGTAAAATATGAGGTGGCTGAAATTGTATGGGCTCGAGATTGGCTCTTCAGTTTTGTTCCATTAGTCAATGGGTCTGTTTTTGTGCCAGTACCTGGATGTCTTTACAACTGTAGCCCTGTAATAAAGTTTGAAGTCTGGGAAAGTGATCCCCATCCCTTTTTTTGCACTTTTTACTCAGTGTTGCTTTAGCTACTTGGGGTCTTTTTTTTCCATATAAGTTTAAAGATTTTTTTTCAAGACCATGAAGAAACTCGTGGAGATTTTAATTAGGTTTATATTGAATATGTATATTAATTTGGATACAATGGACATTTTTAATATATTAATTTTTCTAATCCATGAGCTTTAGAGGTTTTTCCATCTTTTGATGTCATCTTAAATCTCCTTCAGGGTTTGAGATTTTTGGTGTAGAAATCTTTGATATCTTTGGTTAGGTTTGTTCCCAGGTATTTTATCTTTTGAGGCAATTGTGACTGGGAATGTCTCCTTATATTCCTTTTCCAGTTGCTTGTTGTTGGTATAAAGAAGGGCTACTGATTTTTATAGGTTAATTTTGTATCCTGCCACTTTACTGAAACACTTAATTCATTTCTAGGAATTTTCTTGTGGAGTTTTTAGCATCCCTGAAGTAAACTATCATAGCATCTGCACAAAGGGAGAATTTGTCTTTCTCTTTTCCAAGTAGTACTCCTTTAATTTCCTTTTTTTGCCTTATTGCCCTAGCAAACATGTCAGACACTATATTGAAGAGTAGTGGCAATAGGAGGCAGCCTTGCCCTTGATGAGTTCCTACCTTTAAGGGGAATGGCTCTAATTTTTCTCCATTTAGAATGATGTTGGCAATGGGTTTGTTGTGTATGGCTTTGATTACGTTGAGGAATATTGCCTTCAGTCCAATTCCCTCTAGAACTTTAAACATGAAGTCATGCTGGATCTTGTCAAAGCCTTTTTCTGCACCAATTGAGAGATGATCGTGTGATTTTTGTCTTTCAGTCCATTTATGTGTTTTATGATATTTATTGATTTACATATGTTGAACCATCCCTGAATCTCTAGTATGCATCCAACTTGATCATGATGGATGATATTTTTTGATACGGGTCTATATGTTATTTGCAAGCATTTTGTTGAGAACTTTTGCAACTATGTTCATTAATGAGATGGGTCTTTAGTTTTCTTTTTTGGTTGTGTCTTTGCCTGGTTTTGGTATTAGAGTGATGCTGGCTTCAGAGAAGGAGTTCAGAAGACTTAACTTACTTGAATACTGGAATGTTATCCAGTAACCAAACATACAATATTAAGGTTTGTTGGGAAATCTGCTAAATTTCTGAAATTATTTTAGCCATTTAAGTCATAGAAGAAAAATGTGTTTATCATCATGATGCTAGTAAAATAATGGAGAACCACAAATGGCAGTATCTAAAATACACTGGAGAAATCTCTGCTATGAACATAAACATATCGCTGCTTCTCATTGTCTTTTGGCCTTTTGGTTAAGATCAAGTGAACGTAAATACAAAGTACAAAAACATCCTAGGGAAAGTATTCCCTAATACACCCTGAAACATCAGTTTTCAACAGGAGAAAACCAAAAACCAGGCTGGAAAATATAAAAGGACAGCCTCTGGCTCATGCTGTCGGCTGAAATTACCAGGCTGTGACAGCTACCCTGGAGGAGAAGCTGGAGGAGAACGCGAAGATCCACTGCAGGAAGAAGCAGGCATGCAGCTTTGGAAACAATCAAAAAAGAACATGGAGAAGAAAATAAGCAAGTTCACAGAAGTCCTCAAACCAGTATACTCCTGGTGTGATCCTAGTAAAGACTTTATGCCTCAAAAAAGGAAAATAAGAACTCATAGCAAAGGCTGCTGCTGCCAAAAACCCAGAAGAGACATGAGGAAATAAGAAGTCACAACCCTACCTAAGGAACTTTTCTCAACCAATGACTTTTGGGAGGGAGACAGTCTCTTTCAAAGATGGAACTCTTGGTGTCTTTACCAGGCTCCAGTGGATGGACCCACACTGAAGGACATTTGGGGACACAAATTAGGCTCTCTCTCTCTCTCTCTCTCTCTCTCTCTCTCTCTCTCTCTCTCTCTCATATATATATATATATATATATATAGTTGGGTGGCAGGGACAATAAGAAATGGTGTGAATAGGTTAGGGGATCTAAATGCCATAAAATTACATTGTACAAAACTGCAGAATTCAATAAAAAGAATTCAATTATTTAGAAATAAAAATAAAATTTGCTCCTGATAGTATATTAAAAGTGATTTTCAAGACATGCAGGAAAACAGAAAAAAATAAAATAAAATCATGGAGCAAGGAAAGGAGTGAAGGTACAGCCTCCCCTTCATACCCCTGAATATGAGTGTGAGAACTGGACTTGAACAAGAAGCAGGCAAGATGTTTGATGCCACCTGAAACCGCTGGCAAGAGGCTGGTTATAGAGCCACAAAGAAGTTAGAAATTGAGTAGAAATTCTTGCCATAGAAAAATTTACATTTGCATTTTCAAAATTTATTCTTGACTGATTAAAAACCATCCTACAAATTTTGGTCCCCTAATGTATATTCTTGGTGACTACAATTATAGAATTCTTTCCAGGTAACTCAAATGAGTAGTAGATTCAGTGTCTTGCTCAATTGCTGCTTGTTTATTTATTTGTGCTGTTGTGGGTTAGCAGTCCAATTGTTTATTATTATTTATTTTGTATTGATGAGAAAATATACTTGAAACAATGAACTGTACAGTATTTAAGAGACTGAATACTTGATGCATTATTTCCAAGAGAAAAGCAAGCTGGGAGGAATGGGATAGAAAAGGAGGAAAGGTGTTTGACTTTGTAGAAAGACAACTACAGAAGGAGAAGGGGAAATTATATGAAAATAAAGGAAGACACTGTAACACAGAGGGAATATGAAGACAGGTCATATTCAAATGCTTTTCCTCAGTTATGTAAGACTAAAGACTATCTACAGAGATCAAATAACATGAAAGAGTCAGAGCTTAAGGTCCTCAGAGAACATTTAGAATGGTTACTAGAGACAGAACAGAGAGGAGTCAAAGACCCTTGGAAAAGCAACCAATTGAGGCTTTGATAGCCCTCTCCAGGTGGAGGGCAATAGAAAGAATCAATGCACCATGTCCCAGATTCCAAGAGATTTTGTGGTTTGTGTGTTCTCCTTCCTCCAGCATCTACTAAGAGGGGTTCTTCTACAGCCTATACTAGAATTCCATACAAGTCAATCCACTAAAATACTATATATATATAAAATAAAATGTTACAAATCAAATCTAGACTCCTGTCTCTGCATTCTGCCAAACATGTTTTTCATCTTTTTCTTTCTTTCTCAAAATTCTCGATATAGAAGTTGACTATTTCCAGCAGAAGTTCACAGTTTCAGTCAGTTCTTTGACACAGTATTTTCTGTTGTTTTTGTTGTTGCTGCTGCTGTTGTTGTTGATATTGTTGTTGTTCTTTCCAATATGCACCACTCCCAACTACTTGGACAGAAGCTCAAGAATCCCTGCACAAGAAATACTTACTACTAGGTAATTGGCTCTAGCATCCACAGATGAAGGATACCATTCGTTGTTTCTTTTTCTGGGACTGTGTTACTTCACTTAACATAATATCTTCAAGTTCCATCCATTTACCTGCAAAAATCATGATTTCATCTTTCTTTACTGCTGCATAGAACTCCATTGTGTAGACGTACCATATCCACTCGTCAGTTGAGGGGCACTTGGGTTGGTTCCAGCTCCTTGCTGTTGTGAAGAAAGCTGCAATAAACATGGCTGTGCATGTATCTCTGCGGTAAGATGAGTCTTGTGAGAACATACCTGGGAATGGCATGGCTGGGTCAGGTGGAATGTTCATTACAAGTCTTGCAAGGGTTCTCCACACTGCTTTTCAAAGTGGCTGTACCAGTTTACATTCCCACCAGGAGTGAATGAGTGTTCCCCTTTCCCCACAACCTCTCCAGCACTTGGTATCATTTGTTTTCTTGATCTTAGCCAGTCTTATTGGAGTAAGATGATATCGTAAAGTGGTTTTAATTTGCATTTCCTGAATTATTAGTGATGTTGAACACTTTTTAAGATGTTTCTCAGCCATCTCTAATTCCTCACTTGTGAAGTCTCTGTTCAGATCTTTGCTCCATCTATTAAGTGGGTCATTTGTTTTCTTTCTCCTTTGTTTTTTGAGTAGTTTATATATTCTGGAAATCAATGCTTTGTCAGATGTATCTGCAGTGAAGGTTTCCTCCCACTCTGTGGGTTTTCTCTTCAGTTCCTTGATTGTTTCTTTTGATGTACAGAAGCTTTTGAGTTTAATGAGGTCCCATTTGTAACTGTCGACCTTAATTCTTGTGCAGCTGCTGTCTGATTTAGGAAGTCTTTTCCCATGCCTATGTTTTGTAGTCTGCTGCCAACTTTTACTTCCATTGCCTTCAGAGTTTGAGGTTTCACGTTGAGGTTTTTAATCCATCTGGAGTTGACGTTTGTACAGGGGGAGAGATAGGGGTTTAATTTCATTCTTGTACAAGTGGTGATCCAGTTTTGCCAACACCACTTGCTGAAGATGCTGTCTTTCCTCCGTCGTTTCTTCTTGGCCCCCTTGTCAAATATGAGGTGGCTGAAATTGTTTGTGCTCAAGTTTGGATCTGCAATTTTGTTCCATTGGTCAACAGGTCTTTTTTGTACCAGCACCAAGCTGTTTTTATGACTATAGCCCTGTAGTATAGTTTGAAGTCTGGTATACAGATCCCCTCTGTATTGCTCTTTTCACTCAGGGTTGTTTTGGCTATTTGGAGTCTTTTGTTTTTCCAAATGAAATTAAGAACTTTTTTCTCCAAGCCTGTGAAGAAACTCTTGGATAATTGCATTAAATCTATACAAGAGTTTGGGTAGAATGGACATTTTTACTATATTAATTTTCCCAATCCATGAGCATGGGAGGTAGTTCCATCTTCTGATGTCTTCTAAAATTTCCTTCTTCAGGGGTTTAAATTTTTTGTTGTAGAGACCTTTGGTGTCTTTGATAAGGTTTGTTCCTAGGTATTTTATTGTTTTTGAGGCTATTGTAAGTGGGAAAGTCTCCTTGAATTTCTTCTTCAGTTGCTTGTTGTTGTTGTAAAGAAAGGCTACTGATTTTTCTAGGTTAATTTTGTATCTTGCCACTTTATTGAAGCTTTTAATCGTTTCTAGGAGTTTTCTGGGAGAGTTTTTAGCATCCCTTAAATAAACAATCATAACATCATCAAAAAGTGATAGCTTGAATTCCTCCTTTCCAGTTAGTGCTCCTTTAATTTACTTTTCTTGCCTTATTGCTCTAGCAGGTATTTCAAGCACTATATTGAAGAGGAGTGGTGACACGGTCAGCCTCACGGAGTTCCTACCTTTAAAGGGATTGCTTCTGTCATTTCTCCATTTAGGATGATATTGGCTGTGGGTTTCCTGTATATGGCTTTGATTACATTGAGGAATGATCCCTCCAATCCAGTTCCCTCTAGGACTTTAAGCATGAAGGGATGCTGGATTTTGTCAAAGGCTTTTTCTGTATCAATTGAGATGATGGTGTGTTTTTTGTCTTTCAGTCTATTTATATGCTTGATGATATTTATTGATTTTCTTATGTTGAACCATCCCTGCATCTCTGGTATGAATCCAACTTGGTCATGATGGATGATCTTCTTGATGTGAGTCTGTATGCCATTTGCCAGTATCCTGTTTAGAATTTTGACATCTGTATTCATTAATGAGATGGGTCTGTAGTTCTCCTTTTTGGTTGTATCTTTGCCCGGTTTTGGTAATAGAGTGATGCTGACTTCATAGAAAGAATTTAGGAGAATTCCCTTTGTTTGTATCCTTCTAAACAATTTCAGTAATAATGGTTGTAAGTCTTTTTGAAATGAATTTATAGAATTCTGGCGTGAAAACATCTGGGTCTGGGCTTTTTTTAGTTGGGAGGTTTCTTATTACATCTTCAGTTTTTTCATATATTATGGGTCTGTTTAAGCTGTCAGTCTCTTCTTGGTTGAGCTTTGGTGATTCCCAGGATTTCAGATATTCATCCATTTCTTCTAGGTTTTCAAACTTAGTAAAGGTTTTTGAAGTATTCTCATATAATTTTCTGGACCTTTTCATTGTCTGTTGTGATATTTCCCCTTTCATCACGGATTGTATTGATTTGAAGATGTTCCTTCTGTCTTTTGGTTAACTGGAGAGGTCTGTCTATATTGTTTATTCTTTCAAAGAACCAACTTTTGGATTCATTGATTTTTTTTGTATTGTTTTATTTCTATTTCATTGATTTCTGCTCTGATTTTTGTTATTTCTTCCTGTCTGTTGCGTTTAGGGTTCATCTGTTGCTGTCTCTCAAGTGTTTTTAGCTGCAGTGTCAGATAATGCATGTGTGCTTCTTTCTGTTTTTCTAATGTAGGCACCCAGGGCTATAAACTTACCTCTTAGGACTGCTTTTAAAGAATCCCATATGTTTTGTTGTGTTGTATTATCATTCTCATTCAGTTCCCGGAATGCTTTTATTTCTTTCTTTATCTCTTCCTTGACCCATTCATTATTTAGGATTTTGTTGTTTAATCTCCATGTGTTCTTGTATATAGTAGGGCTTATCCTGGTATTGATAGTGAACTTTATTGCATTGTGGTCTGATAGAATGCATGAAATTATTTCAATCTTTTTATATTTGTGGAGGTTTCTTCTGTGTCCTAGTATATGGTCAATTTTGGAGAATGTTCGGTGGGGTGCTGAGTGCAAAGTGTATTCTCTGGTATTTGGTGGAATATTCGGTAGGTGTCTGTGAGGTCCATTTGGTGTATCGTATCCTTCAGTTCAGATGTCTCTCTGTTTATTCTTTGTCCTGTTGACCAGTCCAAAGGGCTCAATGGTGTATTGAAGTCTCCTACTATGAGTGTACTGGTGTTAATCTGTGCCTTGTTGTCCTGGAGAATTGTCTTTATAAAGTTTGTTGCACAAGAATTTGGTGCAGATATGTTCATAATTGTGAAATCTTCATGGTGAATTGTTCCTCTGATAAGAATTTAATGGCCTTCTTTGTCCCTTCTGATTTATTTTACTTTGAAGTCTATTTTGTCTGTTATTAAAATAGCAACACCTGCTTTCTTTTTGGTGCCATTTGCTTGGAATATTTTTTTTTTCATTCTTTCACTTTAAGGTGGTGCCTATCCTTAAAGGTAAGATGCATTTCTTGTAGACAGCATATTGATGGGTTCTGTTTCCTAATCCAATCTCCCAGTCTATGTCTTTAGATTGGGGAGTTTAGTCCATTAATATTTAAGGTTATAACTGATAGATGTGTGTTGCTTCCTTTCACCTTATTATTCATTTACATTTTTGGTCTAGATTTCCACTTCTGCAGTTATGCTTATATTAATTTCTCTTTCTAGGTGTCTGGGGATAGTTGCTCCTTTCTTCTGTCCTTTGAATTGCTTCAAGTATTCGCTGAAGGGTTGGTTTTCTGGACATGTATTCTTTCATTTTGGTTATGTCGTGGAAGATTTTTCTCTCTCCTTCAACTATAATTGACATTTTTGCTAGATATAGTAACCTGTGTTGACATCTATAGTCCTTTAACACTGGGAATGCTTTGCTCCATGTTCTTCTTGCTTTCACAGTTTGCACTGAGAAGTCAGTTGTAATTCTGATAGGTTTCCCCTTCTATGTAACTTGTTTTTCTCTTGTTGCTTTCAGAATTTTGTCTTAGTTTTGGGCATCTAGAGTTTTAATTATTATGTGGCTTGGAGAGTTTCTTTTCTTATCTTATCTGTTTGGAGTTCTATGTGCTTCTTGTATTTGTATTGGTTTGTCTTATTTTAGTTTGGGGACATTTTCATCTATTATTCTCTTGAAGATCTGATCAATACCATTGTCTTGGGATTCTTCTCCTTCCTCTGTTCCTATGATGCAGACATTTGATCTTTTCTTAGTGTCCCACAGTTCCTGGTTGTTCCATTTTTGTGTATTTTTAAATATTTTATAATCTTTACTTGAGGTTTTTAGTTGTTCTGCGTTATCTTATTTGAGTATATCTACAATTGTACTTCTAATATCTGTGTCTTGGGCCATACCAGAGGCACCCCACTGTAGGAGTCTTCCACAGGGTTGGCAGAGCTTGGTGTGGAATTATCCTGCACCTTTCATAGGTTATCCCTTTGGCATGTCTCTGGCATGTGGGCTTCTCTTTGCCTGTATTCCAATGTGAATCCCAAATGCCTCTTCACTGTGTTGAAGGCTTGCTTTGCTTGCCTCCTTCAGATACCTTCATTGTTTGTTTGATTGATTTGTTTTTCTTCTTTTCTCCTTGCTGTGCTTCAGGTGGTCTTGGGAAATCCCTGATCTCACCAAAATACTTTTGTATCTACATTACAAACCTTTGGTTATCTGAGTCCAAAGGCAACAGTATTAGCTGCTTAATCAAAACTCTTGCAATGTCTATGCTGCATAACAAATCACTGCAGAGCCCTTAGCTTTAAACAACACAAGGAGTGGCCCACAATCTTTGTGGGTTGCAAATTCCAACAGAGCCCATCTGAGATCACAGTTTCTGGAAGGCTGAAAATGAAGGCATGGGCTACAGTAGTATTTTTTTCTGTATTCATAGGAGAAAGGGTCTGCTTTAAAGGCTGAATGGCTTTCAACAGGATAAAATTAGTGAAGTTTGTTGGCCTGAAGGCCTTCGTTCCATGATAGCTGATAGTCAGATATCTACCCAATTCTTCACCATGTGTGGTCACTCTAGATGGCAGACTATTTCATCAAATCAGACTGACAGTCAGCATAGAAGCTTTGAAATTAAGCTCTATCAGCACTTAATCATAGAGATGACAATCCTATAGCCATTGCTCCATTTATTGTTAAAACATGTCATAGTATTGACTCACCCTCAAGGGTTCTTTTCTCCAGCATTCTTTTCTCTAACATTGTCATGAAAAACTTAATGTTGGACACTTTATAAAGAGCAAAGTTTGGTTCATCTCATATATTTGGAGCATAAGATCTGGTTTCTGCTAAGAGACTTCTTCACTATATCACACCATAGTGTGTGTAAGAAGGAAATGACTAGGCAAACAAGATGCTAGAATAGCTGAGGAGGGCTAAGTGTGTTCTTTTTTGTAAGGTATGGTTCATTTATTCATATTATATAACAAACACTGAAGTATATGTAACTCCAAAGTGTGCAGTGACAGCCTTCAACTGCATCTGAGCAGAAAGCATGGGGATGACATCCTGTAAAGCATGATGGACATGTGCTGCTTGAAAGGCAGTTTCCTCCCTTGGTTCAAAGATGAGGAAGTGGCTTTAAAAACAGGGTCCAGGGTAGACTTTCACTGTGGGAGGTGTGATGGTTAAACCTGGGTGTCAACTTGACTGGACTAAGGAACAAATAAGAGAAAAAGGATTGGGCTACCTCAGCCCGGATGGCCCACCCCAAATATGGGCATTACCTTCTGCTGGCAGGCAGTATTAAAGGCCATGCCAGAGGGATCTGGTCCCTTTTTTTTCCTGCGGCTTGCTTCTCTCTCACTGGTGAGTTTGTCTTGCTGCTGGGATCAACCCTACGGATCCCAGCGTGTACTGAGACCAGCAGATCTCCTGGAATCCATCGAACCTTCAGCACCAGATTGGGACTATTGAGACATCCAGCATTGCGAACTGAGCAGTTCCCTGGATTCTCAGCCTCTCCAGTGCGGCGCGGCTACTGTTGGACTCCTTGAACTCTGTCACGTGAGCAAATCAGTAAATCGTTTATAGCTATATATTCGTCCTGTTGCTTCTGTTTCTTTAGAGGGCCCTGACTAATACAGGAGGGGACATAATTTTTCCCCTGGTCTATGTCAGAAGCCCAGACTGCCCCATAGCTGAGAGGACTGAGGTGTGAGGAGGGACCAGAGGTAGGGACAGAAGAAAACCACTTTGTGGTAAGAGTGTACAAAGAAATCAGGTCTGTCAGCAAAAGTCAGAAAGAGTATCCATCCCCAGGGGTAGGAGCCTGTCTAGGTTGCAGCATAAAAGAACTGAGGCAAGCATGTCCGATAGCCTGGGAAGGCAGGACACAGAGGGTTGAAGAAGAGGGAATCTAGGGAGTGACATAAGTCTCCTTAGAGCTCTTCTTTTCTCTCCTTCTGTGGAAAGTAGTTAAGGAAACAATATTGTGAATCTATGGAGAGCTAAGTTATGGAGATGCCTCTCATGTGGAGTGACCCTCACGTATACTGCTCCACTCCCTCATGCTCGACCACTGCCCTTAGTACAGCCATTTCTCATGTGTGTAGGCTATTCACAACATCCTTGATTATATGGTCCTCTTCTGAACTCACATGAGCACATCATGGCCAATGAAGAGGGAGGCTCTGACAGCCAAGCTGGACCCCCACTCTGAACTATGGAATGGCTTCTGAGTGGAGCCTTTTCCCTGCATGGTGCTGGAGCTGTATTGTTGATTTTCAACTTAGCCTTGTCTCTGAAATACCTTTTCTGGGTGTTTCCATTCTTCCCCATATCCTCCTAGGCAGATTTTTGAACTTTACCCCTCGGGAGTAGAAATGCTTTCTTCTTTCTAGTTTTCATTGTGATGGTCTCTGATAGGGCGAGATTGCTAAGCAGTTAAGACACTCTTCAGAGAAATGAGATTTGGTCCCCAGAAACTATGTGTTGACTAACAACCCTCCATATCTCCGATTCCCAGGGATCCTACATCCTCTTCTGGTCTCCATGGGTATTTCATGCACACGGTGTACCTAGGTACATGCAGGCAAAATATTCATACATATAAAATAAAACATTATTGTTGATACTTTCAGCAGTTTTATTATTGATCAGAACTGTTTGGCAGTCGAGGATTTTTGTGTTTCCATATGAAATTTCATATTATTTTTCAATTTCTGTGAAGAAATACAATGGAGATTTTACTGGGATTGCATACAGTCTGTGCATTGCATTTGATAGGGTGGCCATTTTCACAGTATTGGCCTTACAGATCATAAACATGAGAATTTACTTAAGCTTCTAGTATTTTCTGAGATTTCTGTCTTCAGTGTCTTAAAAAGTTTATTATAAAGTCTTTCAGATGGCCATGGTGGCACATACATTTAATCCCAGAACTCATGAAGCAGAGGCAGGCAGATCTCTGTGTTCAATGGTGAGTTCCAGGCCAGCTGGGGCTAAAAGGAGACCTTGTCTCAAAAAGAGCAAAAAAAATCTTTCACTTTCTTTGTTCTAAGATTCATTTATTCTAAAACTTTTATTGAAATTTTGTGATTTTGATGTAATATGGTTTATGGCATTTATATCCATCTATTCCCCTCTCTTCACCTCTGCACACTGCCTCCTTCCCAATTTAATGAACTCTCTCATGTCCATCTTATGTCCCCAAATATCTTTCAGTGTGGGTGCATCCATGGGACCCATCCTTGTTAAACACTGTCTTTCCCCCCTCCCACTACCCATCAATTGCCGAAAGTTCCTTATGTTGCGGTGGAACTTCTTGCCAACTTCCACGTCTATGCTGAGATTTTCTCTGATTTGAGCTTGTACAAGACTTGTTCATACTCTCACAATTGCTGTGAGTTCGTATGAATAAATGACTAGATGTCTGGAAGACTATTTCCTTCTGGTCATCCACCTCTTCTTCCTTAATGATCCCTGAGCCTTAGAAAGCAGAGGTTTGACATAAGTTTACTATTCAAGGATAAGCACTGTGCAGCCTCTTGTAATCTGTATATTGGCCAATTGTGGGTTTCTGTATTTCTTACCAACTGAAGCATAAGGAAACTTCTGCTTTGAGAGGTAAGAGATCCCTTCATCTGAACTTTAAAGTTTGCACGGAAGTTGTATTACTTAGGGTTAAGCATCAAACTGCATTTGAGCATTTCTGGATTTCCGTAATAGTCTCCATCTGTTACAAAAAGAAGCTTCTTTGATGAGAAGTGAAAGGTACAGTTCTCTGTAAGTACCAGAAAGCATACTTAGAAAAAATAAAGAATTTGTTTGGTCTAGGGGTATGGCAAACACTGTTATTATAAGATCTATGACATTTCCAGCTATGTGTATTTGGCTGTGTTTACAGTACCACACATTCATGTGTATTGGACAGCTGTTAATTACCCCAAGATAAAAATGCCATAACTACAACACTTCACAGCCCAGTTGTGATTTTCCTTCTCCCTTGGCAATTTGTATAGTATCCTCTGATATTAGGAGAGTTAGTCCTCAGGGAGGAGGCTTCCGTGTCAGTTCCAGTGTGATTTCTCAAAGTCCTGTGTCTGACATGTGGCATGTCTTCTGCATGATGTTCTTACATTCAAGTTCTGGGAGGCTACAATGCGCTGTGGCAACATCCTGTGTTATTTTTGGAATCTTTTGGACAATTCTGACCAACTTCTAAGGAAAGTTTCTCTTGCCGGGCACAGTGATTTTTGTTACACAGCCCTCAGCTATATAAATATATTCAGCTATTTATTATACGTGTACTTTTTAATAGGATTTTGAACTAATATATATTCTTCTAGTTTTTCATATCATCTAAACATTATTTATCTCTCCTTCCCCCTTATAGCCCTCTGTAATAACTCTCCAATTAAAGTACCACCCATTTCCTCAATTCTCCCTTAATAAAAGCTGACTCCTACTGTCCTCTTCTTTTAAGCTCCTTCTTCCCCTTTATCTCTATGGTTCATTTCCTTTTTCCTGGCTCCTGCAGTTACATCAGGATATATACTCACACTTACATATTTGAAGATAAGATTCACAAATGACGGGGTGGAAACATATGTGCTTGCTTTCCTGAGTCTTCATTAGTTCACTTAGTACAACAATGTCTAGTTCTATCCATTTACCTGCAAATTTCATAATTTTTTCTTTCTTTACTGCTGAGTAGAATTCTGTTGTGTAATCATATCACATTTTCATTATCTATTCATCTGCTGAGAGACATTTAGGTTGTTCCCGTTTCATAGCTTTTGTGAAAAGAGCAGCAACATGCATGGTTGTGCAAGTGTCTCTGACATAGCAGTCCATTGGGTATATGCCATGGAGTTGTATGACCAGATCACATGGTAGGTTTTTTTTTTTTTTTTGAGACAGAGTCTCCCTTTAGTCCCAGCTAGCCTGGAGCTCACTCTGCAGACCAGGCTGGCCTTGAGATCCATTTGCCTCTGCCTCCCAAGTGCTAGGATTAAAGGGGTGCGCCACCATGCCCGGCTGTAGATTTATTTTTTAGTTTTTTAGAAGTTCTCCATAGCGATTTCAACAGTGGTTATACCAGTTTGCAACCCCGCCAGCAGTGGGTGTGAGTTTTTGTTTCCCTGCATCCATGCCAGCACCTGGCGTCTTTTGTTCTCCTAATTTTTTTTTAAATTAATTTTATTGATGCTTTGTGCATTTCATCATTTTCCAATTCAGTTCAGGTTATTTCCCTTTCCCTCCCCCCCACCCCCACCCCATCCCAGTCATGCTTCTGCCATAACTTCCTGCATTTTCTCTCAGTTTTTTTTTTCATTTTTTTTAGCTATATGAATCCATGAGTACAAGCATCCTTCATGCAAAACCTACTGCAGGCTGTTGTGCCCAAACCCTACAGCCCCACCATCCAGTGGGGGGTGACAGGTTGTTTGTTTCAATCAAGTTGATCAAATGAGTGTCCAGCTATATTGCTGTTTTCACCATTCACCCCAATGCAGCCCTTTACATTCTACCACGCCCCCTCTTCTGCAGTTGTTCCCTAGGCTTAGAAAAGGGCACAGTGGATGAGAAGTAAACAGTCCACTCTCTCTGGAGCTGTTGACTTGGACTCTGGTCAATTCTGGCTGTTTCCTTTCATGGGCTGACAGTTTGTCCAGAATAACCTTTCGATCCTACTAATGAAGCACAAGCAATTAGATATATAGGTATTTAAGCAGCACTAATAGTTATGGTAGGTTACTTTAGCATAGACACATTTTTGGATATGTTAATCCATGAATTACATTTTCCCCCCCTGTTAAATATGACAGGGTCTTACTGTGGCTTATAACATCTAACCTGTAGAGGATGTAAGCTTGTGGCATCAGCCATGGGTTATTTCTCCAAGGGGAGAGCCAATAGCCAATTAGATTTGGGATATACAGGCACATGGCTGCCTCTGCTGCACAGTATTTCCAGGCAGGTGAGGTGTAGCTGGTGCTGACGGTGGAGTCTTGCTTGACTCAGGGAGACCCATATTTGCTTTATTGGTTTAGTGGCCTTTGGTAACACTCTCTGGCATTCCAGAGGCCATCTGTACACTTGCATGTGTGGTCTCAATACATCCCTCCCATGTTAACGTCAGGTCTTCGGCAGCAGGGTCTTATTGCCTCTCCTCCTGTAGGTATCCCAACACTGGAATTAGATGAAACCTTAAAGAGATTTTGATTTGCATTTCTCTAATTACTAAAGGATGTTTAACATTTTTAAACCTGCTTCTTAGCTATTATTATTCCTTCCAGAGGTCTCTGTTCATATCCATAGCCAATTTTTGGATTAGGTCATTTATTTCACTTTAGTTTTATTTCTTTTTATATTCTTAATACTAATCCTCTGTCCTATTAATAGTTGATGAAGTTATTTTTTTCCTATCCAGGGGCTTTCTTGTCACTCAGTTGGTTGTTTCCCTTCATGTACAGAAGCTTTTTAAGTTTTCATAAGGTCCCATGTGTCAACTGTTTACCTTAATTCCTGAGAAAGTACTGTCCTATCTAGATAATCCTTTCCCGTACCCACTTTCAGATATCACAATAAGATCCCTAATCTTTTGTGTAGAGTTATAGGTGTGGGTCTAATTTTATTTTTCAAAATATGGAATTCCAATTTTGCCAGCAGCATTTGTTTCCACTAGTATATGTTCTTGGCACCTTTGTCAAATATCTGGTGGTTCTAATTGCCTGTGCTTATTTTGGTTCTTCCATTTTGTTCCATTGATCTATAAGTCTGTTTTTCTGCCATATCATGTTTTCTGATTGCCATCTCCTTTGCATTGCTCTTAGTGCTTAGGATTGCTTTAGAGATCTAGGGTTTTTAGTGGTTCCGTATGAATGTTAAGATTGTCTATTCTATTTCTGTGAAGAATGTCATGGGGATTTTTATTGGGATTGTATTAAATCTGTAAATTGCTTTTGATAGTATGGTCATTCTTACCATATTGATTTTACCAGTCCATGAGCACAAGAGGTATTTTCATCAACTGTGTATTTCTCAATCTCTTTATTTAATCTCAATCTCAAATATTTAATGTTTCATTGACTAGGTCTGTAATGTCTTGGTTTAATTTGATCCCTAGATATTTTTGAGGCTATTGTGAATGGAAGGAGATGTTTCCCTGAACTCTTTCCCTGACTGCTTGTTCTCTCTTTTTTGTATATAGAAAAGCTACTGCTTTTTGTAGATTTCTATTGCAACCTGTCACTTTCCTGAAAGTGTTGATGATTTATAGATGTTTTCTTGTGAAAATGTTGGGATCTCTTATGTATCATACTATATAATATCATCTGAAAATAAAGATATTTTGACTTTTTCAAATTAGTTTTCTTTTGTCTTATTACCATACCTTGAATTACAAGCACTAAATTGAAAGGGACTGTGGCTAATAGACAGAGTCATCTTGTTTCTGATTTTAATGGGAATGCTTTCAGGTTTTCTCCATTTAGAGTGATGATGGCTGTGGGTAGATTGTATATATCTTTGGTTATGTCAGTGTAGGTTCCATACAGTCCAATTTCCTCTAGGATTTTTATCATGAATGTATATTGGATTTTGTCAAAGGCCTTTTCTCTGTCTATTGAAATGATCATTTGATTTTTGTCTTTCAGTCCATTTATATAATCCATTGCAGTTTTTGAATTCATATTGTTGAATCATCCTCATATCATTAGAATAAAGCCTACTTGTTCATAGTGGATGATCTTTTTCATTTGTGTTTATATATGATTTGCTACTGTTTTTTAAAGAAATTTTAGCATCTTTGTTCAATAAGGATGGTCATGCATAGTTTTCCTTTTTATGCTGTGACTTCTGTTTTCTTTTTTGGATTAGAGTAATACTGGCATCATAAAAGGAGTTTGAGAGTTCTTTTGTTTCTATCTTTTGAATAATTTAAGTACTATTGATTGTGGGTATTCTTTGAGGAACTGATAAAGTTCTGCTGTGAATCCATCTGGATCATGGCATTATCATTATTTTAGTTGAGAGCCTTTGTGTTACTGTTTTGAGTTCTTGATTTGTTATCAGTCTGTTTAAGCTTGGTTTAGTTTTGGTGGTTTCCATTAATTTATCCATTTCTTTTAGGTTTTTAAACTTACAGAGTGAAAGTTTTTAATGTATCCCTTTATAATTTTCTGGATTTTTTTTGTGTGTGTGTGTGTCTGCTGTCATGGTTCCCCCTTTGTCTCTAATTTTGTTGATTTTGATTTGTTCTTTCTTTTTGTTAACTGGGCTAGGGATCTACCTATCATGTTTATCTTTTTAAAGAACTAGCTCTTAGATTCACTGACTCTTTGTTTCTATTTCATTAATATCTGCTCTTATTTTTTGTCATTTTTTTCTCATTTGCTAGGTTTTGGGTTGGCTTTTTCTTGTCTTTCAAAAGTCTCAAGTTGTACTATTACATTATTTATATATGATCTAGATTTTTATTTTTTCCAATTATTATTATTATTATTATTATTATTATTAAACTTTTCCATAGGTCATACATCATTTCTCGATTGAATCTAGAGTCACTTCCTTTTCCATGCCCCCTAGCCTAACCAAGTCCCTGCACTCTGCCATACATGTCTTGTATGTTTTTCCGAGTCTTTCCAGAGATTTTTTCAGTTCTTTTGTTGTTGTTCTCTCCAACTTGTATTGCTATATTATATATTTACCCACAACATGATATCTCGTATATAGATTATGTATATATACATATAAATAGAGATGTATACACACATATCACTTGAATTGGGGATTTATTTTTTCCTAAAAGATGTCATGTTTTCCTTAAGGAAGTGTTCCAAAGTTCCTCCTTGGCAACCCCAACACTCAATCCTGCACTTTTGCTCCACATTGGGGTCTTTCCCTCCCATGGTCTCCCAAAATGAAGTTCAGTAAGCACGCGTCCCCTCTTGATCCCCCTGCACAGGCCTCCATGACGGCCCAGGTAGTCCAACAATGGCAGATTACACTCTGACAAGGCTGACATCCCCTTAGCTGTTTAGTAAACAAGCTGGGTATTTCAGTAGTCCCCATCTGGCATTGAAGGTTTGGAGGATTCTTGAGAGACACAAGTCCTCAGTTCTACTCGGAGATTAAAAAGTTGTGTTCTCATGTCTTTGAGGATGCCAAAGCGGTGGCAGCCACAGAATAGATGCACTTGCCAGTAAGAATTGGAGATAGGGGGCTAGAGAGATGGCCTAGCGGTTAAGAGTGCCAACCGTTCTTGCAGAGGACCCGGGTTCTATCCCCAGCATCCACATGGCAGCTGAGAACCGTCTGTAAACTCTAATTCAGGAGAACTCCAGTTCCAGGGGAATCCGACACCCTCTTCTGACCTCCGGGCATTGCACAACAGGACAGGTACAATTACATACATACAACAAAAAAAAAAAAAAAAAGAAAATTAAAAGAATTGGAGATAGGCCAAACAACAGTTTCTCTTTTATTCTTTTGTCTTTTTATAAGATCTCAAGTTCTATGTCTGCAGTACAGTTTCTCTGGTCTTACTGATTATTTGTATCTGGTTGTACTTTCCTTTTAGATGCTTAAGGCCACACAACCCAGATTACCAAGGTTTTTTGTTTTCTCAAGGATCTTACTGTCTTGTTATGTGTGTTTTTTTTTTTTGTAAGGGTAAGGGTGGGGAGCCCTTGCTCCTTTCAGCTTTTCATTCACCAGTTCCATCCAATCGAGGACAAAAGCGGTCTTGCTAGACCAGGCTTCCTTTTGTGAAGCATGAGAAGATTTTCCTCTTTCACTGGACACTGGCTGAAGTCCCATTCAGTGGTTCTCCAAGACCTCCCTGAACAGAAGACGGGTGACCCACACTGTAGGACATTTCAAGAGGTGCCCCCATGCATAATCCCTAAGACTTGGTTGACCTCTGAAGGCAAAGAACAAAGTTATCCTTAGATCCCTTGGCCAATTGGGATGGGTGTTAGTATGGTAGTAAAGCAGCAGAAAGGCTAAGTTGCACCAGGCTATTTACATTGCAACTATATTAAGATTGTATCCTTGGAAACAAACTGAAGTTTATTTCCAAGCATAGCGAGCACCCCAAATCCCATATTACCTAAAAGAGACACACATACCCACCTCATGTACCAAAAACCCAAGTCTGAAAATAAAATGTTAGGTCAGCTCTATAAACTGTTTGGGAATCACATTGCAAGAGCATATTGTCTTTAGATCAATGAGGAATAACATTAACATTGTTCAGTTTGTTTACAACTAGGTCTTGGTACTAACATCCACAGATAAGGAATCCATTCATCTTTTGTTTTCTGGGATTGTGTATACTTCACTTAGCATTAAACTCTTTAGTTCCATCCGTTTACTGCAAATCTCATGATGTCATCTTTCTTTCTTTCTTTCTTTCTTCTTTTTTTTTTTTTTTTTTTTTTTGGTCTTTTTGAGACAGGGTCTCCCTTTTGTCCCAGTTGGCCTGGAGATATGTAGACCAGGTGGGCCTTGAGGGCCTTGAACTCACAGAGATCCACCTGCCTCTGTCTCTCTAGTGCTGGGATTAAAGACATGAACCACCATGCCCAGCAATGTCATCTTTCTTTACCACTGCATAGAACTCCATTGTCCAGATGTACCACATTTTCTCTATCCACTCATAGGTTGAGGGGCATTTGGGTTGGTTCCAGCTCTTTGCTATTGTGAAGAGAGCTGCAATAAACATGGCTGTACATGTATCTCTGTGGTAGGAAGAGTCCGATGGATATATTCCCAGAAGTGGTATGACTGGGTCAGGTGGTAGGCTAATTTTGAGTCTTTTAAGGGTTCTCCATACTGCTTTCCATAGTGATTGTACAAGTTTGCATTCCCACCAACAGTGGATGAGTGTTCCCCTTTCCCCACAACCTCTCCAGCACTTAATATCATTTGTTTTCTTGATCCTTGCCAGCCTTATCAAGGTGAGATGATATCTTAGAGTGGTTTTAATTTGCATATCCTTAATTATTAGTGATGTTGAACACTTTTTAAGATGTTTTTTCAGCCATCTCTATTCCCTTACTTGTGAAGTCTCTGCTCAGCTCTTTACTACAAATTTGGAGGGAGTCATTTGTTTTCTTGCTTCTTTGTTTTTTGAATAGTTTATATATTCTGGAAGTTAATGCTCTGTCAGATGTATCAGTAGTGAAGGTTTCCTCCCACTCTGTGGATTTTCTCTTCACTTCCTTTACTGTTTCTTTTGCTGTACAGAAACTTTTGAGTTTAATAAGGTCCCATTTGTAAATTGTCGACCTTATTTCCTGAGCAGCTGCTGTCTGATTTAGAAAGTCTTTTCCTAGACCTATGTCTTGTAAGTTGCCGCCAACTTTTTCTTCTATCACCTTCAGAGTTTTGGGTTTCACATTGAGGTCTTTGATCCATCTGGAGTTGACTTTTGTACAGGGAGAGAGGTAGGGGTTTAATTTTATTCTTCTACAAGTGGTGATCCAGTTTTGCCAACACCATTTGCTGAAGATGCTGTATTTCCTCCATTGAGTCTTTTTGGCCCACTTGTAAAATATGAAGTGGCTAATTGTATGTGCTCAAGTTTGGATCTTCAGTTTTGTTCCATTGGTCTACAGGTCTGTTTTTGTGCCAGTACCAGGCTTTTTTTATGACTATATCCCTGTAGTATACTTTGATGTCTAGAATAGAAATCCCCCCCCCCCGAATTGCTCTTTTCACTCAGGGTTGCTTTGGCTATTGGGGTCTTTTGTTGTTCCATATGAATTTAATAATTTTTTTCCAAGCCTGTGAAGAATGACCTTGGGATTTTAATTGGGATTGCATTGAATCTATATATTAACTTGGGTAGAATGGACATTTTTACTATATTAATTTTCCAATCCATGAGCATTGGAGATCTGTCCATCTTTTGATGTCTTCTTCAATCTCCTTCAGGAGTTTATCATTTTTATTGAGATCTTTGGTGGTTTTAGTTAGGTTTATTCCTAGGTATTTTATTGATTTGAGGCTATGGTGAGTGGGAAAATCTTCTTGTATTTCTTCTTCAGTTGCTTGTTGTTGGTGTAAAAAAAAGGCTACTGATTTTTCTAGATTAACTTTGTATCCTGTCACTTTACTGAAATATTTAATCGTTTCTAGAAGTTTTTTGGTGGAGTATTTAACATCTCTTAGGTAAACTATCATATCATCTGCAAAAAGGGAGAGTTTTACTTCCTCTTTTCCAATTAGTATTCCTTCAATTGCCTTTTCTTGCCTTATTGCCCTAGCCAGCGTTTCAAGCACTATATTGAAGAGGAGTGGTGACAAGGGGTAGCCTTTTCAGGTTCCTACTTTTATGGGGAATCCTTCTAACTTTTCTCCATTCAGGAAGTTGCTGGCTGTGAGTTTCTTGTATATGGCTTTGATTATGTTGAGGAATAATCCTTCCAGTCGAATTCCTTCTAATACTTTAATCATGAAGGTATGCTGGATTTTGTCAAAGGCCTTTTCTGCATCAATTGAGATGATCGTGTCGTTTTTGTCATTCAGCCCATTTATGTTTTTTATGATATTTACTGATTTTTTGTATGTTGAACCATCCCTGCATCTCTGGTATGAATCCAACTTAATCACGGTAAATGACCTTTTGATGTGGGTCTGTATATGGCTTGCAAGTATTTTGTTGAGAATTTTTGCATCTGAGTTCATTAATGTGATGGCTCTATAGTTTTCTTTTTTGGATGAATCCTTGCCTGGTTTTAGTATTAGAGTGATGCTGTCTTCATAGAAGGAATTTGGAAGATTTCCCTCCTCTTGTATCCTTCTGAACAGTTTTAGTAATAATGGTTGTAAGTCCTCTTTCAATGTTTTATAAAATTCTGCTGTAAAACCATCTAGAACTGGGCTTTTTTACATTACATTTTCAATTTATTCATATATTATGGGTCTGTTTAAGCTGTCAGTCTCTTCTTGGTTTAGCTTTGGTGATTCCCCGGATTGTAGATATTCATCCATTTCTCTTAGGTTTTCAAATTTATTAGAGTATAGGTTTGTGAAGTATTCCCGTATGATTGACTGGATCGTTTCACTGTCTGTAGCAATATTTCCCCTTTCATCATGAATTCTATTGGTTTGGAGTTGCTCTTTCTTTCTTTTGGTTAACTAGGCTAGGGGTCTGTCTATCTTGTTTATTTTCTCAAAGAACCAACTTTTGGATTTGTTGATTTTTTTTTGTATTGTTTTCTTTGTTTCTATTTCATTGATTTTTTTTTTCTCAGATTTTTGTTATTTCTTCCTGTCTGTTGCATTTAGGGTTTATTTGTTGTTGTCTTTCCAGTGTTTTTAGTTGCAGTGTTAGCTCATTTATCTGTGCTCTTGTTCTGTTTGGTTTTTTTTTTTTTAAATTATAGGCACCCCAGACGCTATTAAACTTCCCTCTTAGGACTGCTTTTTAAAGTGTCCCATATTTTTTGTGTGCTGTACTGTCGTTGTCATTTATTTCCAGGAAGCTTTTGTTTCTTTTTTATTCCTCCTTGACCCGATTCATATTCAGGAGTTTGTTGTTAGTCTCCATGTGCTCATTAGTAGATAGCAGGGGATTCTATCCTGTGTTTTGATATTGAGCTTTATTGCCTATGGTCTGATAGAATGCATAAATTATTTTCAATTTTTTTAGTATTTGTTTCGTTTTTTTCTGTGTCCAAGTTATTGGTCAATTTGGAGAATGTTGCATTGGGTGCTAGTGCAGAAAGTGTATTCTGTTTGCTTGGGTAGGAATATTTGGAAGATGTCTGGAGGTCCATTCCTGTATTGTATTTGTTCTATTAAGATGGCTCTCAGTTTAATCTTTGCCCATTGATCTGTCCAAAGGACTTCAGTGGGAATTGAAGTCTCTAACTATGATGTGCTGATGGGTTTAGTCTGTGCCTTGAGGTCCTTATAAGTTGTAATTTTACAAAGGTTGGTGTACGGGTTTGGCGCAATATTATTCATGATTGTGACAGTCTTCATGGTTAATTGGCCCTTTGATAAGGATGAGTCAACGCCCTTTTTGTCTTTGCTAATCCTTACTTTGAGTCTATATTGTCTGATATTAAGAGGATGAGCAACTCCTGCTTTATTTTAGTACCATTACTTGGATATTTTTTTCCACCTTCACTTGTAAGTGATGCCTATCCTTAAGGGGTGAGATGGGTTTCTTGTGACAGACAAGCATATAGAAGGATCTGTTTCCTAATCCATTCTCCAGTCTATGCCTTTTTTGATTTTTCTGATTTTTAGCCTATTAATGTTTATTTATAATTGGAGAGGTGATCGTGTGTTCCTTCCTAGTTTTAAAATTTTATTTAGCCTACATACTACTTTTTATTCATAGTCTAGTATACATTACCATCTTTGCCCCAACATCCCCCATCCCCCAGAGGCCAGTTCTCTTTTCGTACTTATTATTGTTTACATCTTTTGCTGTAGGTTTCCTACTTTCTGCTCTTTGCAGTGCCTTTTGTATTCAATTTATTTTTTTCTTTCAAGGTGCTGGGAGTAGTTGCCCTCTACTTACTGCTCGTTGACCCTTGTTTCAATTGTATTCTTGATTCAGGTTGGGTTTTCCAAAACCCCACTTTACCTTATTCACTTTCTTTTGTTTATGTCATCAGAAGATTTTTCTCTTTCCTTCAACTCTGGATAGACAGTGTTTATTGAGATATAACTATCTGGGTAGGCATCCTATAGCCTTTAGCACTGGGAATACTTTTCATACATGTTCTTCTATGCTTTCATGGTTGTGCTGGATAATCAGTTCAGCTGTAATTTCTGATGGGTTTCCCCTATATATGTAGACTTGTTTTTTCTCTAGTGTGGCTTTACAGAATTTTGTCTCTCTGTTCTGGGTGTCAGCATTCTAACTAATATGGGCAGGGGAGTTTCTTTTTCTGATTCTAGTCTAATTGGTGTTCTTACTTTGTTCCTCTTTCATTTGTACTGGGTTACCGCTTTTCTTTTTAATGTTGGGAATTAATTTCCTCATTATTTTGTTGACATCTGTGATCAATACCATTTCATGGGATTTTTCCTCCCCCCTAGTCCCTATGTGTGGAGGGGTTGACTTATTTTCTTTTGTTTTTGTTACATTACATTCTATTATTTGATGCTTTGTGTCATTTCGTACATCATTTTCCAATATTCAGATCAGTCTATTTCCCTTCCCTCCCCCCCACCCCCACCGCCATCCCCAGATCATCGTTTTTCTGCCATAACTGTCCTGGCATCTTTCTCTCAGTTTTTTTTTTCAGTTTGTTTTTTTTTTTTTTTTTTTTTTTTTGAGTACAAGCATCCTTCATTGGCAAAAACCTATCTGCAGCTGTTGTGCCCAAACCCCCACAGCCCCGACCATCCAGTGGGGGGTGACCAGTTGTTTGTTCAATCAGAGTTGATTCAGAATGAGTGTCCAGGCTACATCTCTGTAGTTTCACTATTCACCCCAATCACAGCCTTTACATTCTACCATGCCCCCTCTTCCGCAGATTGTTCCCTAGGCTTAGAAAAGGGGCACAGGTGGATGAGAAGTAAAACAGTCCACTCTCTCTGGAGCTGTTGACTTGGACTCTGGTCAATTCTGGCTGTTTCCTTTCAGGGGCTGACAGTTTGTCCAGGAGTAACCTTTCAATCCTACTAATGAAGCACAAGCGATTAGATATATAGGTATTTAAGCAGCACTAATAGTTATGGTAGGTTACTTTGGCATAGACACATATGTTTGGATGATATGTTAATCCATGAATTACATCCCCCCCCCCTGTGAAAAATGATATTTTCATAGTGTCCCACAGTTCTTGGTTGTTCCCCTCTTGTGTATTTTTAAATTGTTCATAGTCTTTACTTGAGCTTTTTAGTTGTTCTGTGTTCTTCTATGTCTGATCTTTTTTCTGGTACATCTATTCTGCTTCTGAGGCTTTTTCCCATTCTTTCCTCTTGATTGGATGACTGTTTGATTTCCTTTTTCATTTCTTCCTGTGTTTTCTTTACTATTTCTATTTCCTTTTGGAGCTTCTCAATCTTTTCGTGTACCTGATTGGTCTCCTTTTTCATTTCAGCATGAGATCTTTTTAGTGTTTCCACTTCCTTCTGGAGTTTGTCATTTTGTCCCTCTAGCTCTTTCTGGAGTCTGTCATTTTCTCCTCTTAGTTCTTTCCTAAGTTTGACCTTGTCTCCTCTGGGTCCTTTCTGACTTTTTCATTCTCTCCCCTTTGTTTTGTGATTTCTTTGACTATATCTGTGATTGTTATTTTGGGGTATGTGTCCTGGGTTACCCCTAGGGAGATCCCATTGTAGGAGTCCTCCACTGGCTCTGTACACTTTGGTGTGGAGTTATTCTGTGCTTTTCCCATGTTGTTCTTTCATTTTGCTCCTGGCATGTGGTTAGCCTTTTGCCTGTACTCTGATGTGAATCTTAAATGCCTCTTCACCTGCTTTCCTTGATTCCGTTGGATGTCTTTATTGTATTCTTCTTATGACTGGAGTGTTGACTTGTCTAGGTTTTAGGTTTTCAATTTTGGTTATGTATTAGAAGGTATAGTACAATTTTCCCTTTCTGTTCTGCAAGAACTGGGTGGGCAGCAACCTGGATGACACCTTCTGAACACTGTATTCCCTCTGCTGCCAGCCACTCTCTCCTGAGTTGCCATTGGGGGGATTTCCAGTTGGCGGGGGGTGGGGGAGGTTGGGTTGTTTGCTTAGCCCGCATGCCAGTACCCTCCACACCCAGCTGTTCAGGTAGTAGTCTGTGTTTGAACCCCAGCTCCTGGTTCCCAGAGCCCTCTGGGCTGACCCACCAGTCCTCTAGACCCACCGGTCCACACACCTCTTCTAGATTTTTAATGTACACACTTAGAGCTATAAAATTCCCTTTTTAGGACTGCTTTTAAAGTGTCCCAGGGGTTTTGATGTGTGTTATAATCATTTTCATTTAGTTCCAGGAATCCTTGATTCCTTCTTTGTATCACTCATCATTCTAGAGTGTGTTGTTTAATCACCCTGTGTTCATTTAGCTCCTAGATAGTCTTTTGCCATTGATTTTAAACTTTATTATACCGTTGTCTGATTGAACACATGGAATTATTTAATTTTTGTATTTTGGGAAGTATGGTGCTCCATTATTTAGTTACTTTTAGAGCAATGTTCATGTGTTGCTGAATAGAAAATGTATTGCTGGTTGCTTAGGGGAAATGGCTAGTAGATGTCTCTTAGGTCTGTTTGATGTATGACGTCTGTTACTTCAAACATTCCTGTGTTTATTCTTTGTTCAGTAACCTATATATTGGTGCTTTTTTTTTCTATTGGTGTTTTTGAAGTCACCTACTATTACTGAGTTGGAGTTAAACTGTGTCTTAAAGTCATGTTTTTATGAAATTAGGAGCACCAGATTTTGGTGCAAAAAAGTGTTCATGATTGTAATGTCTTTTTGCTTATGATTATGTTTTCATAATCAGAATGAAATGACCTTCTTTATCTCTTCAGATTAATTTTAATTTGAAGTCTATTTTTTTCAGATATTAGAATCACAATGAGTGCTTTTCACTTACTGTCATTTGCTTGAAACATTTTTTCCATCCTTTTACCCTAAGGTAGTTCCTATCCCTAAAGATAATATGACATTCCTGCAGACCACAAAAAGATGTATATTGTTTCTTAACCCATTCAATGAGCTTTTGTATTTTGATTAGGAAGTTGATGTCATTGACACTTAAATTTATGATTGAAAGATGTATATTGGTTGCTTTCATTTTGTTTTAGTTTATTTTTTCCTAATTTTGTGTTTACATAATTATACCTTCACTTTTTTATTTTCTTTCTGTAGCATCTTAGATATTATCATTCCTTTTGTTAGTCCTTTGTATTGCCCCAAATATTCTCTGTAGGGTTGATTTAGTTGTCATGAATTCTGTCAGCCTATTCATCCTATTCATGGCATGGAAAATTTTTCTTTCTCCTTCAACTATTAATAGACAGTTTGTTTTGTAAAGCATTATATGTTGGTTTTTTTGATCATTTAAAACTTGGAATACTTTGCTACAGGCTCTTTTGATTTTCAACGTTTGCATTGAAAAGTCAGCTGTTCGCTCTGATAGGTTTTCCTTTATATGGGACTTGTTTTTCTCTTGCAGCTTTTGGTATTCTTTCTTTGTTCTGTACATTTAGTGGTTTTACTTTGACATGCCCTGAAAAATTTCTGTTCTGGTCCTATCTATTTGGTGTTCTGTGTGCTTCTTGCACCTCTTTGGTGTCTTTCCTTAATTTAGGGAAATTTTCTTCTATAATCCTGTTGATAATCTGATCAATGTTATTGACCTGGGATTATTCCTCTTTCTTTATGCCTGTGAGGCATGAATTTGATTTTTTCATTGTGTCTCACATTTCCTTTATATTCCATTCCCTTCTTTTAAATAATTTTTATATTCTTTGTTTGAACAGTCCCATTCTTCAATTTAATTGTCCAGGCTTAAAATTCTGTTTTCCATTTTGCTCATTCTATTGATTAGGTTTTGTCTTGTTATTTTAAGTTGGCTTCTTGAATTTTTCATTCCATATTAATTTAAGCCTGAGTTTTCTTAACTATTTCTATCACTCATGTGAGTTATTTGTTCTTGTGTTCTTTAAATTTGCTGAATTTGTTTATTTCTTCCTTGACCGATTCATTATTCAGGAGTGTGTTGCTTAGTCTCCATGTGTTCTTGTAGATAGTTGGGCTTATTCTTATTCTGGTGTTGATATCTGTAGATGCTAGCACCAAATGCCTAGTAGTAAGGCAAACTGAGCAATGTGTGTTTGTGTGTGTGTGTGTGTTTCTTTTACCTGAATGCAACTGTACCATTATAATGTGAATACCTTAATGAGATCTAGAATTAACCTACCACTTATTTTCAGACTTTGTAATTGTGATGTATGGGGGGAGGGTCGGTATGTATGCATATTTTAGAGAAAAAAAAATTATAGGGGAAAACTGTGAATTCTAAACATGACCTCATTTGTGGATGCTAATAACAAACCCCCAGTTGAAATGTAAGCTGAACAACATTATTGTTATATTTCTTTTTATCTGAAAGCAACTGTGCTGTTATAATGTGAATCTCTTAACGGGCTCTAAAATTGACATACCGCTTATTTTCAGACAATTTTGTGCATTTAATACATGTTAATCATATTCAGATCCCCTCCTCCACCCACACCACCCATACCCCCATTGGGTTTCATACAGTTTGACATATTTGTGAACGACAGTTGAGTCAAGTTTGTGTACCCAGTTGTCCCTCGTGGTACTGAACTCACAGATAAGATTTTTTTTAAGGCTATTGTAAAAGAGATTTTTCCCCCAGATTTCATGCTAATTTAGTGAATGTTTTTGTTAGTTCTAGTTTTCTGGCAGGGTCCTTAGGATCTTGTACATAGAGAATTATGTTAGCTAAAATAAGGATACTTTGATTCCTCCTTTCCTATCCATATCCTTTTTATCTTCCTCATTTGTCTTATTGTTCTAGCTAAAAGTACAGTAACTATATTGAACAGGAATGAAGAGAGTGAAAATCCTTGTCTCATTCCTAATTTTAGTGGAAATGTTTGAGTTTTTCTCCGTTTAGCAGGATGTTGGCTGTGGGCCTATTTTATACTGTGTTTTTTATGTTTAGATACAAAGAACTAAAATAAAAGTAAATATAAAAAAAAAAAAACACCTCCTAATTTAAAAAAACAGGTATTGGAACTAAACAGTGAGTTTGCAAAACATGAAATGTACATGGCTGAGAAGCATTGTAAAAATGTACAATATCCTCAGTCATCAGGGAAATGTATACGAAAACTACTTTGAAATTTTATCTTATCTACTTGATTGAACATACAAGCTGCGCCCCCCCCCCCGCTGGATGGTGGGGCTGTGGGGGTGTGGGCACAACAGCCTGCAAACTGGTTTTACATGAGGGATTCTTGTACTCATAAATTATCACTTATTGCTAAAAAATGAAAAAAAAAACTGAGAGAAAGATGCAGGACAGTTATGGCAAAATGCATGATCTGGGATGGGGTAGGGTGGGATGGGGGGAAGGGAAAGGGAAATATGCCTGAACTGAATTGGAAAATGATGTATGAAATACACAAAGCATCAATAAAAATAAAAAAAAGAAATTTTATCTTACACTACTCAGGATGGCTAAGATTGAAAAAAAGTGACTCCAAATGCTGCTATGAATGTAAAAAAAATGGAACATTTATTCACTCCTGGTAGGAGTACAAATTGGTGTATCCACTGTGAAAATCAGTTTGATTCCTCAAAATGATGAACGTAGATCTGTCACAAGATTTAGTCATAACACTTGGGCATATATCCAACTGACTCTAAGTCCTACTAGAAACACCTGATCATTGATGTTCATTGTTGCTTTATTCACAATAGCCAGGAAGTAGAAATAGCCTAGATGGCCATTAAATGGTGATTGGACAATAAAAATGTGGCAAGTGTACACGAAGGACTATTATTTGTCTACTATGAAAAATGAAATTAAGAAATTCTCAGATACATGGATAGAATTGTTAACAGTCATCCTGATGAGGCTAACTAAGACCCAGAGGGACAAATACCATATATTTTTGCTCATATGTGGATGCTAGCCTTCAAACTTTAGATATGCATTTTCATTTGGAATACCCTCACCGCTTAGAGAACCGGTAATGGGTCATAGAAAAGAATGGATCTTTCAATATAAGGGAGCTAGAATACAGTGACATAAAGGGGGCAAGAGGAATATTACAATGTGGGGTGAATGAATTTGGGAATGGATGAGAATATAGAGGAGGCAATGTGGAAGGGATAACTGACACTAAAGGCCTTTTGAAAAAAAAATATGCCAACCTCCTGTAGAAGTTCCTCAAAATATATACATATAGATATATAAAAAGAGTTTAAAAGGAGTTATTGTATAATTGGGACAAATACACAACTAGATACATCAGTCTAACAAATACAAATAACAGTTCCATGAATGGTTTCCTTCTCTTTTATTTGTTGGCCAGTGAGATCCCATAGACACTCAGATATCACAGGCTATGGCCATAGTTTTTGATTACCCTCCAGAACCTGACAGTAAGACCTTATTGCTGGAGAAATTACATGCATGAGTTATAGAATGTGGTGAAAATCAAGCTAGTACCAACCTGGAAGCTTCATTCTTACTGGCTAGCTTTCATGCTGCCTGAAGGTGCTATTCATGTTACTAAAGGAGGAACAACGTAATCATTAGTCTTGCCCAGATTTTAACCCTGGGAGCTACAGTAATGTCAAGCATGGCAAGATATGGCCAATAATGCAGTAATATCCTGAATGTTATGGGAGTAAACAAGCTCCCCTTTGATTGACTATGATGTCCACTCCAAGACATGGAGTCCATATCTACCATCATCATTGTGACCAAGAGCCTGGGGGTAGATAGGTCATAGGACTTAGAAATAAGTTCTGTTAATATTCTAATAAGTAGAAACAATATTAAAAATGACTCCTAAATTTTTATTATTATACTCATAAATTAGTGTATTCTCAATCCTCCTCAGAGGAGTTTCTTCTTATGCTAGGAGATGATTAACATGGAGGCCTATAATTGGTCAAGCTGCAGAGATTAAGAGGCTGCAGAGTGTTCATCCCTAAATGGGACATCTATACCACATCTTCTCACCAAAGGGATTTTTGAGGAAGAGGGGGTGCAAAGATTGTTAGAAACAAAGGTGGTGGATGAGTATGAAGAACAGTTTTCCAGACACCAGGCCATTTGCACATATGAACCTTCAGCAGATGTGACAGCATGCTTGAAACTAGCTCAATCTCATGCCAGGAAAAAATCCTAGCATGGAAGTTGTGGGTAGTCACAAAGGGCCACCTCCAGATGAGGAACTATTGGTATTTGAGAGTTACTAGGAAAGGAAGAGTCCATTTTCTTTAAATAGTGATGCTTGGTAGGCTGACCATAATCAAGTGCAGGTCCAACACCCAAGAATATATAGTCAGTACAAATTGGACTCCATGGGTTTACAAAAGCTATAACAGGAATTTGGGTGGGCAGAGAAGTGGAAGTGGATATTGGAGAACTTTGGGAAGAGAGAGATGTCAAAATACAAAGAATAAAACTCCCAAAGAATCATTTAAATATTTGAAAGAAGGAAGAGCATCTCATAGATCAGCATTGATAACAAAACCCTTAAGTGCTTATTTGTGGCTCAAAGAAAATAAATTTGCCAAATTGTATTTTCCCAAAATTCAATTAAAAATGACTAAGAAAGTAAGAGAACTGGAGAGAAAAGGAACAAAGAAATGTGAGTAGAAATTCATGGAACTGGAGAGATGGCTCAGCAGTTAAGAGCACTGGCTGCTCTTGCAGAGAACCCAATTCTATTCCCAGAACCCACATGGCAGCTAATAATCATCCTAACTCCAGTTTCAGAGGACTCCAATGCCTTCTTCTGACCTCTGCAGGCATTTCATGACACAGTGCACTTACACACATTCAGGCAATACACTCATACACACAAAATAAAAATACAAAAAAGAATTTTATAGGAAAAGAAGTACATTTTGGATTACAAACATTAATATTAGAGGTGCAACATCAACAAGAGGTAATGTTCCCCAATGTAATGTTACAAATGCATTTATATTACCCAGTGTTGACAAATATGGAAGGAAAATTGGTATTCTTCTATACTGTAAAATAATAGATTGCCCAGGCTTGTAACATTTAAATATTCAAATATAATCATCATTGCTATTTTATTTATTGAAATCTGGATTTTGCAGGTTTACATACATATATGCATATATTTTACTAAGCATTATTTCTTAAAAGCTAAAATTTGGAAACCATGAAAGTGTTCTTCAATGATAGACTATTAAGAATTGTCCAATTTTAGGAAGAATGTGCTTCATCACTGAACTATGAGATAACTATATATACATTTGTGTACATGTGCACATATATATATAAGAATAGAAAAAATATTCAGTCATTCTTTGTCATAAAATAATGTACAATCTATATGTTATATAACTTATACTAGTATAATAATATATTTGTTAAAAGCCCAAAATACACATGTATGTGCTTATATGGGTAGATATATATTTACATGTATGTGTGTATGTGTATATGTAAACATACAGATAAAGTATGGAAAATCAGACCTTAAAGCTTTTATGGATAATGATATTAACAGAGTTGATTCTGGAATAGTTGGGGTGACTGGAAAGGAGGCAATCCTAATTCTATAATTTATTGTTCACTATGAATCTGTGTGCTTAAAGTTTTAACAGGTATTCACATTTTGCATGAAATATTTAAAGTCAGAAAACTGTTTTAAAAAATTATTTGATAGTGAGAATCATAGGCCTGAAGCCCATGAATTTTTCGAATGGGTTTCCAGTCTTTCTACCTGCCAGTTCATACAAGTGAATCCCTTCTATCCTCACTGATCTGCCTAATTAGGAGTTGACAACAGGAAGGACTTTGGCTCTCCACATGCACCACATAGTAGGGATTACTGTGGGTAGGCACCCACAAAGAGAATGGAACAGAACTGTAGGAGGTACAAGATGCTGGATCTGTATGATTTATTATTCAGTTAAAACCTCAAAAGAGGGAAATACGATCTCATTGTTAACTCTGATTTATACTCTCATTTCACAATTCAATGAACAAGCCAGGTGAGTATTGCTGGAAACTAGTTACAGGCTTTACCCAAAGATGTATAATTTTATTTGTATTCAAAGTTTGAGTTTCATTCCTTTCATGTGATTTTATTTTCAGGCCTTTTCTTTTATTTAATTTTTATTTATGTATTTTCTTCACATGCTCAGAACAGAATGACAGGACTTGAGTACTTAATATTCTGTTTTTTCATGCATTCCTTTGCTTTGAAGTTGGGCTTATACACAGCTCTAGAATTAGGCAATTCCCAGCCTTCATGAACACCAATCTGTGACAAACTACTAAACCATGCTTGGTCTCAGTCAGGAGGTACATTTGTACTTTGTACAACTGGAATCATGGGAAATAAAGTTCAGAATATGCTTGGCTTTAGGTGATAATTTAGTCCCCACTTAAATATAAGAAGCAGGATGATTTGCTTCTCTGTTGGAATTATGCTGGAAACAGAATAAAGAGAGTGTCTTGACTTCTGCAGCAACAGAAATATATTGCATCTTTCTTAAAGAGAATCATTTATAGGACCTGGGGATTATAAAGTGGGACTTTGGAAAATGCATATATAAAACCTATGCACCTAGCACTTTTTAAGAAATAAACTCCACAAAATATATTTAACTCCATAAATACCCATAGACTTTTACAAAGATTCTGTTCTATATATCTTCTCAAAAGGAAAGAAAAAGCTGGGACAGGCATTGTGGATTAATGATGACCTTTATAATAATAAAAGAAAGCCACTGGACTCTAGTAGTTGACTTATGGTGGTAAGGCTGCTTAGAATTGTCCCAACAAAGCTAAATAGGCATTAAGGTGAGTGGCAATGCAAATGATTGAGCAATGTGGAGCAAAACTGACAATGTTAGTGAAAAAGGAAGATGGGAAAAGATAAATATGGTAAGCTTAAAAGAATGTGAAAACTCATGAGTCTTCAAGAAGAAATGCAGTAATGTGTTAGAATAAAATAAAAAATGAAAATATTCTAATATTCTAATCCTATTTTTCAAATTTTTGTAATTGTATTAGTCAGGGTTCTCTAAAGAAACAGAAGTAACAGGACGAATATATAGCTATATACAATTTATTGATTTGCTCACGTGACAGAGTTCAAGGAGTCCAACAGTAGCTGCACCACACTGGAAAGGCCGAGAGAATCCAGGAACTGCTCAGTCCATAAGGCTGGATGTCTCAGTAGTCCCAATCCAGTGCTGAAGGCCCGAATGGACTCCAGGAGATCTGCCGGTCTCAGTACACGCTGGGATCCGAAAGGTTGATCACAGCAGCAAGACGAACTCACCAGATGAAAGAGGCAAGCCGCAGGAGAAAGGAAGGGACCAGCTCCTTCTGCCTTGGCCTTAAATACTGCCTGCCAGCAGAAGGTAACGCCCACATTTAGGGTGGGCCATCCGGGTTGAGGCAGTCCAATCAGAAGACCCTTAGTCCAGTCAAGTTGACACCAAGGATTAACCATCACAGTAATATACTACTTTTTTTTTTACTGAAATCTTGTGTAAATGAAAGAAGTGTATTGTTCAGAAATTTTAGCTTATTTTAAGTATGCAAAAGCTGGACTAAAGAGCATATATCCTTATACCAAATCCAGAAATTTCTCTATTTATAACTCCACATTCATATTCCTCTTAGTTCTACTTCCAACAGAAGCAGAAATGCACACTTAAACAGGTGCTGCCCGTTCAGTACGGAACATAGATGATGCAGGAAGTCCTATACTTTTCCAGTCATTGTGAATTTTTATTTTGAAACAGTATCTTACTTGCTAGTATCATACTCACCATCCCACTGCCACAGCCTGCTCACTGCTGGGATTAGAGTTGTGTGCCATAATGCTCAGCTTCTAGCAGCTTGATGTCAGAATGCTGGCTCTTACTCCTCCATACTCCTTTCTTCAGAAAACAATTGATGATCCTCATATCAACCTTCCTGTTAAAATCTAGCATTATGCATTAGAGATGTCTACGGTGGCACTACATAGATTTATACTCCCAGACTGAAATATGGGCTTATCCCCAGAATTTCTCACAGCAGTCTTACATAATCTTTCAAAATGGGTAAGACTGACTATGAGATTGTGGCAATGTACATTATTTTCCAGATATTTTAATGTTCCTTTCCTCCATGGAAAACTACCCTACACTTTTCACACTTCCATGACAAAATATTGGAAACTTGGTAATTTATAAATAATGGAAATACACTTCTCTCAGTTCTTGAAATCAATAGACCACCAAGTTCCATGTCTCATAAGAGCTGATTTCTGCTTCAACAGCAATGTTTACATTGTGACTCAGTCTGGTATAATATGTTTTATAGATTTAGGGAAATTTACACTGCATAATCTACTACTGTGGAACCACAGGGAGACCATAGAAAGGAATTTCAGGACACTTAAAACCCATTTGTTTCCCTCCCCCCATACTTCCCTTCTCCCATGTTCCCTAATGTTTTTACTACCTCCATGATTTTGCCTTTTTAGAAAGTCCTATAACTGGAATTTTATACTTTGTAGCAATTTCAAACTAGAATATCAATTAGAGATGTATAGGACAATTCTGCTTTTACCAATAGTTTATGTGATCTTGGTAGTATATATAAATACTAAACACATGTCTCTTTCTTTTTCACTCTCTCACCAGGTTTAAATTTGGTTTATATGAAAATCAGTACTAGAGAGATGGTTCAACGCATGAGTACTTACTGTTCTTACAGACAACCAGGGTTCATTGTTCAGACCCCCATGTCAGCTAATAACTACCCATAACTACAGTTTTGAGAGATGCTTCACCTTCTTCCAGTCTTTGTGAGCATTACAGTCATGGTACACATATAAACATGCACTCGATAAAATGAAAATATATAAACCAAAAGAGAAGATAGATAGATAGATAGATAGATAGATGATAGATAGATAGATAGACAGATAGATTCAATTGCTGTGACATACCACAATAACAAAATGAGAAATAAAGCATACACCTCAATAGACTTTGGAAAATCTAACAAATTTAATATACTTTCCTGATTAAAAAAATAACTTTACCAACAACTTAGAAATAGAAGAAAATCTCCTCAAACAGAGGCCACATGAGAACCCCATAACTATAGGAACCCCATAGGAACAAACCTGAAAATACTTCTTTTAAGATTCTTCTGCATGGATGGCTTCTCTGACCAATTCTGGCCAGTGTAACTCTGGGCATACTAACAAGAGCACTAAGACTTGAAAAAGAATTAGGAGTCACACACATTTGAAGCATGGATGTGAAATGAGCCCTATATGCAGAAGGCATTTTCCTCTGTGTATTTGGGTCTTGGTTTTATTTACCAGAGTTTTACATATATATTTATATTTACATATATACATATGTGCACATAGAAATATATGAGCATATATACATATATTTGCTTATAGATATCTTGTTATATTTACAACTATTTTTTCTTAATGTTCATGTGAAATTGTTTTTTATTTTGAAATCTGTGTCCATTTTATCTAAATAGGATGAAAAGCCATTTTTGTGCATTAATCTTTATCCTGTCCATTTGCTTTCATCCTAAATCAATTCAAAGCAAGATATTTCTCATCATTTCTTTAAGATTCTCTATACAGATGATCGTGTCATGTTCATGTGATCTTTGAACAGGAGTGTCATTTTTACTTTCTCAATCTAAACTTTCTTATCTTTTGTGAAAAGTTCTTGTGAGAATTCATACATGAGTACTGTATTTCCATCATTCTACCTCTTTCTCTCCCCTCTCCAAAACCTCCCACTTTCCCCCACTCCTTCTCAATTTCCTGACCTTTTCTTTATTAGTGATATATATATATATATATATACCATCATTACAAAGAAGAACACACTTCTTTCATAGAAGAAGGGGAAACTGTGGGAAAGACTCCTTAGACACTCCCTCTGATTATTTACTCATGGAAAAACAGTGTGAGAGGGAACATTCTTGCCTTATTCTCAGGGAAAATGCTTCAAGTTTCACAGTATGAGGTTAGGTGAAGCTTTTTGGTAGATAATCAAATTCACGAAGTTTCCCTTTATTCTTAATTTCATGAAGAATTCATAGTAGTTTAGAATTTGTTAAATCACCTTTATGAATATATTGATATGAAAATGGGTTTTACCTTATTTGCTTGTTGTGATGAATATTATTATTATTATTATTATTATTGGTAGATGCATGATTTGTACATCAGGTATCATAATTTCAGACAAGAACTGTACTAAAGTACTTCATTTTCAGCTTATGATTGTTATGATTGATTGTTAAGTCTATCTGTCATACATTTATAAATCTCATTCACTCTGTGGTGTCATAAAATTTCTATATTATTTATTACTTTTATTAATATTTTTTGAGTATTTTTACATTTATGTTCATTAGAGACATCAGTCTATAGTTTCTTTTCTTGTGACTTGTTTATCTGAATTTTGTATTAGGGTAATGTTGACCTCACGGAATGAGTTAGGGAAAATGCTCTTCTTTCTGAAAGATACTATGGAGAAATTGTTTAATTTCTACCTCAAATGGTTGGTGTAATTCACCAGTAAACACATTTAAATCTGCTGCTATCTATTTTAGATAATAATTATTGTTTCAACTTCAAATAACACATATCAGGCATAGAGAGATGGCTTGGTAGTTAAGAGCATATTCTACTTTTCCATAAAACCCAAGATAGGTTTCCAGCACCAGTGTCAGTTATTCCATAATGTCCTGTAACTCTGTCTCCTGGGGATTCAATGTCTCTGGCTTCCATGGGTACCTGAACTTAGGAGCACAGACACACATATATACATTATTTTAAAAATAAAATAAATCTTCAGATAGCCCATTTATAGTCTCTATTTCATAGTTAGCTGGGATTAAGGGTTATCAATTTTATTGACTTTTCTGAAGAACTAGCTGTGGTTTATTACTTTTTCTAAATTGATTTATCACTTTCAAGTCCATTAACACCTGATCAGTTTTTATTATTTTCTTCTTTTTATTTGGGTTTAACTTACTCTTTTTTCTCTAGATTTATCTGATGGAAACTTAAATGACTAATTTGATTTCTTCCTATTTTCTATTAATATTTGACATTCATCGATGTAAAAACTGATGTTTTCCACAGATCATGTTTCATTTTTATTTAATTAGTTTTTAAGTTTCCCTTGGGGTTTCTTCTTAATCTTATAATATTTAAAATTGTGTTACGTAATTCCTAAATATTTGGTGATATTCAGATATCTTCTTATGAGTATGTTCTAGTTTAAATTTACTGTGATTACACACATTGTATTAATTTTTATTCTCACATATGTGTTAAAGTATGTTTTACAGGTGGATGAGAAGTAAAACAGTCTACTTTCTCTGGAGCTGTTGTCTTGGACTCTGGTCAGTTCTGACTGTTTCCTTTCATGGGCTGACAGTTCATCCAGGAATAACCTTTCTAAGCCTAGGGAACAATCTGCGGAAGAGGGGGCATGGTAGAATGTAAGGGCTGCGATGGGGTGAATGGTGAAACTACAGCAATATAGTATGGACACTCATTTGATCAACTTGATTGAACATACAAGCCCCCCTTGCTGGATGGTGGAACCCATGAGCTGTGTGGGTTTGGGTACAACTGCTTGCAAATTGGTTTTACATGAAGGATTCTTGTACTCATAAATTATCACTTATTGTTAAAAAATGAAAAAGAAAAACAGAGAAAGATGCAGGAAAGTTATGGCAGAACGCATGATCTGGGATGGGGTGGGGTGTGGTGGGGGGAAGGGAAAGGGAAATATGCCTGAACTGAATTGGAAAATGATGTATGAAATACACAAAGCATCAATAAAAAATGAAAATTTTAAAAAAAGTATGTTTTATAGTCTGGAGGAGGTACTGTATAGATTCCCCCTGTATCCAGCTGATTTATGGTGCTGTTGAGTTTAACTATGCCCTTATTGATTTTCCACATGTTAGATTGGACCATTTCTGATAGAGAAGATTCACCTGCTGCCCCTTGTATTGGGATGCTCCCCTGCTTCACTGCTCCATTGCTAAGGATATATGCATTACAGATTGCTGTCTTCTTGGAAGAATGATGCCCTCATTACTCTGCAACTTCCCTCTTATCTAGCATCAGTTTTCTCACTCTGTAGTCATGCTTTCTGGGGTTAATACTTCTAATTTTATTAATGTTAGCTTTTACTTTGAATCTATATGTGTCTTATACTTACATTTCATTTCTTTCTGAATTGTATAGTTTTAATTTTTATCCATTCTAACAATATTTATTAAGTTGATTAAAATTAAAATGAAATATTAGTATTTGGGTTAATATCTATCCTATTTACAACTGTTTTTCTTTTGTTGGCTTTGTTCTTTATTCCTATTTGTTCATTTTTATTGCGATTTTTGTATATTTCATACAATGGTTCTTAATCAAATTTAGACCCCCCCTCCCAGATGCATGTTCCCCCTCTGGATCTTATGTATTCCACCATATATGTGGAGTCCTATCCAGACAAGCATTTGTACCCAGATGTACAAATTCATCCACTGGAGTCTAGTCAGTCTATCTAGAGATTGTAAGTAAGGTCTACTCTCCCTCCCCCACTAGTAGTCAATCTTCAACAGTTCCCAGGCTAGGGTGGGCACAATGCCAATTTCCCTCACTCCACTCTGGGCCCTTGTCTGATTGAGTTGGCATGGTTGTGCTTGGTGCCACCATTGCCACAAGTTCATATGAACAAGCTTCCTGTGGCCTGAAAGCTACTGTTTCCCTAGGTTTATAGACCAACCTTTGCTCTTTTTATTTTTATTTTTTTTGAGTGCTCAAAGGTGTGTAATTTTATTTATTTTTTTAATTAATTTTTTATTGATGTTTTGTGTATTTCATACATCATTTTCCAATTCAGTTCAGGCGTATATCCCCTTCCCTTCCCCCCACCCCATCCCTACCCATCCCAGATCATGCATTCTGCCATAACTTTTCTGCATCTTTCTGGGGTTTTTTGTTTTGTTTCATTTTTTTTAACAATAAGTGATAATTTGTGAGTACAAGCATCCTTCATGTAAAACCAATTTGCGAGCAGTTGTGCCCAAACCCACACAGCTCATGGGTCCCACCATCCAGCAGGGGGGGCTTGTATGTTCAATCAAGTTGATCAAATGAGTGTCTAGTCTATATTGTTGTAGTTTCACCCTTCACCCCAATCGCAGCCCTTACATTCAACCGCACCTCCTCTTCCGCAGATTGTTCCCTAGGCTTAGAAAAGGGGCACAGGTGAATGAGATCCAAAACAGTCTACTTTCTCTAGAGCTGTTGTCTTGGTCTCTAGTCAATTCTGGCTGTTTTCTTTCATGGGCTGCCAGCTTGTCCAGGCATAACCTTTCAATCCTACTAATGAAGCACATGCAATTAGATATATAGGTATTTAAACAGTATAATATATAGCCTTTCGGTCCTACTAATGAAACACTCACAATTGGATATATAGGTATTTAAACATTACTAATTGTTATGGTAGGTTACTTTGGTATAGACACAGATGTTTGTATGGTATGTTAATCCATGAATTACATTTTCTTCTGTTAAGTATGACAGGGTCTTCGTGTGGTTTATAACATCTCCTAACCATTAGAGGATGTAAGCTTGTGGCATCAGCTGTGGGTTCTTCCTCCAAGGAGAGAGCTAATAGCCAATTAGATTTGGGATATACAGACATATGGCTGCCACTGCTGCACAGTATTTCCAGGCAGATGAGGTGTAGCTGGTGCTGACGGAGGGGTCTTGCTTGACTCAAGGAGACCTGTATTTGCTTTATTGGTTTAGTGGCCTTTGGTAACACTCTCTGGCATTCCAGAGACCATCCGTATGCTTGCAAGTGCAGTCTCCATACATCTTTCCCATGTTTATATCAGGTCTTCAACAGCAGGGCCTTATCGCCTCTCTTCCTGCAGATATCCCCATTTGGAGGCAAGGAGCCTTTACCTTTTGTGGGGGCTTGGATCCCCTGGCCAACATCTCCTTGGTAGCATAATCCATTGTTGATCTCAGAGCTCCTGTATTAATATATTTTGCTTAAGTGTGTAGCTTAAGGAGACTTTAGCATTATATTTGGTTCTGAATAGTGAATAGTAACCTTTGCTCTTTTTTTAATTTTTTTAATTAATTTTATTTATTTCTGTATGTGTATGAATGTACTGTCTGCATGCAAGTCTGTGCACCCGTGTCGTGCAATGCCGAGGAGGTCAGAAGAGGGTGTCGGATTCCCCTGGAACTGGAGTTCTTCTGGAATTGGAGTATTCAGACGGTTCTCGGCCACCATGTGGGTGCTGGGGATCGTACCCTGGTCCTCTGCAAGAGCAGTCAGCGCTCTTAACTGCTAGGCCATCTCTCCAGCCCAACCTTTGCTCTTTTTAAAAAATCTTTATTGGGGGGCTGGAGAGATGGCCTAGCGGTTAAGAGCACTGACCACTCTTACAGAGGACCCGGGTTCGATCCCCAGAACCCACATGGTGGCCCAGAACCGTCTGAAACTCCAATTCCAGGAGAACTCCAGTTCCAGGGGAATCCGAGACCCTCTTCTGACCTCTGCGGCATTGCACGACACGGGTGCACAGACTTGCATGCAGACAATACATTCATACACATACAGAAATAAATAAAAATTAAAAAAAATCTTTATTGAAGTTTTGTGCATTTCATACATAGTTTCTCAGTCCAATCTAGACTCATCTTGTCTTCCATGACCCCTGCCCCACCCGAGTTCATGCACCCTACCATCCCTGCCCTATATCTTTTTCTGATTCTTTTTCAAAGTTCTTTTTTTTCAAAGGAGAGGATTATTGTCCTTGAGGGAACTTTACTGTTTCAGTCAGTTCTTAAGCTGGTTTTCTTGATTTGAATTCGGTGTGTATGTGTATATATGCATGTATGGTTTTCAGTGTTTTACATGGTTCCAGTATCCCTTCTTAGAATTTCATTTGTACCTCTTCTGCTACATTTTGGATTTATCCTAGACTTTATAATAGACATTTATACTGAATCTCAGCCCCCCTTCCACACAGTATGTACTGTTTCATGGGAAATTTTAATTCTTCCATTTCCCCTGTATCATTTGATCACTGGATTCACTTGATGAATTAGAGCTATATCTATATATCATCTATCATCTAGCTACCATCTACTTACCATCTATTACTATCTGCCATCAATAGTAATAGTCCTTTTGCTGTTCAAACTGCTATCAGTTAAATCATTTGCTAATAAGAAAATATATAGTGTTATCCACCTATTCCTTTTCTAATGTTCTTCATTTATTCATAGATTCAAAGTCCTATTATATACATGTTATTAATATAAGAAATTTCTCTCAGAAAGAGAGAGAGAGAGAGAAAGAGAGAGAGAGAGAGAGAGAGAGAGAGAGAGAGAGAGAGAAGGACTACCAAAACAAGGTCTCTCAATTTTTATTCACTTGAGACTTTATTTCTTCACTTCCCAAGGATAGTTTCACAGAGGAGAGGCGTCTAGGCTGATGTTTTTTGTCTGTCTTCCAACACTTTAAAGATTTCCCTTCACTTGCATCCTGCCTTCATGGATTCTGAGGAGTCAGATACAATCCTTGTTTTTGCTCTTTTTAGAGGTAAGGTGCTATTTATCCTCTGGCTTAATTTGGAATCATTTCTTTTTTCATTTTCTTGAGTTTAAAGTGATAGTCTGAGGAGTAGTTTGTCTGGAATTTGTCATGTTTGTTGCTTTCTGTGCCTACTGGATTTGTGGTCTGGCATGTGACATTAATTTGGGGAGACTCTTGGTCCTTGTGTTTCTTCTCCTTTCTTCTCTTGTGTGTCTTTCTGCTGTTTCTGCTATCTGCCTGGCACACCTTCTGTAGCTGCCCCACAATTCTTGAATATTCTGTTTGTTGTGGGATTTTCCAGCCTTTTCTCTTTGCTTTCTGGGTTTGCAGACTCCTGTTGAGATATCCCCAAGGTAATAATTCTTTTTCACCACCACCACTCCACTAACAAGACCATCAAAGACATCCTTCTTTTCTGCTGCAGTGCTTTTGATCTCTACCATTTCTTTTTTGTTTTTTTCTTTGAATTTCCATTTTTCTCCTTATTTTGCCTGTCTATTCTTATTAATCCATTAAAGCCCTCAGCATATTAATCACTGTGATTTTTAAATTGCTCTTATCTGTGTCTGATTTTGATATTTACTCTGTTTCTTTGAACTTTTTTCTTGCATTTAAGTATTTTCAGGTTTTTTTTTAATGTGTGGTTAGAGAAGATCTAACTATCATTAGTGATGTGGTACTGTCCCTAGGGTATGTGAAGAGGGTGTACTGTAATCTTCTCTGAGGTCTCAGTTTTGGAATGAGCTTGGCTCTCTAGACTGGGAAATGTACACAGGTTGTACAGTATGTTTGCCTGTTCACATGGGAATAGATAGAAGTGTTGAACTTGGAGAGGAGACTGGAGTTGGACATCTCCCTTTCCCAAATCAGTTTGATTCTACTCAAACCCAGCAGGTTAAACCCAGATAAAACACTAAGGGCAAACCATTCTTCTAAGAACAGTATATTCTGTCACATTACAAAATGGTTCCTTTCCCCCCTGCTTCTGCTAAATCACAGATATTCTTCTGGAATGTTCACTGTGAGAAACACTAAGATCTTGGAGCTGGAACCCACAAATAAATTAGGATATCCTCAGGACTGTATCCTCTGGAGTTTATAAGCAGAGGTCCAATAAAGCCTCCATCAGTATCCTTGGGAGTTACTGCTCTTGAGTTTCTGTGTCAATGAAATGTAGTGTTCTGCATTTGCCTGTCAGTCTGACCTTAGGAGAGACTAATGAATTGCAAACTGTTTAATATGTAATTCTGGGAACTAGACTGAGTCTTTCAAGATTTTAATTAAAAAAATAAAATAGTAACCATTAAACACTAAAATTTGATCTAGTAGCCAGTATGGTATTAAATAATTAACTTGGTATCTTTGATTTTCACATTAGTCATGAATAGGGAACAATATGAGAATGACTTTATTGAAGAACTGGATCTCACTTAATCTTTCAACCAATGCAAATCTTAGTTCAGGGATCATTGAATTCTATCTCAGTTTGTTTAAAATGTAAACAAGCTTGCTAGGCCCAGGCTTCCCTTGTATCCCAAACACATAACTTCAATCCCTCATGACCTTTTATTGCAATTGATACAGAAAAATGTATGTATGCATGTGTGTGCTGTGAAATACCAGGGACTGCAGGCAGCAAATATTAATTAAAAGCAATGAGTTGTCACATTTGTGTTGTAAGCAACAGGTGGTATTAAATTGATGCCATCTGTTTGTGGTTGTGTGTGATGTTCTAGGACAGTAGGAAAACCTCTGATAAGACACAGTACCCTTTTCTGTCTCCATTTCATATTGGACATAGTGTTTCAATAAAGAAAAAGCAAGACTTTGTGTTCAAGAAACAGATCTGAAAGCACACTTCCAACATGAATCTGAAGGAAAATATTCTCAGGACAGATTGTGACCCACTTTTTTTTAATGCTGCATCAAGCTGCTTCATAAACTTGACGTTTTGACTTAGAAAACTAAGATTTAGGGAAGATAACTAATTTTTTTGAGATCCCATACCTGAAAAGTGGTAGAGGCATTTGTACGGTGTGCCCACAGCTCCAGCTCTTAGCTGCCACTCTAGCTTCTTTCCAGTCTAATTTTGTCATACTGTCTATTGGACCTAATTTGGAGGGATGTTTAGTGGAGAGCCATAGAATACGTTATTTAGTTTGTGACTGATACTCCAGAAAGTTGGGCAACACACAGCCTGAACAAGCATTTATATATTTGCATGTTTCTTCTGATGTTTCCTTTGGCATTCCCTTATAAGATAAACCCTTTGTTTTATGGGATTTTCTCTAACTTAACTCATACTTTTTTTGCAGAACTTGTATATTTCTCCAGTTGTATAATTCAATTTTTATTGACTTTTGTGTATTTCACACATAACATCTGGAGCAGTCTTAATTATCCATATACCTACCCCCTTCTCCATTGGCACCCTCCCACAGAACATACTGATTTCTTTTTGTAAGATATTAATTGACAGAAGATCAATATCTGCTTGAGATCACAAAGTCAACTCCATTTAAATTTGAGCTCTTAGTTTGCAGAGGCTTGCTAAATGGTTCTCTAATAGCTTTCTAAATGCCAAACTCAATGCTAGACCCAAAACAGATACTTAACAATCCAAGTTAGTTGTATGATCTAAGAAAACACTGTCAATCATATAACACAAACTTTTGGAAGATATTTAAAAATATTTTATAAAAGGCATTAACAATATCTCAAATTCTGAATTGGAATGCAGGCTGTCTAAAAACAAGAAAGTAAAGCTACCAAGTACCTATGCTGATGTAAATTTAAACTGAAATTTCTTTGCTTCAGGGCCATAGAGAAGCTGAATGAAATGATTCGTACTCAACATATGAATATGCAATTTTCCAATCTTCTGGTCCAACCCTGATGCAAACTTCTGGCAGGTTTAGAAATGAATTAAAAGGATGATTGTTGAAATTTCAGGGATAAATCAAATACAGTGATTTGAATAACAACAAGATAGAGGGAGCTGTTTTCATAGACTGTTTTCTGTTTGCAGACTCTGCCCACTTTTACACATCTCTAAAAGTGGCTCCCTGTATACAGATAATAAGACTAAGACCTGGGAGGGATGATGTTTAAAATCAGTAATGAGGTAGGAAGGAAGACTGCAATTTTGTCTTGCAACAGCCTTGAGAACATTTTCTCAGATAACAGTGGAAACAAAAGGAGAATGTGGTAAACACTTGGTTCTGCTTTCTGTTAGCTCAGTTGTCCACATGCATCCAGATGGAACAGAAAAAGTGGGAGAGAAAAGTAAATCTTTTTAATTTCATGTAGCACAACACACATATCACATTAGCGTGCACGAATTGCACATAAAACTCATAGAAAGAAGTGTATCTAAGATCTACCACCCATAAGTTTAGCCTCCCATCCTGCTATCGACTTTATTTAAGAAAATGGCTGGGACTAGAGAGATGGTTCAGGGGCTTAAGAGACTGGCGGTTCTTCCAGAGGATGTAGGTTCAGTTCCCAGCATTCACATACTGGCTAACAACCATTCTTAACTCTAGTTCTAAGGGATCCAACACCCTCTTCTGGTCTTCACAGACATTGTAGAACATGGTACCTTTACATGAATGCTGGCAAAACATTCATGCATATAGAATAAAAGTAAATAAAGAAATTTTTAAAAAGAAAAAATAACTGGACATAAAGCTATGCCCTAATCTCTATTCCATGAGCATTACATCGGAGGGTCTACATCCCATGCTGGACATGAATAACTGGGGAGGGAGGAGGCAAAAAACTTGGCCAAGACTAACAGAACTTATTTCCTGACAACACACATCTTGACATGCCTGTGCACAGGTGTGCCTTTCCTAGGGGTAAGTGAGTGCCCAGCCCAACCTGCTTCTTCTACAACCTTACTGCTACCCAGAACATTAGTGCCATTTGTGAAGAAAAGAAATAGTTCCTTAAATTAGCAATAATCATTTCTTGGACATAGTGTAACTACCAGCAATTTCCATATCAATTTGCTTGCTAGTCTCCTTTATGTAGCTTCTTTCTACTCCTTCACTTGACTGCAATGATAGAACAAGCCCCTACAATTAAAACGGTCCATCTTAAACCTTTCTGCAATGGCCATGTATTGAGATATCTGCTATGTCTCATGTCCATGTGAACAAATGCTTAACTGTTTTCATGCCACAGGGAAGTTACTCATTCAGAGTTCTCACTTCATAGCTTGTGTTTAAGCAAAAAAAATGGCTGGAAAGTTGAGCATGCTGCTTCATTTCTTTAACTCCAACTCTCTGGATGCTCAGGCAGAAAGACTGGGAAGTGGAGGCTGCACGGCCAGCTTGGACTTTATAATATACCATGGCAAACAAGAGAAGGGACAAATGGGCAGAAAAGAAGGAAGGAAGCAAGGAGGAAGGGAAAGGAAGGTGGAGAGAAGGAGGGATGGAGTGGGGAGAAAGCGTGGAAAGAAATGAACTAAGGATTTTCTTGCCATTTCCTTTGTGTCTCCAAATTCCTCCAGTAATCTCCCTTTGTTGCATGAACGTTTGATCCAACCTCTGATAAAGTCAGGAAATGCAATACATAATGCTTTAAATTCTCAATAAGTACGTGTCTTCCAAACATCCTGTTTTCAAAAATAAATTAATTATTGTGGAGATTGATACAATGTATTTTGATCATATCTCCCTCAACTTCTCCCAGATCTACCCATACTTCTTACTCACCCATTTTACATTCTTTTTTCCCCTTCCAATGGAGTTTGACTCTAATATGTGTCCCCAAAACTCATGAATGTAGAATGTTCCCTGGAGTCTGATCAACCCAGGAGGGGGTCACTTCCCTTAGAGCTATCAAGAACCAATAGCTCCTTAGCTAGGGGTAGGAGTTCATGCAACATACAGTGGGGACGGCAAACACAAGACCTGTTCGTGCTCATGTCCGACAAAATCCCAGCATAAAGCTTCCTTTTTAAAAATAGCAATGGCGATGGGGGCTGGAGGGATACCCTAGTGGTTAAGAGCACCAACCGCTCTTGCAGAGGACCTGGGTTGGATCCCCAGCACCCACATGGCAGCTGAAAACCGTCTGTAACTCCAATTCCAGGAGAACTCCAGTTCCAGGGGAATCCGACACCCTCTTCTGATCTCCGCGGTATTGCACAACACGGGTGCACAAACCTATATGTAGACAGTACATTCATACACATACAAAAAATAAATAAAAATTAAAAAATAAATAAATAAATAAATAAATAAATAAATATAAAATAGCAATGGTGCTGACTTGTAGTTACCTGATTTTAGTCCCAGCACTTGGGAGGGAGAGACAGGAAGATCTTTATGAGATCAAGGCCAACCTGGTCTCCATGGTCAGTTCCAGCCCAGCTGGAACTATGGGGACCCTCTCTCAAAAACCCCAAAGCAATAAACAACAGCAACAATAAAACTGCAGTGGAAATCCAGAATCCATATCATGGTGAAAAATTTATTATTTGGGGCTCATTTGTTCATTTATTCATTTAATGACTATTGATAATCTTTAACTCCATTAAATAAGGCTCAATGTTAAGTGCTGGAGATGGGGAAATGAAAGATAGATAGCAGGTGCTCCTTAAAGAAGAGAGCATCTAAAATAGAAATGACCCAGAATCACAGTTAAGATGGGAAATACTGAAGAAGGAGGGCAGTGGGTTGTGTGTCAGAGGCAGCCCTCACATGTGGGATTGGGCCTACTGTCTTTTAGTTGTCTTTTTTTACTTGGAGTTGGCAAAAGAAAGACAACAAAGTTCCTTACACTGTTCATCTAATAGATACGGTGAGTAGGATCCAAATAGGAAAACGTGCCAGGTGTAAAGGTTGAGGCGCACAATACTACAATTCTTGAACACTACAGACAGATGTGGGAGCATTGGGAGTTTAAGGCTAGCCTTGGCTCCATAGCAATACCTATCTTAAAACAGGAAACAGAACAAAGTTTACACACACACACACACACACAAATTGCCAGCATCCTTGTCATTCTTATTGCTTTGTGTTGTCCTCAATTAAAATAGCATATAACTACTTCCCTATGCCATTTCTTCCTTAGCACGCACCATCCATGTCTTTATACTTATTTATCAATGCCATGCTAGTCAAGCTGATGCAGTTATAGATAGAGAGGTAGTCACAGGAATAGAAGGGGTGAAAGCTTGACTAGTAAAGTACAGATCTTAAACTAACCCTAAGCTTCTAGTGTAAATTCTTCATGATTTCAACCACTTGCTTCACAGTAAGATAATTTGCATTTATTCCTTTGCCCTATACTTTCCCATCCTACATTACACTTACAAGAGCATATCAGGATGACAAGGCTGTCCAACATTCTATAACTGAGAGCAGCACAGGTAGGTAGCTCCCACTTGAGTGGGCCAGTGATTTTGGCAAGCTCAGCACAGTACTTACAAGCCCTGCTGACTTAGGACCTTGCTCAGAATATTAGGTGATAGCATGAGTGTGCTCATCATAATTGACCCTGTAGTAAACAGACTGTGTTCTCATGGATGAAGTAGGAAAGCAGGCCAACAATCAAATTATCCAAGTCCTTTGTCAAGCTGTAGCATGCACTGCATCTATTAATGTCCTCTTGGACAAAGCAAATCACTTGGCCACATTTCAGAATCATGGGATAGGAAAATTCCTTTTTTTTTTTTCATTGTAGAGTTCCTAAGTCAGGTTAGAATTAGCATGGGATTCAGAGACAGAGATTATAGGCATTAAAATTATGTGCTACAGCCAGAGTGATGGTGCCATTAGTTCTAGCTCTTGGGAGGTAGAGGCAGACAGATCTCTGTGAGACTGAGAAGCCAGCCTGGTCTACACAGTGAGTGGCAGGGCAGCTGGGGATATAGGGAAAACTGTCTCAAACACCATAAAAATAAGTATGTGCTTTAGGTGTCATGTGCTGGTTTAACTAAGGAAACAGTCACTTTCTGCAGTCAAACTGAACAGTTGAAAGGAATCTTAATAAGAATACTACAGTCTCTGTCTCCCCACTGTTCAGCAGTCCCTGAAATTCCTGAAATAGTTCTGAGTTATCACCATGGAACCAACATACCTCTTAGCAAGCGAAATGAAAGTTTGAGCATCCACTTTTTGAGATTCTTTCAATGCAACATATGCTACATATTATATTATTTATTTTATTTATTTGTTTTGAGGCAAGTTCAAACTCACTGTGTATCAGAAAGTGACCTTGTGCTTCTGATCTTACTACCCCTACCTCCTAATCCTGGTATTCTGAGCATGTGCTACCATGCCCTGCTTATACAGTGCTGTGAATTTAACTCAGTGCCTTATACATGCTAAGAAACTACTCTTCCACCTAAGACCTACACATCAGTGCATCATTATTCTCTCTCTCTCTCTCTCTCTCTCTCTCTCTCTCTCTCCCTCTCTCTCTCATATTTTAATTTTGGCAATGGTAGGGATGGAAACTAGGAACCTAGGTATGATAGCCAAGCATTCTACCATTAAGCAGCACCCCAAACACATTATCTCATTAACTGAATTATATTTTGCTATTTCAGTTTTAGAGATAGCAAATTTGAGACTCATAGTGAATTTGATCTCAAATCTCCTTACTTTCAACGTAATTTCCCTTGTCACAGAGCTATCATTTTATATTCGATTCCACTACTGCATTACTATGTCTCATTACAATCAATGTTTAAATAAAACACCTTGACTCTAGTTTTTAAGAGTGAGCCATAACTCAAAAGATACCCATACCCTAGAAGTCTCTGGGAAATGTGTGTTGAGGTGCCCTAGAAATGTGTCCTGGTGTTATATACTAATATTCAAAACAGAGTCTCCAAATTCAATTGGGAGACTGAAAGCTTGTATCTATCCTTATCAATCTTTACCTATGATCTTTAAGCATAGAATAACTCATATACACAATGCCAGGTATTCTTCCCAATCTTTGTTTCCAATGAAAAGGCACACTGTCTTTCAGTGATTTGATACGATTCTTAAGCATACTCATATTCATTTATTAACTTGCACTGGATTTAGCAAATGGAGATTCTTAGGAATTGAGATCAGGTACCCAGGTTACAAGAGCACATAATTCAGGGTGTTTGCCAAAGTTAATTCAAATTCATTGATCCTGATTCTGCCCATTTTATAAAAGTCATTCTTACACCCCCACACCAAATTTCCACACATTAAACTTTGAGCAACATTCTCTGCACCTCTTTAACCCATATGACAGCTCCCAGGGTGGAGTTTGTCAAATACTATCTCAAATGACTACTTCTCTTGCATTTGATCCAAGCTAGGTTCATTAATTCCTCCAAATTAAGCTATTGTAGTTACTTCATAAAATAGGGCACTTTCCCTACCAATCCCTCCTGACCATAGGCTCTGAACTGAATGTCATTCATTGGGATTTTTTTTTTTTATGCCAAAGTGGACGTCATCAAACTAGAGTTTTCCTGGACTTTCCATTTCATTTGTCCTCCATTGGAAATGCTGTTTTCTAGAGGAGTCTCATACATCTTTGATGGTACTGCTGGAAGATACATTTCATGGGGTATCATCTGGTCTATTGTTATGCACAGGAAATGACCTTGACCCTTGTCTGCATTAGTCACTGATAAAAAAAACAGGTCAAATGTATGTCAATCTATCTGCAGGATCCTGCTCTTTCCTATAAAATAGGAGAAAAAAGGCAAGAAGAAGTCAAAAGTTCCAAGAAAGTGTTGCTGCATGGTCAGATATGGCAAAACAGAGTTTGATTTTCTTTTCAATGTCTCTTTATTCAAATATATAGTGCCTGAATCCTGTCAGCCTCTTCCAGAAAGAGTGGACAGGAAGGGAAGAGTCAAATTCTTTCTCTAATGGGGAACCAAATTAGCAAGTGGAAAAGCAAACATATCCCAGCTCATTATGAATTGTTAATGCCCTGTTTACTGCTGAAGCTGTCACAGAAAACAAGAGAGTCTGGTGAGTCAATAATTTATTTCAGACTGTAGAATTAATTAGAATGACAATTAAATAATTGTGGGAAAGCAAAAAAAATGTGTTTGGATGGTTTGTTTTTAAAAACCAGGGATGATTTACATGGTATTTGGATACTGCCTGAGCATAACAGGAATGTTAGAGGCAGAAAGGGAACCAACCAACTTTCTAGATGTTTCTTCATTAAAAGATGGTGGTGAACTCTACCTTCTGTCAACTTTGGATAGAAACCTCAGTTAACTTCCATAGTCTTAAAAATATTGAAATACTTTTTGCATTCAGGAAGGATCTGGTAAGTACAACTCTGGCTTGGATATTTGTTATACTTTATAGTTCTTTAGTCACAGGAATATAATTCTGAAAACTTAACACCACATTTTCTAGCATTGCTACAGTAACTGAGACTATAGGAATCAGGATACTTCATAGTTTTTCATAAATCAGATTTAGGTAGAAGTTACAACCTCAAATGCCAGTTTCTGTACTGAAATCTTAACTTGCTCCAACATGATTTCCACAAATAGGTGTTCAGCTAATTGATATGAAAAATTAGTACATAATTCTTTATAACAAATGGAGCTGTATTAATCAGACTTGGTTATCTGTTGTGTTGACGGCACTGGCAATCTACCTCGATTAGGCAGCATTGGTTTTCCTAGCACAGACATCTACCAGTAACTTTGCTCTTCTGTCCCTCCTATCCAAAATAGGGTAAAAAAAATCCATCTTTCTGAAAATGCCCACCTAAAATCTTTTTTCATAAGGCTCATGTTTTTTGGGGTAAATGTAATGGTTAATTTTGATTATTAACTTGCTTGGACTGTGAAATACCTAGGAAATCAGGAGATGAATAAAGAACACTGCTGGTTGTTTTTATGCCTCTGTCCAGGGAGGAACATGGAAGGAGGAGGGAGAGATTCATGATGTCAGTATTGATTGCACCACCCCATAGGCTTGGGGTCTGGATGGAATGAATCTCTCTCTCTCTCTCTCTCTCTCTCTCTCTCTCTCTCTCTCTCTCTCTTTCTCTCTTCTCCTTCCTGGCTACCTTGACCCAACTCAAGGAGCCTGCCCAACCATGATGGAAAGAACCTATGAAACTGTGAACTAAAATAAATCTTTCCCACCTTAAATGGTTTGCTCAGGCATTTTGTGTCAGCCACACAAAACCTGAAATGCAGTAAACAAAAAGGTTGATTACAGAATACATACTGTTATTTCTTTTGTAACACTACTACAGAAAAATCTATAGACATAAGAAACTAAATCTTGAAAAAACACATTCTTTTTCTAGAATAATACTATGACACTTAAAGAATACCTATTACATTACTAAAAATGAGGTTTTTTTTATCTTGGTTTTCAACTCTCTGTGGTAACTTGACTCTACAAAGGAGAATTTTAAAAAGAAAATGAAATCATCTCTGAAATGTGGGATATGCTATTTATTAGTCACTTTTCCCTTGCTGTGATAGAACCACCACAACCAATGGATCTTACAAAAGGAAGAATTTATTTGACTTTAGGATTGTACTGGATAGCTTTAGTGTCAACTTGACACGCCTGGGTTGAGGGATCCTCAATTGGGGAATTGGCTCCATTGGATTGGCCTGTGACCACATCAGTGGAGTATTGTCTTGATTGTCAAGCAGTGTGGGAGGGCCCAGCCCACAATGAGTGATGCCACCCTGGGCAGGTTGCTGTGTACCGTATAAGAAGGCAGGCTGGGCATGAACCAGGGGAGCAAGCCAGTGAACAGCATTCCTCCATGGCCTGTGCTTCAGCTCCTGCCTCCAGGTTCCTGCCCTGAGTTCCTGCCTTGGGCTCCCTGAGTGATGAACTGTGACCTAGAAGATGTAAGCTGAATAAACCCTTTCCTCCCCAAAAAACATAAACCCTTTCCTACCCAAGTTGGTGTCGGTCAGAGTGTTTTGTCACAACAATGGAAGACAGACTAGAACACAAATTGGTACTAGAAGTGGGGTATTGATGTGACAGACCTGACCTTGGTGTTTTGTGGAAGGATTGTGGAGGTGTTTGGAACTTTGGGCTGGGAAGATCATTGAAGGCCTAAAGATTGTTGCTGTGGAGCTTGGAGCAGTTTTGCTGAAGGAGTTGTAGAAGATGCAGGCCTGGCTTGTGAAGTTTCTAGTTTCAAAGGGGAGCAAAGATCATCAGGACTGTGTAATATGTGGGTTCTGGTCAGCTGGGGCTGAAGAATCAGCTGTAAGTAACAAGAGACCAGAACCTGAAGTGAAATCTTTGTTGGACTGTAACAATTGATGCTGGTTAGCTGGGGCTGAAAATTCAGTTGTAACAAGAGACCAGCATCACTGTGGTGAAATCTTCTGGGAAGAATTTCTTCAGGGTCAGCACACAGAAGCTGTGATCCAGAAGGGGCCTGAGCCTCCAGCTCAAGCCAGAAGCAGGACTTGGTAGTATGTAAGAGTCTCCTATATGGTTCTGGTGTTGAAATTCGAGGGGGTCACAGAGAGCAGCCAAGGCTTGGCACTGAGAGGTCAGGAAAGACCATTGGTGGAAGTGCACCTCGGTTGCAGTGGAGACCCCAGGATTGCAGGGGTCATGGAGAGAAGCTGAGGCTTTGCACCAGAAGAGGTCAGAAGAGACCATTGGTGAAGGTGCTGCCTCAATTTCAGTGGGGACCCCAGCTTTTTGGAGATGCCAGGACCATGGGACAACCACCAAGAGCAGCGGCAGGTGTGAAATGGAGTCGGCCTGGGCCTTTGAGATGAGCTGTGTGTGCCATGGACGGCAGAGTTGGAGAGGGGGAGCTGCCAAAACCCTTTGGAGCCCAGAAGATCGTGAGTGAATCTCAGGTATCCAGCCTTGAGCTACTTGCTGGACATAGGTTTTGTTTGAGTGTGCCTGATTCTTCCCTTTGAAATAAGACAGTACTTGTTTTGGATTTTACAGCAGCCCACAGTTAAGAGACTTTTAACAGACCATGAACTTTTAAGTGTTTGGACATTTTAAGGACTGTGGGGCTTTTAAGATTGTACTGTCTTAGGTTGTGATTAATGTTAACATCATACTTTGAGGATAAGAACTGGAAAGGTGATGGTTTAATAGTGATATGTTTTGTGTGTCAAATTGACAAGGGGTCAATTGTGCTGGGTAGCTTTAGTGTCAACTTGGTACACCTGGGTTGAGGGAGCCTCAATTGGGGAATTGGCTCCATTGGATTGGACTGTGGCCACATCTGAGGAGTATTGTCTTGATCGTCAAGCAGTGTGGGAGGGCCCAGCCCACAATGAGTGGTGCCACCCTGGGCAGGTTGTTGTGTACCATATAAGAAGGCAGGCTGGGCATGAGCCAGGGGAGCAAGCCAGTGAACAGCATTCCTCCATGGCCTGTGCTTCAGCTCCTGCCTCCAAGTTCCTGCCCTGAGTTCCTGCCTTAGGCTCCCTGAGTGATGAACTGTGACCCAGGAGATGTAAACTGAATAAACCCTTTCCTTGCCAAGTTGGTGTCGGTCAGAGTGTTTTTTCACAGCAATGGAATACAGACTAGAACAAGGATTGACAATTCCAGGGTCGTGAAAGTCCCTCATGCAGGAGAGGCATGGTGGTAGGAAGCAAGGGAGCAAGAAGCAGAGGATCACATCTTCAAGCAGGCACAGGAAGCAGAAAAAGACTGAAGCCTGGCAAGGCTTTTTGAACTCTCAAAGTCTGCCCCCAGTGACTAGCTTCTTCCAGCATGGCCACAAATTCCAAGACCTCCCAAACAGCGTCACCAAATGTGGACAAAATGTCCAAGTACTTTGAGCCTATGGAGGACCTTCTCATTCAAACCACCACATGCTGAGATACTATTTAGTCATTTTTGGTAAAATATCAATCATCTTCCTCCCCCTCATCATCTTGGAAGGGAACTCAGAGACATTTTTCTGTCTGCTACCTTCAGTACTGGATTCCCTTTTTAGTCATTTCCAAGCTCACTCCAGAACAGGTCTCACAGTTCACATTATAAGCACGTGCAAGAGCAGCTATAATGTGAGAAAGAATGCTGAACAAGCGGGCACACTAGTTATCAAAATTGGTCAGGAACTTGCTAACTATTTGTTTTGTTTTCTTTTGTTTTTATTTTGAGACAGGTCTCCCTTATAGCCCCAGCTGACCTGGAACTCACTATGTACTCTAGGCTGCCTCAGTATCATAGAGTTCCACCTGCCTCTTCCTCCTGAGTGCCAAAACTAAAAATGTGTGCCACCACACCCAATATTGCTACCTAATTAAAAAAAAGATTTTATTTATTGTTTTTATTTTATTTTATGTGTATGACTGTTTTGCCTGTAAATATGTAAGTCTATCCATGTGAAAGTCAGAAGATGTCAGAACCCCTGGAACTAGAGTTACAAGTGATTGTTATCTGTCATGTGGGTGATGGGAATCAAACCCAGTTCTTCTGTAAGGGCAGCCAGTGCTCTTAATTATTGAGCCATCTCTCTAATCTCCTTGTTACATACTTTTGAAATATATAGAAGATGAAACTGGTAGGGAGAAAAATCAAGCTTAAAAAGAAGGAAGAAGGCATAAGTTCTAAATAACTTAATTTGCACTTCTTCCTGTCCTTCCTGACCAAGCTGGTATAGGCAGCTAAGAAGCTGAGAAACAGAACCACTGCTGGTAGGAATCCAGAAACCTCAAAGCTTTGAGAAAGATAAAATACAAAGAGGCTATGGACACAGAATTAGAGAAGGGACCTGCTATGGCCTATATACATAACGTGAGTGTTTGTGGTGTGTGTGTGTGTGTGTGTGTGTGTGTAAAATTTTAAGAGTGTAGTCACCTACGCAAAACACCCAGATTTTGATGGTACTATATGTTCATAAATTCTTGCTGGATTTTTCCTAAAATTACAAATTGAAGAAACAAATATTTGTTGAAAAGATGTCAACAGTGAGAAACAGAAAATCAGGAGCTGTTTTCTGAGTTTTGGTATTTGCTTGTGGAACTTACACTGGGGAATGGGATGGAGATGGGATGTTTCCACGGTGCCAGCTGGAATGCTTCCTCTTTACACTGAAACATCAGGGCACTCAGGAGGAATGGAGTCGGGAATGGGAAGCCACCCAACAGAACTGCATGATTTAGGATTTGACTTGCCTGGAGGTACTGGGCCAGATGATTTCTCAAATTCCCTTTAAAGCTCTGCTTCAGCAGCCACTGAGTTGTTTTGTCTGGAGTCCAACATGTCCTTCGGCTTAGTTATCTTATAGTAGCTCTTTCAGCTTCAAGCAGAGCTTGTTGCTGTATTTCTCTAGGCCAAGAGTTTGAAAAAAAAAACTTGCCAGCAGAGTCTACTGGCTAATGATTTGAGTTATCATCCATCATTTCTGGGGAATGGTCATTACTATTTTAGATGATTTCCTTTTTACTATAATGATAATAATAGGTTTCTGAGAGATAAATCAGAAGTTCTTTCTCTTTTAAGAATTTTGACTCGATACATTTAAATTTGTGTTAATTTTTGACACATCCACATTTAACAACTATAAAATGCAGTACAATTTCTAGCTCTTCTAACAGTTTTAAAAATATTTTAGACTATAAAATTCTGAAAACCAAGAACCACTTCCCAGGAATATTACTGTTCTTAGAGAAATTCATAGTAGGAAAGGGTAACAGATTTTAGATCATATATTCATTTAATTTAATGAATATTTACTGAGTACCTGTTATATGCTAGGAACTACTCTAAGCATTCATGACCCATCAGTTACCAAAATGTCAGATGATAATTCCTCCTGCCACCAAGCATTTCTTATCATTGGGAAAGAGATAGACATTAAACAACAAAGAATGGTAAATGAATCATCAGGCTGCATAGTATAGGTAAACATGTCTTCAATAATTTGAAATAGTACATAAAATACAATTTATTTTGACACAGCACCTTCCTATCCCAGTCCCATAATCTAGGCTTGCTTGATTTAGTGTGACAATGACAAAGTGTGATTCTATTTATTTATTTATTTATTTATTTATTTATTTATTTTTCTATGTGTATGAATGTACTGTCTGCACGTAGGTTTGTGCGCCCGTGTCCTACAATGCCGCGGATGTCAGAAGAGGGTGTCAGATTCCCCTGGAACTGGAGTTCTCCTGGAATTGGAGTTACAGATGGTTCTCAGCTGCCATGTGGGTGCTGGGGATCGAACCCAGTCCTCTTCAAGAGCAGTTGGTGCTCTTAACTGCTAGGCCATCTCTCCAGCCCCCAAAGTGTGATTCTTTAAGACGGTCCATAATAGAGAAGACACTCTTCCTCTCCCTGGATTGTAATTTATTAGACTAGCAGAACTAACAAAAATACTAAAGACATTTTAAATTCCAAAACAGAAATGTATCCTAATTGCTAGCAAGTTTGAAAGGCTCACTTTGTGCTGTATGACCTGTTTGTATCCATATTTCCCTTTATTTTTTGTTTTAGGATATACAGCCTTGAATTGAAAGCTTAGTCCTCTCCCTGTCAATTTAGATATCTGATTGTCTGCAAATAGTGTGAGCATATTAGCAAGGAAATAGGATGGACATGCACCACACAAATCAATAAGCCACGTTGTGGGTGCCAGCCATGGAGCTGCGTACCTTGGCCTAAAGGTATGAGGTTTCTGAAGTTTCATGGGTTTCCAGAGATAAGGACCCTCTCTCTCTGGATATGCAAATCAAGAATGCAGTTCCAGAACTAAGGGAAGAGCAGAAAAATTTGAGAATAAATGAGCTCTTTTTTGGATTTGGTAAAACTAAACTGTCCAGTTTCAGTAGGTACCTAAACGGTCCAGTTTTCTTCATAAATTGCTGGACAGGTGGGAGTTCACGCACAGAAAATTGGTGCAAATGAGATGGCAGTTTACAACAAATTAAAAACTGTGGCAGATATTAACATGCAAAATACCAATATGTTATGTACAACAATGTGTTAAATATTAAATAGGATTTTGATATTTATTTGACTTCCAGCTTATGTCAGTAGGCATTTCATAATCTTGGAAAAGGGAAGAGAAAACAGAAGGATGCTGGACCTGCTGTTGAAGACTGAAGATCCTGTTATTGGCCAAAACAGACTATAGGCTAGAAAGAGAAGTGGCACAGCTACGTGAGGCCTTAACAAATGGAACTGAGAGGAAGCCAAATTTTACATGCAAGGGAAGCTTCGGGGAATTCAGCTTTCTGGTGGTTTGTCTATGTTTATTCAAAATGGTTGTAAGGAAAACAGAGTGCATGTGCATTTTGTAAGGAGGAAATAATGATAATAATAGATTTCTGAGAGATAAATCAGAGAAAATTCGATAAAAACGGAAATAATAAATATGCTTATTTTGATCCACTCAGTAGCAGAGGCTGCAGATGACAGGGTGAGCAGGGCAAGGACTCAGTATTTATATTGTGAAAATCTATAGAGGCAATGACCCTAGGCCTTTGATGAAACTACATTTGAGGTTCCCCTGTAGGGGACACAGCAGGGCTATGTGCTATCATTTGTAAACAGCACCATACCCTGCATCCCCCCCACCTGTCTCGCCCTCCATACCCTCCCCTGCTCCTTTCTTCTTTGATCTCCCCATGACTCTGCACACACAACAGAAGGTTGGCTTAGACACCTGATGACTGAGTCTGCATGACTGTTTCTTCCTAACACCTGCCACTTACTCAGGGAACAAGGTTAACAAATCAATACATTTTAGCCAGCTCTCAAGCATGATGGGAATATAATAATTACTCTATATTGATTTGCAGTGAATAAGCCTCCTGTTACACCCATAGACCTGTTGATCTAATTTGATAAAAAAAAATACAATCCCCTCTAGAAAATTCTTTGATGTAAAATTAGATTTTTCCTGACTTAATAAAAAGGTAAATTTATAAAAATCCAATCGGTTCATTATGTCCTTACCTCTACAAAAATTAAATGGTCAGAATAGGTGACTAATCCCTTTTCTTCTAATTTTGTTATAATCATCCAGAGATATTTGAAAGTAGGCCACATTCACAAACAAATCAACCACCATTATATTTTGCTTTTTAATATTCTGCAAGTATGTTTACAGATAATCTTCACGCCACTTATAAATTTATGATCACCAGACACACTTAGATTCTTTCAGATAATTATTCAGATATTATTTTGTGGAGCTCAGTACTCAACACTGAAATCAATATACACTTTAACATTCCTTCAACATAAGTAGAATAAATCATAGGTGTATCACATCTCAAACACCATGTCTTCAAACATTTTTTTTTTTGAGACAGGGTCTCTCTATAGCCCCAGCTGGCCTGGAACTCAATATGTAGACCAGGCTGGCCTTGAACTCACAGACATCCACCTGCTTCTGCCTCCCGAGTGCTAGGATTAAAGTTGTGCTCCATCACGCCCGGCTTAAAGATGGTTCTTAGCCACCATGTGGGTGCTGGGAATTGAATGTGGGTCCTCTTAGTCAGTGGTCTTAACCACTAAGCCATCTCTCCATCCCCTTAAAACTTTTTTTTATTATTTGTTTATTTTTTTTCATTTTTAACACTAAGTAATAATTTATGAGTACAAGCATCCTTCATGTAAAACCAATTTGCAAGCAGTTGTGCCCAAACCCACACATCCCATGGGCCCCACCATCCAGATGGAGGGGCTTGTATGTTCAATCAAGTTGATCAGATGAGTGTCCAGACTATATTGCTGTAGTTTCACCATTCACTCCAATCGCAGCCCTTACATTCTATCATGCCCACTCTTCTGCAGATTGTTCCCTAGGCTTAGAAAAGAGGCACAGGTGGATGAGAAGCAAAACATTCTACTTTCTCTGGAGCTGTTGTCTTGGACTCTGGTCAGTTCTGGCTGTTTCCTTTCATGGGCTGACAGTTTGTCCATGAATAACCTTTCAATCCTACTAATGAAGCACAAGCAATTAGATATATATGTATTTAAACAGTACTAATTGTTGTGGTAGGTTACTTTGGTATAGACACAGATGTTTGTATGGTATGTTAATCCATGAAATTACGTTTTTTCTGTAAAATATAACAGGGTCTTAGTGTGGCTTATAATATCTCCTAACCACTATAGGATGTAAGCTTGTGGCATCAGCCGTGGGTTATTCCTCCAAGGAGAGAGCTAATAGCAAATTAGATTTGGGATATACAGGACATTTTTAAGAATACTTTTTGTGTCTCCTCAAGTATGTGAATAAGCATTGAAGAACAAAATAATTCTAAAGGTTTACTTCTAAGAAAAATCAGTGACCGCTGGCTACTGTGAGTCCTGCTCTTGCAGATAATCTCTGCTCCTCTCTGTCCTGGTGTTGGCCCACATGTTGCTGACTAATGTCCTCTCATTCATTCCTTCCCTGTTTCATTCTAGAAGAGTTTATATGTGCCAGACCTTTTCCATAAAGATAAATTCAGGTTTATTTTTTTCCAAAATCAGCCTACTTGACATTGCAAATTCTATTCCTTCAAATGTGTTTGTAACATCTTATATATTCTTGTTATTATGAATTTACATGATTTGGGGCCAAGGTAATTTTTAGGGATTCTGAAGAAAGAAAGGAGATAAAGTTATGACTAATCCTTCACTTCTAATAGAAATATTTGGGTTATCTTTGTAGAAACCGTGCTTGTGCAGAGACTCACAACTGATCAAAGCACTGAGAATCAGTGCCTGGCGAGTACTGAGGCCTAAATCAGACCTTGTAATCACCTCTGTGAGGTCCAGGGTGTATCTTGGAAGAAGGGGCTGAAAGATTACAAGAGCTAAGGGGAAAGAGCACTATGAAACACTGTCTTCTAGATACAGCATGACTCTCTGAGTACCACAGCTATGAATACACAGCAGCTCCATCTTCCTGCACTAGACCTACACACACACACACACACACACACACACACACAAACACACACACACACAAACACACACACACCATGTAGACAAGGAGATGGGGATTAGCTTGAAAGATGTCAGTAATCATGGAAAAGGAATCAAAGAGGGTAATGGGTGGTGAATATGATCACAATATACTGTGTAAAATATCTATATAATTAAGAAAAATAATTTTTAAAACATAAGCAGAACGGGAACATGATAGAAAGTTTATAGTGCCATGCAGAAAACAAGGCAATGTTAACTAAATAGCAGTAGAGGAATGATGGAGAGATAGAAACAATGGAGCTGAGAGTTGAGAAACCTAAACCATATCAACAATCCTGTTGATCACCACAGAATATACAGATGTTCTCAATGCTTTCCTATTAGAATGATTTAAATTAATGTTGGCTATATTAAATATAACAATATTAGTTTACTCTATTTGGCAAGAACTGTGAATGCTGTACTGAATTTCTATTTTAAAATTATTACTAGTATTATTCGTTTTTCAGATAGGGGTGTATCAAGAGGATAGAAACTGGGGAAATATACAATATGATTAACATTAAAGAACCCAGTTGGTCGAGAGAGACTAGAAACCAATCTCCAACATGCCACATAATGGGCATGCTAAGAAAAAGCTGTCATAAGCAAACCTGGGGGTGAAGAGGTTGTCTAAAAATCATGGTGGGAGATCTCCCGAGACCAGCTGAAGCAAACACAGGTAGGTAGGTAGGAGCTGGGTGCTTCAGCAAGGCTGACTGTTGATTGACTTAATCTAGTTAATCCACTTGTTTTTGGATTAATTAGCTTTTGTGGCTGTGGGGGCGAAGTTATCCTCCCAGCTGCTATAAAAGGAGGCAAGCAAAGCAAGCTTTCAACACAATGAAGAGGCATTTAGGACTCACATTGGAATACAGGCAAGGAGAAGTCCATATGCCAGGAACATGAAGAAGAGACAACACAGGAAAGGCTGTCAAAACAAAGACAAAATCCTTAAAGCCACAAGAGAAAAGCAAAGAAAAGAGACCTAAAAGGGTCTCTTCAAAAAAAGAGACCTATAAGGGGAAACCTATCAGAATTACAACTGACTTCTCAATGCAAACTATGAAAGCAAGAAGAACGTGGAGCAAAGCATTCCCAGTGTTAAGGGACAATAGATGCCAACCCAGGTTACTATACCCAGCAAAAACGTCAGTTATAATTGAAGGTTAGAGAAAAACCTTCCATGACATAAAAAAGCTGAAAGAATATATGTCTGGAAAACCAAACCTTCAGAGAATACTTGAAGCAATTCAAAGGACAGAAGAAAGGAGCAACCATCTCCAGGCACCTAGAAAGAGAAATCAATAAAAAAGCATAACCACAAATGGATAATAAGGCAAAATGAAGCAACACAAACCTATCATTCATAACCTTAAATATTAATTGACTAAATACCCCAATCAAAACATATAGACTGGGATATTGGATTAAGAAACAGAATCCATCCATATGCTGTCTACAAGAAAACATTTATTCTTCAAGGACAGGCACCACACCTTAAAGTGAAAGGATGGAAAAAAACATTCAAAGCAAATGATACAAAAAGAAAGCAGGTGTTGCTATTTTAATATCAGACAAAATAGACTCAAGTAAAAGAAATCAGAAGAGGACAAGAAGGGCCATTATCTTTTATCAAAGGAAAAATTCACCAAGAACATTTCACAATTATGAATGTTATATGCCCCAAAACTCTGTGCACAAACTTTATAAAGATGATTCTCCAGGACACAAGTCCACCACACTAACCACAGTTACACACTCATAGTAGGGATGGCTTCAATACCCCACTGAGTCCTTTGGATAGGTCACAGGACTAAAGAATAAACAGAAAGACAACTGAACTGAATGATATGATACACTAAATGGACCTCATAGGCCTCAACCAAATATTCCACCCTAATACCAGAGAATACACTTACTACTACTCAGCACCCACGGAACATTTCTCCAAAATCGACCATAATACTGGGAACACAGAAGAAACCTCCACAAATACAGATAAAGTTTGAAATAATTTCATGCATTCTATACAGACCACAGTGCAAAAAAGCTCAACATCAAACACCAGGATAAAGCCCTACTGCCTACAAGAACACATGGAGACTAACACAACACACTCTCTTGAATAATGAATGGGTCAAGGAAGAGATATAAAGAAAGAATAAAATCATTCCTGGAACTGAATGACAATGACAAATACAACACAACAAAACCTAATGGGAACCTTAAAAGCAGTCCTAAGAGGGAAGTGCCTACATTACAAAAAAAGGGCACAAGTGAAATAATCTAAACACTGCAGCTAAAAGCAACTTGGGAGGCAACAGACAGGAAGAAATAACAAAATCAGAGCAGACAAATCAATGAAATAGAAACAAAGAAAAATAAATGTCAAAAAAATTAATGAAAATCCAAAAAGTTGGTTCTTTGAAAGAATAAACAAGATATACAGACCTCTAACCCAGTTAAACAAAAGAAAGAAAGGAAACAACTGCAAATCAATACAAATCCATGATGAAAAGTGAAATATACAATAGACAAGGAAAAGAATCAAGAAAATCATACAGGAATACTTTCAAAAACCACTATACTCTATCCAAGTTTGAAAACCTTAGAAGAAATACATGATGTCACTGAAATCCTGGGAATCACCAAAGTCGACCAAGAAAATCGACAGCTTAAACAGACCCATAATACATAGAAGAAATTGAAGATGTAATAAGAAAACCTTCAACTAATAAAAGCCCCGGCCCAGATGGTTTCAATGGCAGAATTCTATAAAACATTTCAAAAAAGACCTACAACATTATTACTGAACTGTTTAGAAGATACAATCAGAGGGAATTCTCCACAATTCCTTCTATGAAGCCAGCATCACTCTATTACCAAAACCGAGCAAAATACAACTAAAAACAATTATAGACCTCTCCCTATGACACAGAATAACAAAATCTAACAGGATACTGGGCAAATCCATACAGACCCACATCAAAAGAAGATCATCCATCATGACAAGTTGGATTCACACCAGAGATGCAGGGATGGTTCACATATAAATCAAAAACATCATCGAACACATAAATGGAAGAAAAGGCAAAACCACACATCTTCAATTGATTCTGAAACAAGCCTTATTGGGAACAAAATCCAGCATTCCATTACATGCTATAAAGATCCTAGAGTTAATTGAGTTGAGAGAGAGTCAAAATTCCTCAATGTAATCAAAGCCATGTACAGGAAACCCACAGCCAATATCATCCTAAATGAGGAAACTACAGAAACATATCCATTTAAATGTAGGAACTCGGGCAAGGCTGATGCCACATGTCACCACTCCTACTATCAATAATATAGTGCTTGAAAAACACTTGCTAGAGCAATAAGGCAAGAAAAAGGAAATTAAAGGAGTACTAATTGAAAAAAGAGGAAGAAAACACATCCCTTTTTACTGAGATATGATATAGTTGACTTAAGGGATAGCTAAACTCTATCCACCAGAAAAACTCCTAGAAACGATTAACAGCATTATCAGCAAAGGTGGCAGGATAAAAATTAACCTAAAAGAATCAATGGCCTTTCTTACACCAAGAACAAAGCAAACTGGAAGAAAGAATTCAAAAGCCTACAAATAGCCTCAAAAACAATAAAAATCCCTCGGAACAAACCTAACATGAAGACACCAAAAATATACTCTCACAAAAAAAAAAAAAAAAATTTTAACCTTTAAAGAAGAAATTGAAGAAGACATCAGAAGATGGAAAAACCTCCCATGCTGCTCATGGATAGGGAAAATATAAGACATGTAAAAATGTCACATTTTATACCAAAACTCTTATATTAGTTAACGAAATCCCAATCAAAATCGCTCACAGAGATATCTTCAGCGGGCTTAGGAGAAAAAAAAATTACACTATAAACTCATATTGAAAACAAAAAGACACCCGAGATTAGACCAAAACAGCCCTGAAGGAAAATAAGTAAACAAAGGGGATCTCAATATACAAGACTTCAAACTATACATACAGGGCTAATAATCATAAATAGACACTGGTATAGGCACAAAAAAAGACCTGTTAGAACCAATGGAAAAAAACTAAAGATCAAAAAACATAAAATGAAGCACATATCAATTTCAAGCCATACGTCATATTTTGACAAGGGAGGCCAAGAAGAACACAATGAGAGAGAATAAAGACAATAATCATTCAGAACAAAAGTGGTTTTGGACCAAAAAACTGGAACCCTACACCAGTTCAGCAGAAAAGAAAATGAAATTAAAACCCTCCTCATCAACACCCATGATAAACATAGAAATGTCACACTAGATTGGATAAAACAAAAACCTACAAACAATGAAACCCCAACAACTCGTGAAGGCAATTAAGAAAGAAAAAGATTGAGCAGACAAGACTACCAAGAGCAAGGCATAAGGAAAAGAAGACTTCCTAAAAAATATCAGAACAGCAACTGTATTGCAAGATAATTACAACATCGAACAAAAATTACAAAATTGGACCATCCAATTAAAATAACAAAAAAGCTTCTTAACATAACACAAAATATAATAAATAAACATTAAAAATAAAGATAAATCAATCTAGAATAAATAAATCAAAAACAAAATCAAGGAAACAAGTAGAAAGAGAAATCCGAGATCAGAAGTGGGAGAAAACCTTAAATCGACACGTAGAAAACCAATGTTTACAAAGACACATTGATTCACAGTAGTCATATATAGAAACTTACTCAAAGAAGCAAAGAATAAAAAACAAATTAACCAAATCAAGATTAAATCGGAATAGAGCTGAACAGAGACTTCAATGTAAGATGGAGAGAAAATATAGGACGTAATGAGACATATTGATAAGAAAAGGTTACACAACTTAAATATTGAATATTTGACAAGCATCTTTGTTTTATTCACTATTTTGGATTTTGTGTACTTTCATATCGATTTCCAATTATTCAAGGCATATATTCACCACATTCCCACTTGACCTCACACACCCCACTCACACTACCAGATCGCCAGAGTCATGCATTACTGCCATATACGATTTCCTGAACATCATTTCTTGGTTTATTGTTATGTTTTGATTTATAGTTTAGTTATAGTGTTATTACATAATTTATAATTTTAAACAAATAAGTTATATAAATTTGTAGAAGTAACAAGCATCCTTCATGTAAAACAAATATTAGCGAGCAGTTGGTGCCCAAACCCACACAGACCATAAGAACGCACCACCATATCCAGAGGGGGGTTGTATGATCAATCAAAGATTGATCAAAGAGAATGTCCAGATCTATATTGATTGTATTTCAAACATTCACCACCAATCAGAAGCCCTATATCATTCTACATGCACCCACCTCCTTCCGCAGAATTGTTATCACTATAGCTATACAGAAAAAGGGGACAACAAGAGTGAGATGAAGAAGCAAAAACAGTAAATCCCTAACTTCTCTGGAGGCATGTTGTACTTTGGGTCTCTAGATATCATATTCAGGCTGTTTCATATATACAATAGACTGCCAAAGCTTGATCCAGGCATAACAAACAACAAAACAACTCATAACCATAACATATAGAAGCAACTGAACAATATAGATAATAATAGGTTAATATTAACAGATAAATAATAAACAACCTTTCAAATCCTATAAAATAAGACACTCACAATTAGAATATATACTGCTCGTTATCTTAAATACACTATTATCTTTATGTTATTACTTTGTAAAAAAAAAACAGATGTTTGTATGAATAATGTTAATCCATGGAATTACAATTGTTCTTCTGTTAAGTATGAGCAGGGTCGTTCGGATGTTGGTTAAATTAATACATCTACCTAAACCATAATTAAGAGGATGTAAGACTTGTAGGCATCAGCCGTAAGGTTTATTCCTCATCAGGAGAAGAGCTATACAACAATTAGAATTTCCATACTGCCAAACAATTTGCAAGCAAGTATGTAATTCAGCCACACAGTCCCGAAGGCCTCACCCACATCCAGCTGGAGAGGGCTTGAATGTTCAATCAAAGTTGATTCAGGAGATAAGTGTCCAGACATTATTGGTCGTAGTTTAATAACTGTGCACCCCAATACACCCCCCTACAATCTACGCACTCCCGCTCTCCGCAGAACGTTCCTCAGTCTTAGAAGGGGCACAGGTAGACCAAGAAGCAACAACAGTTCTACTTTCTCTGGGATGTCGTTTTGGACTCTGATAAGTTCTTTGCTTTCCTTTCATGTGGCTGACCGATTTGCCCAGGGGATAAGCTTTCAATCCTACTAATGAAGCACAAGACGATTAGTAAAGTGTACATATTAATACATGCTAGTTACATGGTAGGTTAGCTTGGTATAGACACAGATGTTTGGATGGTGTGTAATCCCTGGATTACTTTTTTGTTTTTCCTGAAGTTTACAGGATGACAAGGCCTTACTGTGCCGTTAAAATCTCCTAATCACTCGAGGCGTATTAAGCCTTTTGTGGCTATCACTCCAGAGAGTGATTATTGCTCCTCCCAAGCGAAACGAGTACGCATAGACTAATTTCACTCACAAATAAATTTGAGGATACTACGACATATGGTCTTGGAGGCCATACAGGCTACGGACGTATCGGTCGTTCAAGAGCAGAGGTGAGTGCGTAGCATGATGTTTGCGTCGCAGATGGAGTCTTGTGCTCTTGATATTGCATAGGAGAATACATTTGCTTTTATTCGATTCACGTGGATCATTTGGAAACATTCTCTTGGTATTTCGGCAGAGATCTCAACATTCGTCAAGCCTTGTCTCTAGGAAACTATTAAAAAAGGACGCTAGGTTCTGACACATTGTGAACTAAACTGGGAATTAAAATAAACCTTATCGTCTGGGTTTGTTTTTATGCTCACTGTCTTAGATATATGGGATGTGGTCTCTATATATTTTTACTGACACCTCTTATACACGTCAAAGTTGTGATAATTACGCTGGTTATGCACTTTTTCTTGTATATTGAACACATTTTTAAGAAGTTAAGCTTTAGGATTTCTATAGTTCCACAAAATGCAGTAGAATTTCGTTCACTACCAAGTCATTCTTTTTATATGCTTCAGGTGTAAAAGAAAGTGTTTAATAATGGGGTAATAAAATATTCATATAGTTGTCCGTACTTACACACCTCACATGCCAACACTTCTATAACCCAAACAGATACACTGGGATTACTTTTTAAAGGCTTAGTAGCAACTTGTTTGGATGATTAAGATTCTCTTTCAATCTCATAGGTTGATAGGTTTTGAAGGTGGACATGGTAAATTAACGGATTGAACTAATTGGGTAATATAAATAAATATGTTAATTGTTTTAATTTGGTTATAACAATTTGTAATTGTGAATTATCGGGTTCCATTCAATTGGATGTGCCTTGATATTTTTCTTGTAATGGTTATAAGGCAAGTATTGGAGAAATGTTTTATTCCTGGCAATACGCACTTTCATCGTTGTTTCTATCGTAAGGTACAAATTAAAGGAAACTGGAGAAGCTTAAAAATTTCAGCCCATTCCCAAAATAGAGTAAGCTTATATCAGTCAAGGGTTGAGAAACAAGAATTGGGGTAAATTTCTTATCGAAGCTATGAATGTCTTAGCTCACTGTGATTGTATCTGTGGTTATGTTGTGGTAACTTACAACTTAGCACATTCTAGAGGTTCAACACACATAAAAACCTCGCTGCAACATAAAGGGGGGGTGGAGAGGGCTCGCGGGAGGTGGGAGAGTCGGACGTTATCGCCGGATTATCGCTGGGATAGCGAAGATAGGGAGGGAACTCTTAGGTAGTTTTCAATCCTGTTTTGGGGGAAGGTTTCGGTAATTTTATATGATCTTGAATTCTAATAAGTGGGAGGAGGGAATTGTTGTATAGATTCCATATAAAGGGTTAAAATCATCACACAATCTAAACAATTGACCGTGAAACCAATAACAATCTATTAATGGCTATTGCCTTGATGGGGGACTAGGGAAATCGGCCAGCAAGAGACGGTTGACTTTCCATTTTCCTGAACATAAAGAGGTAAGCCATCTGGCTCTGCTGAAAGCTCTGCAGACAGGGTGTAGACATTTCTCTAGAATAATTATTCGGGAGCGGGGCTAATGAAGCCCTCTTTACCTTCCCAGGATACTGGAGTGGACCTGTACTCTACTCTGTGGTCTCGGGGCGCTTTAAGCTATTGGGGAATTTAGAGACTAGATACTAGATTGTAGTGGTAAACTTGGGCAAACCATATCCCTAACTGTAAATTAGAAACAATTGTTACACATTTAGTGGTAATTGCCTATAACAAACCAGCCATACTAACCCTATATTTATAAATGGGCTGATAGGCGTATGACTGTGAAAATCGGAATATAATTTCTCTATGGCTAAGAGTCCAAATTTCATTAGCTATAAAAACCTGGTTGTTATTTTAATGAGTGCTTGTAATTTAAGTCACATACTTAATACTTACTCTGGAGACAGAAGTAGAACAAGCTCTCGACATCACGCGAAGGTGCATAGTTATTTTCGTGGCTAGGAGATGTTGGCTACGGGATCCTCCAAACGCCGCCCCCCCCCCAAAGACTTTATAAAGGCCTTCTTAGCCTATTCAAGTGGGATATATGCTCAAGGAAGCAAAGGCAGTAAAAGTCCAGGGTCCCTGTTTGTACAGAGAGGGTACGCTAGTTATGGAAGCATTAAAAAAACTGTTATGAAGAACGTACATAAAGTGTAGCAACACACGGCCTTGGACGACGCTCTTAGAAATTGCCCAGGAGCAGCAATATTTTACACAAAGCGCCCACTGAAGAACAGAATACAGCAAAATAAATTGGTCATCACCTGAGAACAGCATAGACTGGGTCACTCCAGCAATTATCAAGCCTAACACCTCAATCAGCTAGAGAAGGGATTAATTTTACTCATTACCGTGCAACAGTGGCAGACTCATAGTGTCCATAACTATATATATCCCAATATCTAGTGTTGGGTCTATTAGCTACTCTCCGCTTGTGAGGAAATACACTCACAGTGGCATTACCAACCAAGCGGTATGTTCCTCATAGTGCCTATATATGACGCATAGTTTAATAACAATTAGTCTAGCGCTAAATAATGAAGACTTGGTTCTAACCCATTTTATAGATAACCACGTTTATTATGGCCTAGACTTATTCAATAATCCTATCGTGAGGTGCTTCATTAGGCTCAAAGCGCGATACTGTTCTTATGCAATCACAGCATTAGCTGGACTCTAGGTTAATAATTTAATAACTTGTTATGAAATAACCCTTATATTATCGCTTATAAATGCCTTGCCAATTCTCAAGTCAGTCTTTGCTGAACTTTATTGTTAAGATATGAGCTAAAAGGGTTGTAAAGTCACTGTTATGGCCTGGGCACAACGCTGTAGGCCGTCATTAATAGAACAGTAAAGTCAAGATCAGCAGAATTGAACTAGAGAACCACAGCAATCGAAGAGACAGCATCACAGCAAAACCTGAGAAACAAGACACTGAAGTCTCAAGAAATGAGCATATCTTCGCATATACATTGCACAATTCCACGACTGTGCCCCTTGTTTTTACTTAGTCATCACGAGCGGAACAATTGTGCTCGCCCGTATAGGAGGGGTGCTTGGGTAGTACCCATATAAAGGCCGCAGGTGATTGAGGTTTACTGTGTAGAAGGTAGGAGAACGCGTGGTAAAGATTGTAAGGGCGCTGACATCAGAGTAGAATATTAGAGGGTGAAATCATGTAACCAGTGCTGGGAGCATCCACTTAACTGATCAATCATGATCCTGTTTGAAACAAGCTCTAACCTCCTGAATCTGGACTTATTGGGCAGAAACTTTGGGTTTGTTCATCCGAGAAACTTCCCTGGGACATCTAGGACTAGGATCTGTTTGCAGGAGACTGCCTCACCAATTGAACGTAATTCTGTGTGGGGGAGCTATTGAAGGCCACATACTGCTCTGGCAGAGATTAGACGATCATATAAATGTCTATGTTGTGTTTGCTTAACTATATTCTACTCTCACTGAGTATTCGATGCATTGATATGGGATCGGGGGTGGTTTGCGGAGAGGTTGTTGATTAGGGTGGAAGTGGATTATGTTGTAGGATTTCTCCGTATTAATAATTGATATACAAAAATATAGTACTATGTAAATATATAATATATATATATATGAAATTGTTAAAGAAGAAATAAAAAATGAATAAGAAGAAAATAAAAAGAAAGTGTTCCACATTACTAATCATTAAGGAATGCAAATCAATACACTTTAACAGATTTCATCTTACTCAAATAAGACTGGCTAGGATCAAGAAAACAAATGATACCCAAGTTCTGGAAGAGGTTGTGGGGAAAGGGAAACACTCATCCACTGCTGGTGGGAATGTTAAACTCGTGCAACCACTATAGGAAAGCAGTATGGGGATAAACTTGCCACCTGACCTAACCATACCAGTTCTGGGTATATAACCACAGGACCCATCTTATTGCAGAGATACAACACAGCTATGGTCACAATAGCAAAAAGCTGGAAGCAACTCAAATGCCCCTCAATGATGAAGTGGAGTAGAGAAAATGTGGTACATCTCACAGTGGAGTTCTAATCGCAGTAAAGAAAGAATGACATAATGATCTTTGCAGGAAAGTGGCTGGACGCTAGGAGGGGACAGTCTGCTGAGTGAAGTAAACAGAGACCAGAAAAACAACCGACGAATGGTATCCTCATCTGTGGATGCCTAGGTGCCCAATTACCTAATTGTAAGTATTTCCTGTGCATGGCTCCTTGAGCAGTTGGGAGTGATGCATATTTGGAAAAACAACAACAAACAAAGAAAGGACTGCAAATCAAAGAACTGAACTGAAACAGTGAACTTTCTGCTCAAACCCAGTCAACTTCCCCTCATGGCCAGAATCTTTGAGAAAGAGACTGGAGAAAAGAGATGAAAAGCATGTTTTGCAGAATGCCTGAGCCTTCTGGTGGGGTGGGGGGGAGGGGGACACTGGTCTAGATTTGATAAAAAATATATAAATTAAATATAATAAAATAAATAAAATCCTTGTGGAGAGATTTTTGGGTCTTTTGTCTGGCTCACTAGCTCACTTCCATTCTTGAGAGTACTTTCTCTTTTTTTTTTTTTCAAATATTGAAGCTCTATGCATTTCATACAATTTATCAAAATCAAATCTGAACCCATCTCCCTCCATCCCCCCCCCCACCAGAGCTCAATGCCCATTCTGCCAAAATTGTTTTTTCATCTTTTTCTCAGTCTCTCTCAAAATTCTAATGCAGAAGTTTTTACTGTTTTTGAGCAGAAGTTTCACATTTCAGTTAGTTCTTTGATGAAGACTTTCTGTTGTTGTTGATGTTATTCCTTCCAATATGTATCACTCAACATATGCACATATGTATGCCATGTATATCATAGGTTTTAGCAAATCTCCAGCTTATGATTTTGTTTTTCTTTAATAGGCTGAAAGACCTCATGTTTGGAGGCTCCTCCCTGGCAAGCCTAAACCACCATCAGTTCTGCCCTTGTGTCCACACTGGGGTTTTTTCCCTTCCATGGTCCCAAATATGGACAATAAGCACCCGTCTGTCTTGGTCTTCCTTTACTGGTCTCCATGATACATGCCTGGGTAGTCCAAACAATGGCAGTACTATACTCTGAAGAGGCTTGAAACCCCAGTAGTAAGTTCAGCCCAAAAGTTGGAATGCTCAGGAGTCCCATCGGGCACTGAAGCTTTGGAGGACTCTTAGAGAGACACGAGTCTTAAGTCCATATTGGAGGGTTGAAAGGCTGTGTCTCACGTGTTTGAAGGATGCCAAAAGCAGTGGCAGCCTCTGGGTATCTATACTTGCCAGTTAAGACAGGCAAAACAACTGTGCTCCTAATTTTTTTTTTTTTTACTTTTTGTCTTTTTTACTAAGCTCTCAAAGTATTATACTTGAAGTACAAATTCTGCAGCCCTTACTATTTTATTTATTTATTATTTATTTTTTATTTATAGTTATCTTTCCTTTCTGTGATGTTTAAGGCAACATAGTTAGCCCAGATTAACCAAGATTTTGTTTCTCAAATTCACTTAAGAATCTGTTCCTACGTGCTTGAGAGATAGCCTAGAGTTTAAGAGCACCAACTGCTCTTGCACAGGACCCGGGTTCGGAATCCAGCACCACAGTGGGGCGGCTGAGAACCGTCTGTAACTCCAATTCCGAGGAGAACTCCAGTTCCAGGGGAATCTGACACCGCTTCTGACATTCTGTGGCTTTGCACGCCACGGGTGCACAAAGCTACATGCCAGCAGTACATTCATACACATAGAAAATAAAATAAATTTAAATAAAGAATCTGGTCGCTCAAGGGTCACTCCAGGGTTTTTGGGTGTGTGGGGGGGAGCGCCTGGCTCCTTTTGGTTTTATTGTTTTTTATTAATTTTATTTTATTTTATGTATGTGTTTTGAATGTCTGTCTGCATGTACTTTGTGCACGCTGTGTTCATGCAGTGCCGCGGAGGTCAGAAAGAGTGGCGACATGATTCCCCTGGAATTGTACCCAAAGATGGTTCTCAGCCGCCATGTGGTGTCGGGGATCGACCTGGGCTCCTCTGCAAGAGCCACGTCGGTCTCTTAACCACTAGGCCATCTCTCGCAGCCCCCGCTTTTGGTTTTTCAATCACGCAGTTCCATCACTCGGAGAACTAACAGTCCAGGTCTCGCTGGACAGGCCTTCCCCTTTTTGAAAGGCATGAGAAGATTTTCTTCCTTATAGACTGGACACTGGCTGAAGTCCATTAGTGGATCTCCAAGATTTCCCTGCACAGGAAGACTGGTGATCACATTTTGAAGACATTTCAAGAGATGCCCTCAATGCATAGTCCTATGGGACTTAGTTGACCTCTGAGGGTAAAGGAACAAAGTTATCCCCCTTAGACCTTTGGCAAAATTAGTATGAGCATTAAATATGGTCCTTTAGCCATCCAGAAAGGCTAAGTTACACCAGCCTGATACTTTAACTACTGTATAATAATTTTAGAAAATGCTTGACAAATATCTTTTTAGAATGTTGGCATCTGTGTTCGTGAGAGAGATGGGTCTATAATTATCCTTTTCAGTTGGATGTCTTTGCATGGTTTTGGTATAGAGTGATGCTGGCTTCAATAGAAAGAATTTGGGAGAATTCACTCTGATTGGTTATACTTCTAAACAGTTTCGAAGTAAAATGGTTGTAGGTCTTTTTGAAAATGTTTTATAGAATTCTTGCTGTGAAACTGTCTGGGGCCTGGGCTTTTTTTAGTTGGGAGGCTTCTTACTACATCTCTATTTCTTCATATGTTATGGGTCTGTTTAAGCTGCTGGTCTGCTTTCTGGCTGAGCTTTGGTGATTCCCAGGATTTCAGGATATTTATCCATTTTCTTCTAGGTTTTCAAACTTGATAGAATATAGGTTCTTGTAATATTCCCATATGATTTTTGAGATCTTTAACCTTGGACAAAAGCTCAAAGCAGCCTTGTATAAGAAAAACTAAGAAGCGCTCCCAATAAAATAAATGCTGTTGGTTAGACATAATGCCATGACTAACTAGTTTTTTTCCCTCCTCATTCTTTTGATCTTTATTACACTAAAACTTGCATACATAACCTCCATCCATATACTCAAAATTCTTAACTCTGAAAACAAATGGTAGCTTAGTTTCTGAAACTGTTAGGGGGGGGGGGGGGGGATTCACAATATAAGAGAACAGTTTTTTTCAGATCACAAGGAATATACCATTAACCTTGCTCAGTTTGTTTTACAACTAGGTAACTGGCACTAAGCATCCACAGATGAGGGTAAACCATTCATCGTTCATTATTCTGGGAGTGTGTTACTTCAATCAGCATAATATCTTCTGTTCCAATGCCTTAACCTTGCAACTTCATGATGTTATCTTTTTTTTAATTTTTTTATTTTTTTTGTCTTTTCAAGACAGGGTCCTCCTGTAGCCCAGCTGTCCTGGATTTCGGGGCTCTGTAGACCAGGCTGGTCTGGAACTCACAAAGATCTGCCTGCTTCTGCCTCCTAAAGTGCTGGATTAAAGGGTGTGCCACAAAATGACCATCAGGAACATAAATCTTTCTTTTTTTAATATTTTTTTTAATTTTTTTGTTAATTTCTGTAATGTGTTATGGATGTACTGTCCTGCATGCAAAGTGTGTGCACCCATGTCGTGCAATGACCGCAGAGGTCAGAAGAGGGTGTCCAGATACCTGGAACTGGAGTTCTCCTGGAATTGGAGTTTCGAGATGGTTCTTGACCGCCAGCACCCCACCAATGGCGGACATCATCTTTATTTAGAAGCTTCATAGAACTCCTTTGTGTAGTGTACCACATTTTCTCTATCCACTCATAGTTGAAGGGCACTTGGGTTGGTTTCAAAAGCTCTTTGGCTATTGTGAAGAAGTTGAAATAAACATGGCTATGCATGTATCCTGCGGGTAAGATGAGTCTTGGTGGGTAATATACCCAGGAGTGATATGACTGGGTCAGATGGCAAGCTCATTTTGAGTCTTCCAAGTGGTTCTCCACACTGCTTTCCATAGTGGGCTTTATATGAGTTTTTACATTCCCACCAGGAATTGATGAGTGTTCCCCTTTCCCCCCAACCTCTCCAGCACTTGGTATTCATATTGTTTTCTGATCGAGCTCAGTCTTTTTTTTTTTTTTTTTTTTTTTTTTTTTTTTTTTTTTTTTTGGTCTTTTTCCGAGACAGGGTCTCCCTGTAGCCCCAGCTGTCCTGGAACTCAACTCTGTAGAGTCAGGCTGGCCTTGAACTACAAAAATCTGACTGCCTCTCCTCCAAGTGCTAGGATTAAAAGGCGTGCGCCACTATGCCCGGCTTGACTAGCCAGTCTTATTAGTGTGAGATGATATCTTAAAGTGGTTTTATTTGCATTTCCTTAATTATTATGATGTTAAACACTTTATAAAAATGTTTCTCAGTCATCTTCTAAATTCCTCACTTGTGAAGTTCTCTGTTCACTCTTTGCTCCATCTTTTGAAGTGAGTCATTCATTTTTTTTTTTCTTTGTGTTTTGAGTAGTTTTAATATATTCTGGAAATCATGCTTTGTTCAGATGTATCTGTGGGTGAAGGTTTCCTCCCACTCTGTTGGGTTTTTCTTCACTTTCTGAGTGTTTTCTTTTGATTTATGGAAGCTTTTTTGAGTTATTTCTGTGTTCCTAGTTCTATGTTCCTCTGATCTAGCTCTTTGGCATGGGATACATGAATATGTATACTTCATCAGGTGCCCAGCACTCAGATCTACATCTAATAGAGTTCCTAACACTAAAAACAATTGTACCTTTCCCCCCCAACCCGCTGGAGGTGGGGGCTGTGGGTTTGGGCCAACAGCCTGCCAATTGGTTTTTTTTTTCTTTTTTTTTTTTTTAATTAGTTTTTATTGATGCTTTTTGTGCATTTCATACATTTTTTCCAATTCAGTTCAGGCTTATTTCCTTTCCCTCCTCCCCCACCCACCCCACCCCATCCCAGATCATGCATTCTGCCATAACTGTCCTGCATCTTTCTCTCAGTTTTTTTTTTCATTTTTAGCTATAAGTGTAATCCATGAGTACAAGCATCCTCTGCAACAATTTACTGCCCGGCTGTTGGTGCCCACCACTTACAGACCCACCAGTCCAGGTGGGGGTGACAGTTTGTTTGTTCAATCACGTTGATCCCCAATGAGTGTCCAGACTATCCATTGCGGTAGTTTCACCATTCACCCCCAATCGCAGCCTTTACATTCTACAACGCCCCATCTTTCCGCAGGTTGTTTCCTAGGCCTAGAAAAAGGGGCACAGTGTGATGAGTTGGTAAAAAGTCCACTCTCTCTGGAGCTGTAGCTTTGGACTCTGGTCAATTTTCTGGCTGTTTCCTTTCATTGGGCTGACGTTTGTCCGGGAACTAACCTTTCAGATCTACTCTAATGAGAGAAGGCAATTAGATATATAGGTATTTAAGCAGCCTAATAGTTATTGTAGGTTACTTTAGCATAGACACATGTTTGGTTATGTTAACTCCATGAATTCACATTTTCGCCCCCTGTTAAAATATGACAGTGGTCTTACTGTGGCTTATAACAATCTCAACCATGTGAGGATGTAAGCTTGTTGGCATCAGCCATGGTTATTTCTCCAGGGGAGAGCCATACCCAATTAGATTTGGGATATACAGGCACAGGCTGCCCTTGCTGCACAGTATTTCCAGGCAGGTGGAGGTGTAGCTGTTGCGACGGTGGGAGTCTTGCTTGATCTCAGGGCAGACCTCATATTGCCTTTTTGGTTTAGTGGCTTTGGTAACACTCTCTCTGGCTTTCCAGAGGCAATCTGTACATTGCATGTGCTGGTTCTCAATCACATCCCTCCAGTTTAACGTCAGGTCTTCGGCAGCAGGGTCTCTATTGCATCTACTCCTGTACGGTATCCCACTTAGAGCCCAAGCGAGCCCTTACATCTTTTGTGGGGCCTTGGATCCCCTGGCCAATATCCACCTGGTAGAACAATCATTGCTGAGTCAGAGATCCCGTATTAATTATTTTGCCTGATTGCATAAGCCCTAGGACTTTAGTATTATTTTGGCTTAGAACTGGAGAGTTACCCCTTCCACAGTTCCCATTTTTCTTTAAAAGACAAATAAAGAAAGCAGTTCCGGTATAAAGATTACCTCTAGCAATAGTTTGTCTCCAATTTACAGTTGGGAGCCGAACCTCATCATTGTCATTTTCTCCTTGTTCTATGGGTGGGAAGGCGAGGAAGTCTCTATAGTTCAAGAACCTTTGTGTGCAACTATAAGGTAAGTTTCATTAGGACTCCTTATAACTAGTTGTTTAATGTAGGATCACAGAGGGGGTTTGATGTTTATGGAAATCTGTAGGCTTTTTTCTTCCTTTGAATGTTGCAGAGGGTCCCTTTCCGTTGCCACTTTTTGTACATCCTCTCAATGCAACCTGTATCTTTTCTTTCTCAGCCGTTATGTTGGTGAGTTTTCTCCTGTTGGAACAAACAATCTTTTCCATGTTAGTTCTTAAGTTGTTGAATTGCAAGGGTTTGTGAAAAGGTTTTCATGTTCTTTCTGACCCCCCCTTTTTTTTTTTTAGCGTATGAGCATCCCAGACAGAAAGTTGTATTATACATGACTATAAGGGTGGAGTCAAGGCACAGATTTCAATCAATTCACCCATGTTGTTTTGGGTTGACNGTTCTCCCACTCTGTTGGTTTTTCTTCACTTTTGAGTGTTTCTTTTGATTTATGGAAGCTTTTTTGAGTTATTTCTGTGTTCCTAGTTCTATGTTCCTCTGATCTAGCTCTTTGGCATGGGATACATGAATATGTATACTTCATCAGGTGCCCAGCACTCAGATCTACATCTAATAGAGTCCTAACACTTAAAAACAATGTACCTTTCCCCCCGCTGGATGGTGGGGCTGTGGGGGTTTGGGCACAACAGCCTGCACAATTGGTTTTTTTTTTTCTTTTTTTTTTTTTTTTACAATTAGTTTTTCATTGAGGCCTTTTGTGCATTTCTCCATTTTTTCCAATTCAGTTCAGGCTTATTTTCCTTTCCCTCTCTCCCTCCACCACTCCACCCCATCCCAGATCATGTTCTGCCATACCACTGTCCTGCATCTTTCTCTCGGTTTTTTTTTTTTCTTTTTAGTATAAGTGTAAATCCTGGTACAAGCATCCTCATGCAACAATCTCTCTGCGGCTGTTGTGCCCCAAACACTACAGACCCACCAGCCAGGGGGGGTGACAGGTTGTTTGTTCATCACGTTGATTCAAATGAGTTGTCCAGTACTAATTGCTGTAGTTTCACCATTCACCCCAATCGCAGCCTTACATTCTACAACGCCCCACTCTTCCGCAGGTTGTTTCCCTAGGCCGTAGAAAAAGGGCACAGGTTGATGGAGGGTAAAAAGTCCACTCTCTTGGAAGCTGTTGGCTTGGACTCTGGTCAATTTTCTGGCTGTTTCCTTTCATTGGGCTGACAGTTTGTCCGGAATAACCTTTCAATCCTACTTAATGAGAACAAGCAATTAGATATATAGGTATTTAACAGACTAATAGTTATGTAGGTTACTTTTGCATAGACACATGTTTGGTATGGTTAACCATGAATTCTCAATTTTTCCTGTTAAATATGACAGGTCTTATGTGGCTTATAACAACTCTAACCTGTAGAGGATGTAAGCTTGTGGCATCAGCCTGGGTTATTCTCCCAAGCGGGAGAGCCCAATACCAATTAGATTTGGGATATACAGGCACAGGCTGCCTTGCTGCACAGTATTTCCGGCAGGTGAGGTGTAGCTGTGGACGGTGGGAGTTTGCTTGATCTCAAGGAGACCATAATTGCTTTCTTGGTTTAGTGGACCTTTGGGAAACTCTCTGGCTTCCAGAGGCAACTGTACACTTGCATGTGTGTTCTCAATCACATCCCTCCCAGTTTTAACGTCAGGTCTTCGGCAGCAGGGTTCTATTGCATTCTACTCCTGACGATGTATCCCACTTAGAGCCAAGGAGCCCTACATTTTTGTGGGGCGCTTGGATCCCCTGGGCCAAATCATCCACCTGGTAGAACAATCATTGCTGATGTCAGAGACTCCTGTATTAATATATTTTGCCTGAGTGCATAACCCTAGGACTTTAGTATTATTATTTGGTATGAATGAGAGTACACCCTTCCACAGTTCCCAACTTTTTGTCTTTAAAAAAAATAAAGAAAGCAGTTTCCGTTATAAAGATTACCTCTACAATAGTTTGTCTCCAATTTACAGTTGGGAGCGCACATCATCATTGTCTATTTCTCCTTGTTCTATGGGTGGGAAGGCAGAGGAAGTCTCATCAGTATCAAGAACCTTTGTGTTGCAACCTATAAGGTAAGTTTCATTAGGAACTCATATAATCTAGTTGTTTAATCGTAGGATCCACAGAGGGGGTTTGATGTTTATGGCAATCTGTAGGCTTTTTTTCTTCCTTTGAATGTTGCAGACGGGTCAGCCTTTCCGTTGCCACTTTTTGGTACATCCTCTCAATGCAACCTGTATCTTTCTTTCTCAGCCGTTATGTTGGTGACGTTTTGCTCCTGTTGGAACAAACAATCTTTTCCCCAGTTAGTTCTAAGATTGTTGAATTGCAAGGGGTTGATGAAAAGGTTTTCATGTCTTTCTGACCCCCTTTTTTTTTTTAGCGTATGAGATCCCAGACGAAGTTGTATTATACATGCCTAAAGGGTGGCGTCAAGGCACAGATTTCATCCACATTCACCCATGTGTTTTGGGTGACTATATATGATTCACTTGGGAAGCATAAACTTTTATTTTAGTTAATCATCTTAAAGCGAATGCTACAAGGTGATAGATACTGTAACCCGAGAAACTTAAGCGCAAACGTTTGTTGTGCCAATCCCAAGTTTTGCTCTAACAGATTTTGTAAGCAATGTGGGCAACCAGCGAATTATATCTCCTTGCTTGTACTCATGGATTACACTTATACGATAAAAAATGAAAAAACTGAGAGGAAAGATGCAGGACAGTTTATGGCAAATGCATGATCTGGGTTGGGGTGGGTGGTGGGGGGGAAAGGAAAGGAAAATATGCTGAACTGGAATTGGGAAAATGATGTATGAAATGCACAAAGCATCAAAAAATAATGTAAAAAATAAAAGAAGAAATGCAAATTAAAACCACTTTAAGAATTATATATATATATAAAAAAAAAAAACCAATGTACCTCTAAACTGGGATTTAAGTCTAATCTTTTCCGTAGAGCCCATACTTATTTCACTCTATCTTTCAGATATCAAATCCATGTTACTTGGAGCTCTTGTATATTGTAGGCCTTGTTTGCATTTGACTCTAGAGATAAGATACGGGATGTCATATGGAACATGCAATGGGACCCTGATTGTACTTTGTGGTCTCACCTCTGACTCAGACCATGTAGGCAGGGATTTCTAAGTGCACCCAACCCTTGATTCACTAAAAGTCCACAGCTTCTGACTTCAAGCTTGTGCTAATTCTTCACTAGAGTAGAGAGCCTCAGGGTGGGTACCATTCTATTCATGTGAATCGGGGGAGTGTAGGAATTCTAGAGGACCCAGATTTGTTGCTCATTAGGTGCCTCTCATGGGGGCTCCAGCAGATTAAGTTTCCCATTATCCACAGCAGTGGCAAGTACTAAACTATATCCTGATATTGACTTTTCCTCTTTCCCAGCCTCATTCCTCAATGTTCATGCTCCTCTGTCTCTTGCCTCTGTTCCTGGAAATCACCTGCTAAACAAGTCACCTGCACTGTGCTGCTTTTCTCAAGGATCACCTTCCTGGGAATGCATGTTGAGATGCATGGAAGGGCTGAATAACATTTTGAGAAGTGCTGACATAGGGGTGATAAAGAAAGACTTAATAGCAGCCATATAAGGACAGAGACCTATTACTTGCCATATAAGGACAGAGACCTAGTACCTGCCATATAAGGACAGAGTCCTCATACCTGCCATATAAGGAGAGAGCAGTTTTTCTGAGAACATATATTTAGTAAACATTTATCCTTAGAGCAGAACAAAATGAGCAAAGCAGAACAGAGTTTCAATTGTCAGTGTATACTCATCCACTTCTTTCAGTAGTAGTTTTTTCTAGAAGGACTGGAGTCCAAAGTCAGCCTGTACAAGCCTATATATCTCCAAAAAAGGAAAAGGGAAGGAAGGAAGGAAGGAAGGAAGGAAGGAAGGAAGGAAGGAAGGAAGGAAGGAAGGAAGGAAAGAAGGAAGGAAGGAAGGAAGGAAGGAAGGAAGGAAGGAAGGAAGGAAGGAAGGAAGGAAGGAAGGAGATATGATTGTAAAGGAGATGGGTAAGTACTTACCCTAAGTAGATCACTACCCATTGTATACACAAGTGTATCATACTGTGTCTCATAAATGGGTATAGATACTATGGTATAAAATAAAAAATGGAAACAGGAACCTGTTCTGGCAAGGTTCATAAGAACTCACACAGATGAAGGAAAATACATAGGAATTAAGAAGGGAATAAGTACTACACACCAAATGAAAACCAAACAGTTACTAAGGAAAGCAGTGCCTTTCTGGAGAGATCTGTTAAAGAGAACATATCTCAGAAGGGACACTTGATCTAAGAGCCAGGTAGAAGATTTGGGAAAGACAGTAAAGACAGGGGTGAACTAGGAAACTATATGTAGGAAACTAGAAGGGTACAATGGATTTGAGGTAGAGCTAGAAGAAATGTTTGTAAGAGACAAGGTTCCACAAGGCCAGCTAACAATGGAGCACATTCTAAGGCTTGAACCCAGTATTCTATCACTTTTTTGAGTATTTGTTGCACATCTAAAGTGAGAAGGATGAATTCACAGGGCACCGTATAAAATGAACATCCCATGTTTTCAAAGGCCCTAGAAGGACTTTAAACATAAAAGGGTATCAACTATAACACCTGATAAGTCATCAGGGTTTGTTTACTATGGCCCAAAGTAGAGACTCAAATGTTGCTTCTCTTCTTATGGATCTAATTAAAGGATGAATAAGAAGAGGGAGAACTTTCTAGAATTACTGTAATCTCCAGGTATGAAGAGGTAAGATCTGCCTGCCACAGAGACCTCACACCATCTTTGAAAATTGCCAAGACAGTACTAGATGGAAATGGAGACAGTGAGCAGAGATCACTAAAACGGGAGACAGTTGTCCACTTGCTTCTGAAAGTGAGCATGCCTTCAGCTATAGCTTAAAGCAGAACTCTGTAGAGAATGTGTGATTGGTATAAAAAAGCTGACTTTTGATTTAAATGAAAATGTCCCTCATAGGCTCCAAGTTAGTGGTACTGTTTTGGGAGGGTCACAGAACCTTTAGGAGTTGTGGCCACACTGAAGAAATCACATCATAGGGGGGTGTGTGGAGGGTGCAGGGGAGGCTTTGATTTTATAGCCATGTCCACTTCTAGTCTAGCTCTCTGTGACTTCTGAAGATGTGAGAGTTCAGTATTCTGCTCTGGCCACCTCTTGTCACCATGCCTCCCCTAGCATTATGGATTTTCCCTCTGGAACTATAAGCCAAATAAATCTGCCTTCTATAAGTGGCCTTGGTAATGAAACATTATCAGAGCAACAGAAAAATAACTAATACTGTCTCCATTAAACAGTGAGAGTAAACTAGGGGAAATGATTCCTTTTGAGTTAGAAATAGCAAACTGAGTGAAGTTCAGCTTGGAAAAAAAAAAGAGGATCATACTTAAAAATGCCTGGGCTGCTGGGCGTGGTGGCGCACGCCTTTAATCCTAGCACTTGGGAGGCAGAGGCAGGCGGATCTTTGTGAGTTCAAGGCCAGCCTGGTCTACAGAGTGAGTTCCAGGCTAGCTGGGGCTACAGGGAGACCCTGTCTCGAAAAGACCAAAAAAAGAAAAAATGCCTGGGCTGCAGTTCTGGATCTTCCCAGTGCCCAGCTACCGTAGAGTATTGCAGCCTCTAGGACATTAACCCAATTATCTATTTACCTTGAATAATATTCTCCTTGTATGTCTAATCACATGTTAAAATAAACTTATGTACAGATAACCAGCCCTAAACAAATGGTAGATTCCATTATTAGTGCCATCAGTGATGAAAATTATTAATTACTAATTTCTAATGAAGAAAGAAGAAATTCCAGATCTTCACAGAAACCAAAGCTCTGCATGCTTCTGATGATCCTGTGCATGAGAAGTAAAGGCTCCAACATAGAGGGATATTCTTTTTCTTTCAGCTTGAAGTTTTTAGCTGCTCACAACACGTGGAATTGCAAGCTGCAGGCACACGACTGTCAGAAATGTCAGGAAGATTAACAACAGGTATTTGAAAAGAAAACAATAGGCAGTTAGGAGCTGTTCTTAAAGTATGATTTATGAAGGTTTTCATGACAAGACTGTGGTTTTGATGAGAAAACAGCACACTTTTCATGAAACTCAACTACATGGGTGTTTCAATAAATAAGTTGCTTTTGACCAGTTGATGGTATTCATAGACCTAAAGCATCCTTGAGAATAAGCAACCAAAGAGAAATACCAGCATGATATAGGGGCAGCCCCAAGGCATACTCTTAACATCATTTGTTTGCTCCATTTTATATGTCACATGACACACAGGTGACCCTTCATTTATGTTGCATGGAGGCATCAATTTATCAATCTCAAGCCAGAAAAGTACCCAGTTACTTTATTAAGTGTGGCCATAAAGTAATGCAAATACAAAAGGAAACTATGTTTAAAATAAGATAAGAAAGTGTTTAAAGTTATACTTCACCACTGTACCACTATAATGGTAAGAATTACTGTCATTAAATAGGCTTAGTTCCACAGGTCCTCAATACAGGATATTTAACAAGACAATGAAGTGGAGAGTTATTAAAAAGCAATATCTACATAGATATGCAATTTTCACAGTAGCTGCTTCATGTAGCAATTGGTGACAGCTATAATATTGTTTCATTCTCAAATATATCTAATGTCACCTCTGCTTTTTTTTCTGAGACTGGGTTGGGGTAACGCCAATTTAAACCAATTTGAGAATGAAATACTGTGTCAAAGGAACTATCTGTCTCTTTCTTCTCACAAAGCCCACAATATCTGTAAGGAGCCTCCTTGCTCCAGCAGGACTTTGGCAGGCTTCTGTTTCTGCTGCATCACACATCTGTTTCCTTCCACTCTGGAGCAGCAATAACAGCCCAATCCAGGTGCACCACTGGAATAACCTGATTGAGAAGATTATATCTAAACAAGGATCAGCTATTAAGTTTCATCAAGCCACATTTTTGCTCTGTTTCATAGAAACAGCAGGTGAGTTAGACTAGTTGCTTGCTAAAGAAAAACACATTAAGAAGGCTTAAACCTCAAGCGAGCATGGATAGAAGTGTCGTTGGTGATAAAAGTCTAACCGTAGGACATTTCTACAGCTATAATCTAGATGATTGAAATGAACATTACTATTTTAGGTTTAACACAGAGGATTTTGTGCCTCAAGGGGTACTTTGGAATCCCCGCGACTGTACCCAGAGCCACTGAAAAATGTCCCTACACATTACATAGCCACATGGAATCCGATGGAAATATTTAGAACATACGTCTTCAGCAATGGACTCTAGGTTGCTACCAATATATCAAGCCGACTGTGCTTGGACAAAAATGGGAGAAGGGAAAAGAAGTGACAGTTTTAAGAAGATTAAAAAACCAACCGACTTTAAGGAAGATTAAAAAAGAGAGAGCCGGGAGGATCATTTATATATAAAGAAGGATGTAAATTCTTTACAGCCGGATTGGTTTTCCCTGGAATTTGCTTGCTTTGATGAAACTGTTACTCCTGAAGGACTCCAAGCTCTTTTTAATGTGAATAAAGCCATACTGATGCTAGAATATTGTTAGTTGTTGGCCTCAGGAGACTACCTCTGAAGACCTAATTAGGTTCCACACATGTGAAAATGAATTTAGCCTCCCATGTGCAGAGGGCTGTAGGGTGGACAATTTCTGAATGTTGGATAGTTAGCACTTTCCAAAATGTTCCATTTGTGAGATCAACTTATCAATATTTCTCTACCTTCATTATAGCAACTAAGTTATCAACAGAGACTCATTTTAATCAGGTGTTTCTTTTTCCACAGTAAAAACATTATAGATGTCTTGCAGTTTACATCAAATTTTTATGATACAATTACTGACAAAATTTACCCATTTTCTTGAGTTTTTAAAAGCTTTCAGCCAAAAAGATAACAAGCCTACTTTATTTATTTTAGAACAGTCATCTCAAGGAATTAAAAAGCAACCAAACCTCAAAGTGTTTTCTCTTCTTAACTTCATGAGCACTAGTTTCGCTTGCTGAGGTTCTCTGGGAAAACCATTGTTAGCACAGTGGAGAAAGACTCTATCCAGAGAGTACAGACACAGCTTGGGAGGCACAACAGAGCAAGCTACAGAGATTTTTTTGAGAATTTTTCTTTGCCAACTATACAAAGGAAATAATAATGTATACTTCATTTTCAAGTCCCACTAATTCAGTGAGAAGATATAAAATCGCATTTAATCGAAGAAAAATTATTTCAAAAAAGAAATTCTTCGATGCATTCAAGTTTCCTGGTGGCCTATACATGCAATACGATTATCTCTTAAGTAACTCAGTGGGAACATGGCCAATGAAGACATGGATTTTAGCACAATTGAGGGACTCATGGAAAGATAATATTTGATGTTGGCCAAACAGCTTAAAATGTATACCATTTCCCACCTCAACTAATTCTATTTCCCACCTGGGAATGTCAATAAGTAGCCCTGCTGGTGACCGTCTCACTCAAAGATATAGGTTTGAGGTGCTGTTCTGGATATAGACTTGGTCAGATCTGTTGCAATTAAAATAACTATTATTACAGAATCTTAGCATATTGGCAGAAAGCACTACACTTAGCAGTACAAACAGAATGAACATGGTAATCACAAGTGGAAGCTACCTAGAAGTTTGATAGTGGATACACAGGTTTCATAAGGATTCTTTGCTCATTACCTTAGTGGTTTGGATGATATTTTATATAAAAAAAATGAACTAAATATCTTTCTGTTGACTGTAACCAGACTTCAAGAAGATCAATAACTCTACATGGCAATAGATCTTGGTAGCACACACTGAGTTCCTTCTTCCTTGGTTTGACCACTTCAGTACCACCTTAAGTACAGTCCTTGGAGAGGTTATCCTCTCCTCTTCACGTGTGTGTATGTGCGTGTGTGTGTGAGTGTGTGTGTGTGTGTGTGTATGTTTATGTGTGCATTGCTGCACAGATAATTCCTGTTCTCTTTATCAATATCATAGAAACAGATTCTGCTTTCCCAGCCATGTGGCAGAGAGATAGTACAATATAGTGATGCTTGAACAAAGACAGCCTCTTTGGCATTGATCAAAACCAAGAATGTGCCTGATCCAATCTATAATCTTCTTCCTTATGCCCTCTCTCAAAACTGTTCCTCAAGCAAAAGATTTGCTCTATATTTATTGAAACAGTACATTCAGCATGTGAGAAAGGCAAAGCAGAACTTTGTCTTACCATAGAATTATTTTCTCTTTATGGCTTTTACTGATGCAGAACATCATACAAAATCACCGACAGATATTATCATTCTAACAATAATAACACACACACACACACACACACACACACACACACACACACACATACACACACACAGGCATACGCATACACACATTCTGTATGGGGGTAAAAAGGGTCAAATAGTTTGAAGTTATATATTTAGCTTATAAAAAGAGCTCAAAGCCGGGTTGGAGAGATGGCCTAGCGGTTAAGAGCACCGACCGCTCTTACAGAGGACCCGGGTTCGATCCCCAGCACCCACATGGCGGCCGAGAACCATCCGAAACTCCAATTCCAGGAGAACTCCAGTTCCAGGGGAATCCAACACCCTCTTCTGATCTCCGCGGCATTGCACGACACGGGTGCACAAACTTGCATGCAGACACTACATTCATACACATACAGAAATAAATAAAAATTTAAAAAAAATTAAAAATAAAATAAAATAAAAGAAGAGCTCAAAGCCTATTAAGATTATTGGCACTGTAACCAGGATGAGATAGGTTTTTTTGTTTTTGTTTTTGTTTTTTTTTTTGTCTTTTTGAGACAGGGTCTCCCTGTAGCCCCAGCTGTCCTGGAACTCACTCTGTAGACCAGGCTGGCCTTGAACTCACAAAGATCCACCTGCCTCTGCCTCCCAAGTGCTAGGATTAAAGGCGTGCGCCACCACGCCCGGCTAGGATGAGATAGTTTTAAATGATTTATAAACAAAAGATTAACTGGGTTTTATCTCAAAAACAAAACTAACAAAATATTACAAAACAAGGTATGGTTGGAACTTAATAGTCACCCATATTTTAGTAACCCATCATTTAGAAACTTTCGTATATAAAATCAATAATATATGAGGTACCTACACTGGACAAGACCTTTCATTGTGCTCCATGGATCCAAAGAGAAGAACATAGCCCTATATTAATGGTGACTCTCTTCACTGAAGAGATGTTATCTAGTCAGAAGACAAATTCTAAACATATGTAGTCTTTAAAGGACACCATCCTTCATTGGGCTCTAGAATCCACCCACCAATTATTTTCAGACTCTGTAATTACTATATATGGGTGGAGAGTATGTATCCATATTTTAGAATAACATGAAATTAATGGAGGAAAATGTGAATTCCTAAGCATAAAAAGGACTGAGAGAAAGATGCAGGACAGTTATGATAGAGCATATGATCTGGGATGGTTTGGGGTGGGGCGGGGGGAAGGGATAGGGGAATATGCCTGAACATAAATGGAAAACGATGTATGAAATACATAAAACATCAATAAAAAATAAAATAAAGGACACCATAGAAATTTATTGGGCTGGAATTCAAATGGAGCTTTAGCTGCTTCTGAAGGTGGACATGACATGGGTAAGGAATAACATGTTCATGATCGCATGATGTGTAAGAACAAGAAAACTGAGAATGTGTAAGATGAACTTAGTAAAAGATAAGAAAGACCCTGGGATAAAGGAATTCGATAAGGAATAAAGTCAAAGTAATAGCATTATTTTAAATCAGTATTTTTTTTACTTGAGTTGGTACAACAGAAAGCTTTCAGAGGCCAGGTAAGGACAAATCTTGAATAAGGCAAAAATCTGGGCTGTAACACCTACAAGGACCTGCATCAGGGTAAATTCAAATTAATACTGTTGAAATGTGTTGTGGAAGACACCTATCATAACAACCCATGGTAGGCTGTGGAAGAGGACTGCAACAAGTTTGAAGCCAGCATAGCAACATAGTGAAACCAAGATCAGCCTGTGCAACAGAACAACAAAAGTGCTTCAATGTATTTTAAGCACTAAATTGTCCTTCCGCTTCCACTTGAGTCATCTCAGCCTCCTTCAGAAAAAATTAGAATACTTTGAAAAAAAATAGTAATGTACAAGAGAGCAGGTGGACAGCTCAGAGGTAGAATGCCTGCCTGTGATGTGCAAGACCCTGGATTTGATCATCAGCACAGCAAAACAAAGAGAAATGTTCAGCAAAATGAGATGATGCTGATACACATAGACTCAGAAAGTAGAACCAAATGTTACTTTCTCAAAACTGGATTTATTATTTATTATAAAACATTTATTATTTTAGGAGAATATTCCCATTTCTTCCCAAGTCATTCTCAGCCACTTATAGTCAGAATTAGCTAGAGGCTTTTCAGCAGAATGCTCACTCTCTCTCCTTGAGTTGCTGACCATTATTTAGGTTCAGGCTCTAGGACTTAGATAGGTAACAAGTCCCACCAAGGCTGATCTGTCTGGCCTGGAGACCACATTGACTGCTTTGTAGAACTCGTACTTGTTTGGGCCCCAGTGAGATTATGGTTTTCCTTATAAAGAACATTAGCAAGTGGGAATTCCCTTCTCAGTGTTGTTTAGGTGACTGGAATTGTCCTTTATTGGTTGAGATATAACTTTCATTAAATTTGTCCATGTACATGGATTGAAAACATACTTGAAGAAAAAAATATTGATGGACTTCAGTGGGCAATAAAAGGACTCTCTCATCTACCATACATCCTTACCAAGTCTTGCCATTTTCACAGCAGAGAAACATTGCATGTAGATTGCCTGCTCTGAAAACATTATTTATCTGTGATGAACAATGTATGAATGTGAAATTCTCAATACCTGTCAAGTAGATTAGCTTTAATTTTAGCCAATATCTATTTTTAAATGGGAAATAAATTGCATTTGTCAATCATTTGTCAATATATGTGGTTAGTAATTTCTCCTATAGGTGATGTATATTGGTAAATTAATGGTATATCAGTATCAGCTCTATCAGAAGCTACTTCTTAGTAAACGAAGTTAGAAGAGTAAAATTTCCAAGTGACTCATGTAATTAAACAAACAATTAAAACATATATAGTTTTTAATTTGTATTTCCTCACTCTGATAGATAAGACTGGCTAAGATCAAGAAAACAAGACACCAAATGCTGGAGAGGTTGTGGAGAAAAGGGAACATTCATCCACTGCTGGTGGGAATGTAAACTCCAACAAATGTGGAAAACAGGGTGGAGAACACTTAAAAGACTCAAAATTAGCCTACCACCTGACCCAGTCATACCACTCTTGGATATATACCCACAAGACTCATCCTACTGCAGAGATACATGCACAGCCATAATTATTGCAGCTCTCTTCACAATAGCAAAGAGCTGGAACCAACCCAAATGCCCCTCAACAGACAAGTGGATAACAAAAATATGGTACATCTACACAATGGAGTTATATGCAGCAGTAAAGAGAGATGACATCACAAACGTTGCAGGTAAATGGATGGAACTCTAAGCCATCATGCTAAGTGAAGTAGCACCCCCCCCAAAGAAAATGGTTTCCCTCATTTGTGGATGCTGGCACCAAATCCCCCAATTGAAAGACAAGTTGAGCAAAGTTAGTGTTATATTTCTTTTTACCTAAAGCAACTGTGATGTTATAATGTGAACCTCTTAATGGGCCCTAGAATTAACTTACCACTTATTTTCAGACATGGAAATGAATATATATAGGTGGAAGTTATATAATCATATTTTAGAATAATATAAAATTAAAGGGAAAACTGTGAATTACTAAACATATTTTGGAGTTAACATACAGTTTATTCCCGGAGGACATAAGTCTGGTACATATATGATGTTTATATAGGCATATTTTTGAGCAATACAAATGGGAGGGAACAAAACAACAACATAAGGACTGGGTCAAAGAACATATTGATACAGTTAAATTCTACCCGAAACAATAAACCTCTGCAGAGAAAAACTTTAAAAAAGACTGAGAAAAAGATGCAGGATATGTATGGCAGAATGCACAAACTGGGGTGGGATGGGTGAACAGGAAAGGGGAATATGTCTAAATTGAACTGAAAAATGATGTACGAAATATACAAAACATCAATAAAATTATTATATTAAAAACATATATAGGTTATTCTTCCAACATTATATCAGCTGATTTGTATTCTGAAATTCTTTTTCAAGTGGAAGTGAAAGCCTACTTTACATATATTTTAGCAATGACTCTGTAATGAAAGAATCACCTGCCATGGAAGAATCACCAGCCACATATCAAAAAACTGAAACTGTCACATAAATGTTCTTAAATATGAACTTTTTCAAAAGCCCACAAGGCATTTGTTAAAGGTAACGGTCAGGGCTCCATTCCAGGACTGCTGAACAAGGAGCTCCAGGAGAGCAAAGGCCCAGAAATCCATAGATTACAGACTGTTTGACTGATTATAAGACTCCCCGACATTTGAGAATCACTGCACTTGGAGCCCTATAGAGCCACACAACAAAGTATCATTCTTGTTGTATATTTCAGGTCTTTTAAAAAATATCTAGTGGTTCTACTTGGTACCGGCATTCAAGGTGCTAGGAGCTTGGTATTATATTATAAATGACCTTACCTCTGAGCACTGTCAGCTGTTTCTGCTTCTAGTATTTATAATTCTATTATCTTGGTTTACATTTGGTTAACCATTATAAGACTAATTTGGAGAGAATGTCTCTCTTTAAACGGAGCAGTGAAAAAAGCTTGGAGCCACACTTCCATCTCCTGAGACTTAGATTTACCCATGTGTTTTTCATTTCCTTTTCAAAATTTTATTTATTATTTTTGTTATTTTACATGTACAAGTGTATTGCATATGTGTATGTAAATGTACTCATGTCATGTAATGCCCGAGGTCAGAAAAGGGCATCAGATTCTCTGGAAGTGGAGTTATAGATGTCTGTTAGCTGCCACATGGGTGCTGACAATAAAATTCTGGTCCTGGGAATGAGCAGCCAGTATTCCCAACTGCGGGACCATTTGTCCAGCCCCTTGTTTTCTTTTTTCACCCTCTACCTTCTATTATAATATTTTTCAGACCTCTTATATATAATCTTAATTAGTTAGTGGAATCAGAATTGAAGTCTGAATAAACCCACACAAACGTGACATTTGTATTTGGCATATGGTATATTTAACCTTAAGAAAACAATAATGATTTAAGAATTTGCTGTTTAAAACATCCTTTGAGGAAGCTATAAGAAAGTCTCATGTAAATATGAAAGCACTCATCATATTTTCTTTAATTTATTTTTTTAATTTTAATTTTTTACATTTATTTAAATATTTGATGTTTGTGTACATATATGTGTGCTTGTGTACACACACACATGCACAGACACCACACACACACACACACACACACACATGCACACATACATGCACACCATAGTGCTTTTAAAGGTCAGAGGACAAGTTGCAAAAGTCTGCTCTCTTATTCCACTATTTAGGTTCTAGAGCTCAAAGTCAGATCATCAGTCTGGCTATTAAGCCCCTTTACCTGCTGAACCATTTCATTGACCCTTTCCTATGAATTAAATTTTAACACATACGTAAAATGTTAGAGGACATTAAAAAGATACTTCTGACATTGTGGCCAGAATTCTGTAGATGTTTGGAAATGTGCTTGAGTATTGTTGTTATTTGATTTAGATATTTTTAAAGAATTACAACTGCAAGCACCTCTATATCCAAAGAATTAAATCAATTCTGAAAAGTCTTAACACAGAAACAAATTGTTCTGGAAAAGTACACAGAACTAGTATAAGATCACTGAACTTGACCTCCTTTTATTTTAAAGCCAGCCCATCTGAACATACACTTATTATATTGCAAGATAAAAATTAGCTATTGTGGTTGAGCTTCCAGCTGCTTTAAACAAAAGGAATTGATTTCAGACATTGCGGTCCCAGATATTAGTGAAGGGTCAGTACTGAAGAGAATGAGCTGTAGTCTAAATTTGCCTTGACATTTTGACCAGGGAAAGAATAAAAATCCAAGAAAGAATTCTGTTTGACTAATGTCTGACTGAAAATGTGAAGTAGACCCACGGACTCGGAAGTAAGACCGCAGTCAGGAAATCAGGACAGCCAGAAAACAACCCCTGAATGTGGTAGAGACCAAGGAGAAAATGAGTTCAAAGAAGGAAAGGTGATTTGGAAGGCTGTCCACAGCAACCACCTTAAAACTCTACTTCAGAGAAGCTATGCTGCAGGCTCTTTGCTGAGGAAACAATGTGATAAATGGTTGTCTGTTGGGCAAACATCCCTCCACACTGGTGCAGATTCACTAGGAATCACTTGATGCCAAGTCTAATTCCCAATCTGAGGACTTTTCAGGTTTCTGTCATTTCCTTGTATGAAAAAGGAAGAAAAGTGGTGATAGAATGGAGAGTTGTCACATATATAACCCACATATAGTTAAATAGCTAAATCATAAGTCTAAGGTCTTTAAAAACACGAACACAGAAATAATGGTAATCAAAGGATCGCCAAAAATAAAGCCAAAATAATAGTGTTGATCCATATGGTAAGTGACTTTACAGAGTTTAAGTAGTTGGGTAATTGGAAGAGTTTGTCCAGGTGTTTGACTGTTGGTAAGAAATAAACTGCCCTTTAAATTGAAATTAAATATTGATTTGACTTAATTTGACTTAGTAATTGCTAAGTTCACTACTTTAATTTATCTTTAAACAATTTATGATCGCTATCCCTGGCTCAAATTTTCTTTTCATAAAATGAGGGTAATAATTTATGTCAAATGTCTCCAAGGATCCTATAAGCCTACTGAGTAAATATATTTCCAGCACAAGTACATAAGTCTATGTGATTCATGAAGAAAATTCGAATTTCCTATTTATAATATGCCAAGTCTGCACATTGTGTCCTTGTATATTTATTGTTTCTATGCCCCTCCCCATCATAAACACTATTATGGAATGTATCTCTAATAACATGAATCCCAAGACCCCATTCACTGCTAAATCACCAGTGCTTAGAATACCAAGAGCCAAAAAGATACTCCATAAATATTTCTTGAATGTATAAATAAGAAGTTGACAGTTGGTGCACATATACTTCAAACTACCCTGCTGCTGGCAGTGACTATAACAGAAGATGAGGAACAAAGATATGCGTCAGAGGCTCGATATGTGTCAGAGGCTCGGAGCCTCATGTGGCTCTCAGAGGATGAGGAGAGAGGCTCAGAAGACCAGCAATGGTGACATTCAATACTCACCAACCACTAGCTGTGGAATACCTGGGGCCACTCCCTCTAATGCAGGCTAGGCTTCTGTGCCCCTGGATCCAGATATGGACATTTGAAAAAAACCCCTGGAGAACTGGGACCACACATGACATGGAAGATCTGTGAGTTCAACTCTCCCACTGAGTGGATGAGGCTGTCCTCAATTCAGAGGTGAGAGTCCCCAACTGAGCAGCAGTGGTGACGGCATTCCAGATTCCCTATCCACTGGTTATGGATCACCTGGGGCCCACGCCTTGGGTCCAAGCTAGCCTTTCTTGTTTCTGGATCCAGATTCAGACATTAGCAACCAGCCTGAGAGAGCTAGTAGGTGAATCCAACAGGCTGCAGCAGTTCAATGAAAACAACTCTCCCAGTGAATGTATGAGGCTGACCTTCACCTGTGATGAGAGTCCTCAACTGCCTGGTGGCTGAGGTATTTCAGACTCCCTAATACACTAGCTAAGGAAAAACTCGGCCCCTCCCCAGCTCCAGGCTAGGCTTCCCTAGCTCTGGAGCCAGATCCAGATGATTATAATTAGCCCTGGAGAGCCAGTAAGTTAACACAAGTTGGTGCAGAGTTCAAGCCTGCCTGATTGTAACCTATCTTGGGCCTCTGGAGGAGCTCCTGACCAGCTGGCTGATGACTAGTTGGGAGAGAACTAGCTGGTCTCTTTCCTACAAAATCAGAAGTGAAAACCTGAAGCCAAGGCCAACCAAACTTTCATATCAAATAAGAAGACAGTGAAGGCACTGAAGCACACAAGCAAAGTCAGTCTTTAATTCAACAAATAAACACTTGAGTTTCAAACCATAGTACAAACAAAAGAAATCCACATGCCAAAATCACAATGAAAAAATAATAACACGCATGAAAAACTCAAATAAGTCTACTCTAAATAATACCAATTCTGTACAAGACTCCTGTAATAAAGATCCTCCTAGATGTAATGCAGACACCAATCTTAAAAGAAGTATCATAAACATGATCAAAGAATTCAAGGAATTTAAAGCACACACAAACAAACAAATCAAAGGACTCAAAGAAGATAGGGATAAGCTAAAAAAAATGATGATAACCCAGAATTAATTCACAAAAGATATGGAAATACTGAAGAAAAAAACTCAGGCAGAAATGAAAAAGGAAGTGGAACAGTCAGTAAGTCATCTAAAAAGGACATGAGAAATCCTAGAGGGAATTGGACTGGAGGGAACCTATCTGAACATAATAATGCAATATACAACAAACCCACGGCAAACAGATAAAAATTAGAAGCATTAACCTTAAAGTCAGGAACCCAACAAGCCTGCCCACTCTTTTTCTCCACTCCTTTTTCAATATACTGCTTGAAACTCTTGCTAGAGCAATAAGAGAAGAAAAGGAAAGTAAAGGAGTACTAATTGGAAAAGAGGACACAGGTTAAATGATCTCTTTTTTTTTTTTTTTTTTTTTTTTTTTTTTTTTTTTTTTTTTTTTTGCCTTTTCGAGACAGGGTCTCCCTGTAGCCCCAGCTGTCCTGGAACTCACTCTGTAGACCAGGCTGGCCTTGAACTCACAAAGATCCACCTGCCTCTGCCTCCCAAGTGCTAGGATTAAAGGCGTACGCCACCACGCCCGGCTAAATGATCTCTTTTGACAGGTAACATGATATTACACCTAAGGGATGCCAAAATTTCCACCAGAAAACTCTGAGAAATGATTAACAGTTTCTGTAATGTCATAGGTTGCAAAATTAATCTGCAAAAATCAGTAGACTTTCTATATGCCAACAACAAGCAATTGGAGAAAGACTACATGGAAACTCTTCCATTTACAATAGCCTCAAAAAAAAAAAAATCTCAGAACAAACCTGAACAAAAACATTAAAGATCTCTACAATGAAAAGACTTCCATGTGCATGGATCAGAAGACAACAGAGATTCAATGCAATATCAATCAAAATCCCCATGACTTTCTTCACAGAATTGGGAAGAAACATCTTAAAATTCATATGGAAAAACTAAAGACCCTAGACACCAAAACGACCCTGAGCAAAACCAATAATGCAGTGGGGGATTACTGTACCAGATTTCAAGCTATATTACAGAGCAGTAGTCATAAAAACAGCATTGTACTGGCACAAAAAATACACTGGCAAAAAAATGGAACAAAATTTAAGACCCTAACTTGAGTACCCACAATTTCAATATTTTGCAAAGGGGTCAAGAAGACTCAATGGAGGAAAGTCAGTATCTTCAGCAAATGGTGCTGGCAAAACTGGATCACCTTCTGTAGAAGAATGAAACTAAACCCCTACCTCTCACCTTGTATAAAAGTCAACTCTAAATGGATCAAAGACCTCAGTGTGAAACCTGAAACTGTGAAAACATTAGAAGAAAACATTGGCAGTAACCTACAAGATATAGGTGTAGGAAAAGACTTTCTAAACCAGAGAGTAGTTGCACAGGAATTAAGGTCAACAACCTCTGTACAGCAAAAGAAACAAAAAGTGAAAAGAAAACCCACAGAGACTTCTCAAGAGAATAAAGATGGCTAAGCAACATCTTAAAAAGTGTTCACCATAGTTAGTAATTAAGGAAATGCAATTTAAAACCACTTTAAGATTTCATCTTATACCAGTAAGACTGGCTATGATCAAGAAAACAAATATTAAATGCTGGAGAGATCTGGGGAAAGGGGAACATTCATTCACTGCTGGTGGAATTGCAAACTCATATAAACCCTATGGGAAGTGTAGAGAACTCTTAAAAGACCAAAAATGAACCTCCCATTTGATCTAGGCATACCACTCCAGGGTGTATACTCAAAGGATCCATCCTACAGCAAAGATACATCCACAACCATGTTTATTGCAGCTCTTTTCACAATAGCAAATGAATAAAAACTGCCTAAGTGTCCCTCAACTGATGAGTGGATAATGAATATGTGGTACATTTACATAATGGAGTTCTAGGCAATGGTACAAAAAGTTGACATCATGAATTTCCCAGGCAAATGGAGCTCAAAGCTGTTATACTAAGTGAAGTAACAGTCTCAGAAAAGCAAATGACATGTCCCTCATCTGTGAATCCTAGCACCAAATCCTTATATGTAAGTCAAGATGGGTTACTTTTTAGTAAAAATAATACCACATTGACTGATACTAATCTAGCTATAGTTTGAAATTTAAGTTTCTATTTTCCTATGTTTTAAGCTTTATGTGAAAAAATAAATCACTTCCTTTAAAGTACATTAAAACACATTAACTTGATATGTAATTTAGCAGTGTTGTGCTGGATAGCTTTAGTGTCAACTTGACACACCTGGGTTGAGGGAGCCTCAATTGGGGAATTGGTTCCATTGGATTGGCCTGTGGCCACATCTGTGGAGTATTGCCTTGATTGTCAGACAATGTGGGAGGGCCCAGCCCACAATGAGTAGTGCCACCCTGGGCAGATTGTTGTATACCGTATAAGAAGGCAGGCTGGGCATGAGCCAGGGGAGCAAGCCAGTGAACAGCATTCCTCCATGGCCTGTGCTTCAGCTCCTGCCTCCAGATTCCTGCCCTGAGTTCCTGCCTTGAGCTCCCTAAGTGATGAACTTTGACCTGGAAGATGTAAGCTGAATAAACCCTTTCCTCCTCAAGTTGGTGTTGGTCAGAGTGTTTTGTCACAGCAATGGAAGACAAACTAGGACAGAAATTGGTACCAGAAGAGTGGGGTATTGCTGTAACAGACCTGACCTTGGTATTTTGGGGAAGGATTGTGGAGGCGTTTGGAACTTTGGGCTGGGAGGATCATTGAATGCATAAAGATCATTGCTGTGGAGCTTGGAGCAGTTTTGCTGAAAGAGTTGTACAAGATGGAGGACTGACTTGTGAAGATTCTAGTTTCAAAGGGGAGCAGAGATCATCAGGACAGTTCTGGTCAGCTGGAGATGAAGAATCAGCTGTAAGTAACAAGAGACCAGATCCTGAAGTGAAATCTTTGTTGTACTGGGACAATTGATTCTGGTTAGCTGAGGCTGAAAAATCAGCTGTAAGTAACAAGAGACCAGCATCACTGAGGTGAAATCTTCTGGGAAGAATTTCTTCAGGGTCAGCACACAGAAGGTATGCTCCAGAAGGGGCCTGAGCCTCCATCTCAAGCCAGAAGCAGAACTTGGTAGTGTGTAAGAGTCTCCTATATGGTTCTGGTCTTGAAATTTGAGGGGGTCACAGAGAGCGGCCGAGGCTTGGCACTGCGAGAGGTCAGGAAAGACCATTGGTGGAAGTGCACCTCGGTTGCAGTGAAGACCCCAGGATTGCAGGGGTCATGGAGAGAAGCTGAGGCTTTGCACCAGGAGAGGTCATAAGAGACCATTGGTGAAGGTGCTGCCTCAGTTTTCAGTGGAAACCCCAGCTTCTTTTTGAGATGCCAGGGACCATGGGATGATCACCAAGAGCAGCAACAGGTGTGAAATGGAGTTGGCCCGGCCTTTGCGATGAGCTGTGTGTGTGCCACGGATGCCTCGAGAAGGGGAGCTGCCGAGACCCTTTGGAGCCCAGAAGATCGTGAGTGAGTCCCAGGTGTCCAGCCTTGAGCTACTTTGCTGACTTGGGTTGTTGAGTGTGCCTGATTCTTCCCCTTTGAAATAAGACAGTACTTGTTTTGGATTTTACAGCAGTCCACAGTTAAGAGACTTTAATAGACTGTGAACTTTTAAGTGTTTGACATTTTAAGGACTGTGGGGCTTTTAGGATGTACTGTCTTAGGTTGTGATTATGTTCAACATCATACTTTGGGGATAAGAACTGGAAAGGTGGTGGTTTAATAGGGTGTGTTTTTGTTTCAAAGTTGACAAGGGGTCAAATTTGTGCTGGTGCTTTAGTGTCAACTTGACACCCTGGGTTGAGGGAGCTCAATTGGGGAATTGGTCCATTGGATTGGCCTGTGGCCACGTCTGTGGAGTATTGTTTGATTGTCAGGCAATGTGGGAGGGCCCAGCCCACAATGAGTAGTGCCACCCTGGGCAAGTTGTTTGGTACCGTATAAGAAGGCAGGCTGGGATGAGCCAGGGGAGCAAGCCAGTGAACAGCATTCCTCCATGACTGTGCTTCAGCTCCGCCTCCAGGTTCCTGCCCTGAGTTCCTGCCTTGGGCTCCCTAAGTGATGAACTGTGACCTGGAAGATGTAAGCTGATTAAACCCTTTCCTCCCCAAGTTGGTGTTGGTCAGAGTGTTTTGTCACAGCAATGGAAGACAAACTAGGATAAGTGTAAAGTTATATTTCTTTTTCCCAGCATGAAAATTTACTATGAAAATGTGAATCCCTATATGTGGTCTGGAATTAACCTAGAGTTTACAGATTTTGCAATGTTAATCAACGTGTGGACTGTATATATGCATATACTGGAGGAATATAGAATTAAAGTGAACAAAAAAGTAACCTGTTCAAAGAATTGATCAAAACAGTAAAATTTCTGCAAAGAAAAAGTTTTTAAAAAAGACTGAGAAAATATGTAAGACAGGACTTAACATGTATGGCAGAATGCATAAATTCTGTGAGTGAGGCATTTGGATGGGAGAATGGATCTAAGCTTATTAAGAAATGTATGAAATTCATGAAAGCTCTATTGAAATTAAAGAAAAAAGAAAAGATATGTATCTGAGTGTGTGTCTGTGCCCCTGTGAATCTCCTCCTCTCCTCTCTCTCTCTCTCTCTCTCTCTCTCTCTCTCTCTCTCTCTCTCTATCTCTCTCTCTGTTCCTGAGTCCTCATGCTTGCACAATTGTCTGTTTCCAAAGTAAAATAAGGAAAGGATCAAGGGAGGTGTCAGTCAGATCATATATCTCTATCACAATTTAATTCCTTAATAACTGAGAGTTACTATGAATCTAAGAATGCTAATTCTCCAATTCTTCTTGTTTTTGAATTTACAGCAAAATAAGTCAACAACGCAGTTTGCTCATATATATCTTGAACAATTTGCCCTACCTCTTGTCTCTGACATCTCTCATTATTGACACTTTGGGAGTTTACCTTGCTGTTGTTTCACCAGGATCTTGTACCCCATCTATTACTCTCAATGCCACTAAAGCAAGACCACAGAAGACTCTTTGATTAGCACCTGTCAGAGCTGATTCTTTGAACATCTTGCTGAATGTGAAACAAAATCTGGACCAAAACACTAACAATATGCTGACAGAAAATGGACTTCTCTCAAGCTCAAATCTAAATCAAAGCTATGGATTATAGATTCCCTCAATTCAAACATGGGATATTAAGATCTTAAAAATTACTCTCAAAATGATTACTAGAACTTAAATAATATCTGACTATAGTTGCAGTCATCCTTTGGTGCTTTCTTTGTCTTCATCAAAGTTATCTATTTTCCTTATAAATGCTTACCTTAGTCAGGTTGTCATAACCAGAACCAACAGCACAATGGATAAAAAGCATCTTTTCTTCATATTTCATACTTTCCAGATCATGGGCTATGTCTGTGTCATGTGTTAAATATCACCTAATCATTCTTCATTATTTAATAGATTTGCAAAACAAAGAGACTTTTTATGCCCACAATTATTAAACTGAATGAGAAATCAGAAAAACCAAGCTGAACCCAACCTGAACAAAAATCACATACTGTGTCCTTTCTAGCATACACATTTTGAAAACATCCTGGGTGTGAGGAGAATTTTAAAAAATATTTTAATTGATCTTTTGTTCATTCCATAAAATAGTTCTTAATCAAATTTAGATACAGTCTCCCCATTCACGTTCCCACACCCACACCAGGTTTCATGCTCCCTGTTATACATGCAAAGTCCCATCCTTTCAAGTTTTTTACCCAGATGTCCTTCAGTGTAAGTTCATCCACTGGAGTCTATTCAGCCTATCTAGAGATCTTAAGGAAGATGTACTCTCCCTCACCAAGCCATAATCGGTTTCCAACAGTTCTCAGGCTAGGAACAGCCTACCACCTGTTTCCTTCCCGCCACTATGTGCCCTTGTCTGATTGACTTGGCGTGGGTCTTGTGTTCCACATCACCACTGCCATAAGTTAGCATGAGCAAGCATCCAGTGGCCTGAAATCATAATTTCCCTATGTTCATGGACCACACATGGCTCTTAAAACCTCTCTGCTTCCTTTTCCTAAGTGGTCTCTCAGCTATAGATTGCTGAAGATTAATATAAGAGTCCTCTATAAGGACACACAATCTGTAGACACATTCTCTAAACCTTAGTCAGCTGTGGCCTTCTGTGTGCATCGTACTCTGTTCTATCAGGAAGCTTTGTTGGTGAGAGTTGGGGGCTGCACTAACATTCTCTTCATCCCCTGTTCCACTATGTTCTACACATCCACTAATGTTCAGCTACTGTATGAATATTTCTCAGGGGGGCCTCACATCTTCTGACTTCCCATGCCACACAGTTTCTATTCCTCTCTCCTTTCTCCTGTCCAACCTCCCTTCTCCCTCCACGGTCCAAGGGCCCCTATTATCTCCATCTTCCCTCAATAAAACCTGCTTCCCTCATTCTCCCTCCCCTCAGTTCCCTCCTCCTCACCCCCATGGTCCCCTATCTGTCCCTCCCTGGATCCCAATCCACACATTCCCAAATTCCCCGCCTTCTCCCTGGTAATGTCTTTTTCTTTCCCTTTACCTTGGTGTTTCCTTTCCATTTTCCTGGTTCCTTCTATTACAACAGGACATACTCATTTATAAGAGATTTGTGTTACTAAATTTCAATAAATAACAGTAAGTCTGTTAGTAAATGATATTAAGTCTCATGGTATTAACTAAAAGGTTCCTGTATAAGATTAAAATGGATTACTATTTCCAGAATAGAAAATAGTAACACACTTAAGCTAATTAGGGGTGCAGAGTTGTTGTTAATTTTCTTTTTTTATAATACTTTATTGGTGAATTGTGTATTTCATTCATTATCTTTCAGTCCAATTTAGGCACATTCCCCTCTCCCTGCCCCCAGCCCACTTCTGCCATACATGTCTTGCATCTTTCTCTCAGTCCTTCCAAAGTTTTTCCCTGCAGAGGCTTGTTGTTTTGGGAAGAGTATAACTGTACCATTCAGTTCTTTAACCAATCTTTTGTTGCTGTTTTTCCCTCCCCTTTGTATTGCTCCAACATATGCCTATATAGTCATCACATATGCAACAAAATTATGACCTCTGAGAATGAACTGTATGATAATTCCCAAATACGTTTAAGAATTCACATTTCCCCCATTAATTTTATATTACTCTAAAATATGAATACATACCTTCCACCCATATACAGTATATACAGAGTCTGAAAATAAGTGGTAGGTCGATTCTTGAGCCTGTCGAGAGATTTACATTATAACAATATAGTTGCTTTCAGATAAAAAGAAATATAACAATAATGTTGTTCAGCTTGCCTTTCAACTGGGAATTTGGTGTCAACATCCACAAATGAGGGAATCCATTCCCTGTTTGTTTTTCTGGGACTGTGTTACTTCACTTAGCATAATGACTTCCAGTTCCATCCATTTACCTACAGAGTTCATGATGTCATCTTTCTTTACCACTGAATAGAACTCCATTGTGTAGATGTAGCACATTTTTGTCATCCACTCATCAGTTGAGGGGCATTTGGGTTGATTCCAGCTCTTGACTATTATGAAGAGAGCTGCAATAAACATAGTTGTGCATGTATCTTTGTGGTAGGATGAGTCTTGTGGGTATATACCCAAGAATGTTATGAATGGGTCAGGTGGTAGTCTAATTTTGAGTCTTTTAAGGGTTCTCTACACTGCTTTCCACAGTGGTTATATGAGTTTACATTCCCACCAGTAGTGGCTGAGTGTTCCCCTTTCCCCACAGCCTCTCCAGCATTTGTTTTTGTTTTTGTTTCTCTTTTAGCAACAGAGCACTCCAGTAGAAGTTAAAAATAAATTACACTTCTTTTCTTTCAAAAGAAGCACAAACTAATGTGAGCACTACAGCTTGCTGCATTTTGGTTAAAATCAGAAATGATCTGTGGCCTGGTGAATAAAGTTGATTTTGCTTACAGAAAAAAAAGACCCCAAAACAAAACAAAAATCAGAAATGATCTGTGGCCTGGTGAATAAAGTTGATTTTGCTTACAGAAAAAAAAGACTCCAAAACAAAACAAAACAAAACAAAAAAAATGACCCCAAAACAAAACAAAACAATGGTGAAACTCAATGGACATGATTTGTGGGAACATTATAGGAACTACCTTAAAATATTATGTTTAGGGGGCTGGAGAGATGGCCTAGCGGTTAAGAGCACCGACCGCTCTTTCAGAGGACCCGGGTTCGATCCCCAGCACCCACATGGCGGCCGAGAGCCGTCTGAAACTCCAATTCCAGGAGAGCTCCAGCTCCAGGGGAATCCGAGACCCTCTTCTGACCTCCGTGGCATTGCACGACACGGGTGCACAGACCTGCATGCAGACAGTACATTGATACACATACAGAAATAAATAAAAAAATAAAAATAAAAAAAATAAAAAATAAAAAATATTATGTTTATACAAGAGCTGGGGTGGGGCCCAATAGCCTAATACAGATGAGGTTTATTCACTCTCTGGTGTCTTTTCTTCATCTTAGCCAGTCATATTGTAGTGAGATGATATCTGAAAGTGGTTTAATTTGCATTTCCTTAATTATTAATGATCTTGAACACGTTTTAAGATGTTTCTCAGCCATCTGTTTACTTCCTCACTGATGAAGTCTCCTGTTCAGCTCTTTACTCCATCCTTTGAATAAATCACTTGTTTTATTACTTCTTTGTTTCTTGAGTAGTCCATATATTCTGGATGTTAATGCTCCGTCAGATGTACCACTGGTGAAGATTTCTTGCCACTCTGTGAGTTTTCTCCTAACTTCTTGTTTCTTTCACTGTACAGAAGCTTTTGAGTTTGATGAGGCCCCATTTATCAACTGTTGACCTTTTTTCCTGTGCAGCTGCTGTCTGTTTAGAAAGTATTTTCCTATGCCTATGAATTGTAGGTTGTTGCCAACTTTTTCTCCTATCACCTTCAGGGTTTCAGGTTTCAAGTTGAGATCTTTGATCCACTTGGAGTTGATTTTTATACAGGGTGAGAGGTAGGGATTTAATTTTTTTCTTCTACAAATGGCGATCCAGTTTTGCCAGCACCATTTGCTGAAGATGCTATCCTTCCTCCACTGAGCTTTTTTTGCCCCTTTGTCAAATATGAGGTGGCATCCACTCCTGACTTGTACTGGATTGCCAGTTACAGCTTTTAGATTAAATGGAGACAAACATTCTCCATCTTTCTCAGTATTATAAGTGTTACTTGTGACATTTGTTTGGCCCATAACAAGATAATTTGTCTCAGAAAAAGCTAGGTTCTACCTCATTGAACAAGAAGTATGCATTATAGTAAGAGACAATTTGGATGGGGTTGGTAAACCTTTTTAGCTTGGTTCCTGTCTCTAGGTATGTGATATAATTCCTGCCTTCTGGAAAACTATAAATCAGGATATGGTGTCTCAGAAACTGTTCTGTTGGTGTGACAATTACAAAAACAGAGGGGAGGGGGACTATGTCTCCTACCTCCAGGGTGCAGTTTGCAATGTACTATTTATTCTGAAACTTTTGTCAATTTTGAAATCAGAAATGAGAACTCTGGTCCATAAACATTGGAGTCTTCTTACAGGCCATAATAAGATATCACTTGTACAATGTTGGGACCACGAGAAAGCCCAAATCCATTGCTAACATGGAAAAAGTGTTTGCTTATGTCTTCACACAGATGAAGCTCCCATCTCCCATCTGGGTTCCAAGACAAAGTATTCAAGAAATCTATCAGGACCTTATGACAGAGGAGCTGACCTGTGGGCATTTGTGCCCATCCCTTTGGACTAATGCTCTACCTCTAAATTTTGCCTTATAGTAAAATAAAATTATTGGTAGATAAAGAATTCAGTACCAGATGTGAGCTGCCCTACTAGGAGCTGTTGGCCAGGGAGCTTCTAAAAGCCCCCAAACAAAGGGCACTTGCCTATAACTTTGGGTACACACAAGAAGTGAACAGTAAGATCCTATTGCTGAAGATACAATCTAATGTGAGGATGAGAAAGAAAAATTATGCTGAAACCTTGAACTGCAAATCAATGGCTGACCTTCATTGTGTCAGAGAGGACTATGCAAATTTCTGAAAAGAAATGGTATCCAAAGTCTGAGTACAGACCTCACGTGCTGCATTTTTACATGCCAAAGAATTTGTAGTCCAATAGTTGTAGCCTGATACATGTACATCTAGAAAAATTCCAATTGGATCTATAGCCCTCTCCCTGCCAGGGGAGGAGAGGGGAAGTAGGATGCACAACTGATACTGCAAAGCTTGGCGCCCCCTAGTAGCAGGAGAATTTATAGGCTACATGAGAAAGCTATTGCCTTCTTTTTGTTAAAAAGCTATAATGCCCCAACCAAGATATACTTCAAGCATATGTGTTTGTGCTCAGAGCGTAACTTATTATAATCGTGATTTTTGTTTCTATTTTTTTTTATTAGAAGTAAAAGGAGACCCATAAATGACCCACCAGTCAGTTTAAAACAGAATTTGGACAGACCCAAATTTTGATGTGTTACCTCAGAGGAAAAAAAAATGGGTCTTCCTATCTCTCACCCTCTCTCACAGCCCATCCTAGGCCTAGGGATTCTTGTCAAAGAAGTTGGTGCATCAGTTTGTAAGGGCCAAAGAAGGAGAGCAAATTGGGAGATCAGAGCAAAAATGGACTGAACTTTTTATTTGATCAACATGTTTCTGTATGCGAACCTTTCCAACTGGACTCGGAGACCATGGGTTGTACAAGAACTGGACTCAGGGCTGGAGAGATGGCCTAGTGGTTGAGTGCCGACCGCTCTTACAGAGGACCCGGGTTGGATCCCCAGCATCCACATGGCGGCTGAGAACCGTTTGAAACTCCAATTCCAGGGGAACTCCAGTTCCAGGGGAATCCGACACCCTCTTCTGACCTCCGCAGCATTGCACGACACGGGTGCACAAATTTGCATCCAGACAGTACATTCATACACATAAATAAATAAAAATTAAAAAAAAAATAAAAAAAAATGAACTGGACTCAGATGCTTGCTAATTGGATTTATATGGATATTGCTTATGTTTATGCTTATGTTTGCTAACTGGTTAAATTTTGTATTTAGAACTTACAAAGCCCCCCTACATATTTTACAATTAATAAAGTGAGATAAAAATTTAAAAAAAGAAATTGGTGCTACAATCTGAAAATGAAGGAGATTATATGTCACTTACTTTTCTGCATTTGTGTTATTTCACCTAATCTAACACTCAATCATTCCATTCTTTTACCTGAAAGTTTCATAATTTCATTTTTTGTACTGTTGATTAATACTCCATTATAAAAATGCACCATATTTTCACTATCCATTAGTCAGTTGACACCTAGGTTTTTTCAAGTACTTAGCTATTGTGAAAAAAATTACCAACAAACATAGATATACAGGTGTCTCCACACCAGGGTGTGTCTTACGGGTATATGACAAAGAGTGGTATAACCAGATCATATGGTAAATTCTTTTTTTCGTGTTTTAAGACTTCTCCACAGTGTTCTCCATAGGGTTTGCAAAAGTTTGCAACCTCACCAGCAATGTATGAATGTTTCTTTCTTTTTTTTGGACAAAGTGTCTTTAAATTTTATTTATTTATTTATTTATTTATCTATTTATTTATTTATTTATTTATTTTGTATGAATGAACTGTCTGAATGTAGGTTTGTGCATACATGTCGTGCAATGCCACGGAAGTCAGAAGAGGGTGTTGGATTCCCCTGGAACTGGAGTTCTCCTGGAATTGGAGTTACAGACAGTTCTCAGCCGCCATCTGGGGATCGAACCCGGGTCCTTTGGAAGAGCAGTTGGTGCTCTTAACTGCTAGGCCATCTCTCCAGCCCTAATGAATGTTTCTTAATTCTCCACTTCCTCACTAGCATTTGATGTATTAATCCAGCCTGACTGGGTTAAGATGGGATCTTAAAGTAGTTCTTAATTTTCAGTTCTCTAATTATTAAGGATGTTGAGCACTTTTTAAGATGTTCCTTAGCTTTATTTTATTTATTTATTTATTTATTTATTTTTGGTTTGAGGACTCTCTTCAGATCCATAACCCACCTTATATTGGGCCTTATATTTCTTGTTTCTTTGTTTTTTAGTTCTTTTGATACTCTGGATATTAATCCTCTGTCAGTTATACGGCATGGGAAGATTTTCTCCCCCTCAATAAGTTTCCTCTTCAGTTTCTTGGCTGTTTCTTTTGCTTTACAACTTTGTACATTAATGAGACCCCACTTATTGATTGCTGACCTTAATGCCTGGGCAGCTGATGACATGGTATTATCCATAGACTATCACAAAAATTCTATCAGAAAACTACTAGAAATTATTAATATTTTCAGTAAAGTGGAAGGTTACAAAATCAACTTAACAAAAATTAGTAGCCATTTTTGTCTTTTTGAGACAGGGTCTCCCTTTAGTCCTAGCTGGCTTGGAACTCACTCTTTAGACCAGGCTGGCACTGAACTCATAGAGATCAACTTGCCTCTGCCTCCCAAGTGCTGGGATTAAAGGCATGCACAACCTAGCCTGACAGTTATAGCCTTGTATGTACCAATAACAAACAAAAGGAAAAATATTCACAGTATCCCTCCTTCACAATCACTTCAAAAATAATATTTAAGTATACACCTAAAATATTAAAGATCTCTACAATCAAAATTTCAAATCTTCAAAGAAAAATAGAGGAAGAACATGAGGTGGAAAGAACTACCATGTTCATGGATTGTTAGAACTGATATTTTGAAAATAACCAGCTTTCCAAAAGCATTCTATTGATGCCATTCAATGCCAATCAAAATACTCAGGATATTCTTTAAAAGGCTAGAAAAATATTTTTTAACTCATATGGTATAGCAGAAGATCCCAGATATCCAAATCTTGGGCAAAATGAACAACCCTGGAGGGATCACCATTTAAATATCTCAGATTACATTACAGAGCTACAATCATTAAAACAGCATGGTACTGGCACAAAAGTAGACAGAGATTAATGGAAGACAATAGAAGACCCAAACATGCATACATGCAATTTCATCCACCTGATATTTGACAAAGGTGCCAAGAACACACAGAGTAAGACAGACAGCATCTTCAACAAATGGGGCTGGCAAAGTGGATCTCCTCCTGTGCAATAATGAAACTGGACCCTTTTCTTTCCTTGTATACAAAGGTCAACTCCAAATGTACCAAAAACCTCAATATAAATACTTAAACTGTGGAACTGCTAGAAGAAAACATGGGCAGTACCCTATAAGATATAAGTGTACAATATTTTTAAAGACAGGGAGTATTCTGGAGAGAAAAGACTGCAGTGAGACTCCTGTCTTCCAGTAGCAAAGGTCCCAAGTGTTGTGAATGGGCCTCTTCCAACAAATCTCAGCTTCTCTAGACACCTTAGGCTGCTATGATTATTCACATGCTTCTTAATACCTTTTATGACAGCTTCCAGAAAAGCTGAGGAATGTCAGGCCTCCCCTTTCGCAACACCCCTGGGCCACTCTGTCCTCATACACCCTGCATTCTGTCTCCTCATCAGCCCTTATTCTCCTATGCTAAGCATTCATGGTGCCTTGTACAGTTCTTGACAATGCACTAGAACAAAAAGCAATTCACCCAAATCTTGGCTTGGCCAAGCTCCTTTCATCTTCTTACTCTGACAAAAATTTTCTTCCTGAGAACAGTGCTTCTCCAAAGATCACTGAATTGCTAAGACCTTCTGTCTGATCCATTTATATGATACTAATGGTCTTTCTTGTTTGTGTCATTTACCACCCCATGGATCCTCTAACCCTCTTCATTTCAGTTCTGCTGATCTAACAGTCTTCCACATCACTCCTCTCTTGTAGGAATTTCAAGGTCCACTTAGATAATGCCCACTATATCCAAGCTCAACATCTCTTCTTATGAATGCAATTATGACATTTGTCTTCTGCATAAAGACACAGCTCAAACAAAATACTGAATAGTATTCTTACCTGAATAGTATTTGTCTCTTTTTCCTCATTATGCAAACTTTGAGAGTCCTGAAAAAAATTCTCTGCACTTGACTCTATTTACTCTATCATTTCTCTGCTTTTGTACATGTAAAAATATGAACTAATTTATACTTAATTTCTTATAATGTACATTAAATCTTTCATTCATTTTATTTTATGTAGACCAAGTAGACTTTCACCACTTCACCAATACTTCTTTTGTCAAGGTTATAAGTCATCTTCAAGTTGTTCAGTGTAGTTATCTGATGACATCCACTAGAATACTGACTGCCTTAATCATTACCACATCTTTATTAGCAACATTCTCACTTTCCTCTGATATTGTTGGCCTTGGATATGATCAGTTGGTTCCCATGATCTGACTCTCCCTGTGACTTTGGCCTAGAACCCAAAATCCTTTTCTCCTTTTGTAAAACTCTTCTTTGGTGATCCAGTGCTACCTGGCACACTTTGATGACTTTGCAATTAATCTTAAGTCTGGACCACTGATAAACATGATATCCTGAACTCTTTCTAACAGCTCCTCAAACCTACATAGGATACATATTAAATAAATTGACTTAGAGATGTGCAAAAACTAAAGTAAAATCCTGGTCTTGGTTACTAACTTTTCACAGTCTCTTCCAACTGCTTCTCCTACCATATGTTTTAATTTCAATTAATACTTCAAGGTTCTCAGTCCAAATATCATAACATCACCTTCATCTTCTTTCTCTAACCCCTCATATACAGTCTGCCAATGCCTTCACAGCAAATTTCAAAATATATCCCTAACCCAATCTTTTTCTGTTTTACCAACTTGACTTCTACTTCCTTTATCAAATCCACCATTGTCTTTTTTGTGTAGTATTGCAATGGTTAATCTCTCTGTCAGTCTCTCTGCAATCACATTAAATCAATGTATTCTTATACACAGGTAAAATAATCATTTTTATTTTTAAATATGTTTTATTATTATTAAACTTTTTCATACATCGTACATCATTTCTCAATCCAATTTAGACTCATTTCCCTTTCCATGCCCCCCCACCCCACCCAAGTTCATGCACTCTGCCATACATATCTTGCATATTTTTCTGAGTCTTTCCAGAGTTTTTTTTTCAAAGAAGAGGATTATTGTTTGGGGGAAAACTTCACTGTTTCAGTCAGGTGTTTTTGTCCCAGTTCTTTTGCTGTTGTTCCCTCCAACTTGTATTGTATGTGTGTGTGTGTGTGTGTGTGTGTGTGTGTGTGTGTGTGTGTGTATATATATATATATATATATATATATATACATATATGCCTCACCTATACTAAAATTATGTCATCTGAAACAAACTATATGTTATTTCCAAATGATATTTCAGGATTCGCATTTTTCTATTTTAATTTTATATTACTCTATAATATGCATACATACCCTCCACCCATATACCAAAATTCCAAAGTCTGAAAATAAATGTAGGTTAATTCTAGAACCTGTTAAGGGATTCACCATATAAGAGCACAGTTGCTTTCAGATATTGCAGAATATAGCATTAATGCTGCTCAATTTGCCTTACAACCAGGTACTTGGTGCTAGCACCCACAGATGAGGGATGCCATTCATCATTTGTTTTTCTGGAACTGTGTTACTTCACTTAGCATAATATCTTTTAGTTCTATCCATTTGCCTGCAAATTTCATTTGTCATTTTTCTTTTCATTTGTCAAATTTCATTATATCATCTTTCTTTTCCGCTACATAGAACTTCATTGTGTGCCCTAGAATGCAAACAATAATTTTAAACTCTCCTGAGACTAGAAGCTAGACTTCTGTTGCAGAGTACCCTCATGGCAGCTAACAACTGTCCATAACTGCAGTTCTAGGGTCCAACTTCGTCTCCTGACCCCCATAGTCATTGTATGTCTTGAGTGCACTTTCATTCATTTAGGGACACACATAAAATGAAAATAACAAATGAAATATTTTAAAACTTTGGTAAGAGGCCATCACTCTAATATGATTCTTCCATAGATTTCTTTTCTCATTAGTCAGGGAAGTACAGTGGTTCACTCTTATGTACTTGATTATTTCATAAATTTTTTAATTAATTTTTTATTTATTTCTGTATGTGTATGAATGTACTGTCTGCATGCAAGTCTGTGCATCTGTGTCATGCAACGCCGCAGAGGTCAGAAGAGGGTCTCGGATTCCCCTGGAACTGGAGTTCTCCTGGAATTGGAGCTTCAGACGGTTCTCAGTCGCCATGTGGGTGCTGGGGATCGAACCCGGGTTCTCTGTAAGAACGATCGGCGCTCTTAACCGCTAGGCCATCTCTCCAGCCCCTGTACTTGATTATTTCAAACTTTGATTGCCTAGTACTGTCCCCATGCATCACACAACTACCCCTACTATGTGCCTAATGCAGACCAAGGACAGTCCCACCTCAGCTGGTGTGTTTGCTCTCCCACCTGCCTGAAATTCTCTCAGAAATTGCCATTCAGTAAGGCCTTCCTCAACCATCCAAATTAAAATACCTCTGTACTCCTACCTGAACATTAACTTGTCTTCTTTCCTTTAATTTTTGTATTCACTCACTACTTCCAATATACAATATAATATATTTATAATTTTGTGGTTTATCTACATTCTCTGGAAAGAGGAAAAGTATTGTATTCATTTTCCCTCTTGTTTCATTACTCTACCCACAGTGTCAAAGACAGTGGTTAACATAAGTTGAATAGTCAGTATTTCTTGAATGTATTAATGAATGAATGAGTGAGTAGATGAAGTTTTATATGCTATTTATTCTTCAAATGTTCCACATATTTATATAGTGTATATTGATAGTATCTAACCACCATTAACTCTCTCCAACTCCCTGCCCTACTTCATGCCCTCTTTTTATTTTCTCCTTTAAACCCCCACTTAATACATTACTACTACCTATATGCACAAGAGTGTGTGGCTGTCCACTTGAGATTGAAGAACTATTAATCAGGTATATGCCTAAAGGAGAGTGAGTCTCACTCCCTTAGAAGCCATCAGGTACCAATAGCTCCTTAATAGGAGTAGGTCCTCAGGCCCCTCCTCAACCCATACTGAATTTTGATTTGCTTGGTCTTGTGCAGGTCTTGTGCACTTAATCTCAGCTGCTATGAATTAATGTATACGACACCTATATCATGTCCACTATTCAGCATTTCACATCTCTCCTTCTCATCCACAGGCTATTAGGTTCCTCCTGTCTTCTTTTCTATGAAGTTCACTGAGACATGGATGGTAAGAGATTGATGTGGATGACGCATCCACAAATGAGCACTTGACAATATTTAAAATGGAAGCTTTGACTATTAATTAATCTCTGAGTTGACCACTAAACACTGCAAAAGAGTGATGAATGATTATGACATCATGAAGCTATAGCATCACAATCTCAAAGTAGATTTCCAGAATTAATATACTATACATAAGCTGTAAATTAATAAAATTGTTGAAAATTAAATGCAATCCTGAGATGGACGTTCAAGAAAAAAACTCTGTTGACAATATTCTCTCTTCTGTACAATGAGAAAGTAGGAGAAAGGCTAATACCTTACTCTTATTAATTCAGAAGAGAAGAAATTTTTAAAACTGTGCCAAGATTTTGTGACAAATTCTCCGATACTCACAAATTCAAAGGCAAGAGGTTGTATGTTTTTCTGGGTAATGATATTCTGAGAGCATGTGTGTAGAAGAAATTACCAAGATAAGAAAGAGGAATGGAAAAGAGGAGTGGAGAGAGGAGACGAAGAGAGAGAAAAGAAATGAAATTGAAGATGAGATGCAGAGAGGAGAGCAGGGGAGAGAAGAGGAGAGGACAGGGGAGAAGATAGGAGAAAAGGAGAGGATACCAGGGTGAGGGAGGGGAAGGTACTTAAGAGGAGAGGAGAGGAGAGGAGAGGAGGGGAGAGGAAGGGAGGGGATGGGAGGGGAGAGGAGGGAAGAGAGGCGAGGAGAGGGGAGGGGAGGGGAGGACGCAGGAGGCAGCGGCCGCGGAGCGGTGGCTCGGCGGTCGGGTCGGCGCAAGCTCACCATTACTTTCGCGCTGTCACATCTTTTCGTGGATCTCTAGTTCTTTATATCTTCTCTTCTTCGCATTTTTATCAACTTGTTCGGCACCTTCGGTCTCGTTTTCTTTTTAATTCGTTTCCGCTTTTCTCATTTTTTTCCGTTTACTTGTCTTTTTTTTCATCGACTCCTTCTCTTTTTCGCGTTTTCTTCTACTCGCTTTCTTGCCCTTTTTTAACCCACAGCAAGGCTCAAAAAAAAAAAAAAAAGGATGGGAAGTATACAGTCTTGTCTAGTTTAGCTTATTTTATGTGTTTGAGAATTTTGCATATGCATTCAACATGTTTTGATTATATCCACACCCCATGTCTTCTTATAATCCTTCTGCTCCCCATTCTATAATGATCCCTGATGAGCGGAGAGGAGAGGAGAAGAGAGGAGGGGAGGGGAGGGAAGGAGGAGAGAGGGGAGGAGGAGAGAAGGGAGGAGGAGAGAGGGGAGGAGGAGAGAGGGGAGGAGGGTAGGGGAAGGGAAAAAGAAAGGGGAAGAGAAAGGGGAAGAAAAAGAAACAGAAAGTAAGAAAGGAAAAAGACCCCAGGTGAAAGAAAAGGCAATGGTGCACATTAAGTTTAATATTTCTTAAGAGCCTCTGAGAACTGGTCAAAAAGCAACCTTGAGAGAGACAGTTAACTCTCCATACACCATCTAGTAGGGTCATTGGTTAAGAGCACTGGCTGCTCTTGCAAAGGATCTGGGTTTGATTCCCAGCACCCACAGGTGGCTAACAATTGTCTGTGATTCCACTTCCAGGGGATCTGTCACCCTCTTCTGACCTCCTCAGGTATCAAATGACATAGGTGTACTTGCATACATGCAGACAATACATTCATACACACAAAATTAAAAAAAATATTTTTAAAAAGCTATAAATTCCTATCTCAGTCAACTGTGCCTCCTTTCCCTAATCTGGATTCTGATGGGTCCACCACACAATACACAAGAAAAAGAAGGAGAAACTGAACAGAAGAAAAGCAGACAAACCAAAGTGGTGTAACCCACAGCAAGACTCAGTATACTATCTTGTCCAATTTAGCATATTTTTATGTGTTTGAGAATTTTGCATATGTGTTCAACATGCTTTGATTATCTCCACACCCCACGTCTTCTTCCAATCGTTCTGCTCCCCATTCCACAATGATCCCTGAGTCTTCAGTGGAGGGGTTATGGTGTTGATGTCCCATTTATGGCTGAGCACTCCACAGTCTCTTACTCTGCATGTTGACAAGATGCGGCTCTCTGTTCTAATTAAAGATTTTAGCCAAGAGCTACCAGGAAAAGCATGAGGGCCTTATATATGTTCCTTATATTGTATGTCGAGAATAACTCCCATATATTCTATTCTACATGCTAGCGATGGCACCCAAGTATCAAATGTTCTAGGCAAGCACATCTACTGAACTATCTCGTCAACCCTAAATGTTTTTCAAAAAAAAAAAAAAAATGAACACATGCAAATAGAGCAGGATTCTCCTTGAAAATAACAAATATTCATCTTCTAGCCTTGACATTCCAATAAAGTCCTGGAAACAACAGCATACATCGAGAAGGCCAGTGCAGGTGTGAGAATCATAGTATCAATCTCTTTTCTTCAGTATTGTACTTTTCAATTGTAGCAGTGTTTTCCCAAAAGGGGATGAATAATAGAGATCATGACTGTGTTTCTTGAATGCTAGTGATGATTCATTTATGATTGGAAATTACAGGATACACTTGCTGTGTGAAATTGCATCAAACTATCCACCTATGATTTATGGGATTTTTGTGTTTACATTTGAATATTTAATTTGAACATTATTTGTTCTAAAACATATTACCATAAGGTAGAAACACGAATAGTAAATGTAACCTGTATAGGAGATGAGGATAGAACCATTGACATAGTATGAACTTCATCTTGGCTGCCTCCTTTATTTATTATTATAGTTTCTAATCAAAAAGAAATTCCAGCAAGCTGTCTGTGTGCTTAATGCTACCTCAGTTTATCATCCTACAGAGAGTGTCAGAAAAACACAAGTGGAACTGGTTTTATCTACAACTGTCTTGGAATATATTTTTTTCCAGTATTGGAATATATGTTTTCCAGTACTTGAATTTAGGTTCAATATAGATGTGAGCAATAACCTCTGACTCTTTGAATTTTAACTGATATATAATGAGTAAAAGAAAAATATATCTTAAGTAATGTTTACCAGAATTTAAAGCATACCAAATTTATTAGGATTCAATGAAAATAAAGTATTATCAGATAATTCATTATTTAAAAATGTCTTACTCTTATAAATATCCCTTAAGTTAAGAAGATGGTTTTATGTTTATTTTTCAACCTCAAAAATATTTCAAGCAATTCATTTGTACCCAGATGTCACACAGTACAATTTCATCCAATGGAGTCTAGTCATCCTATCTAGAGTCAGTCCTCCAAAGATCAACTCCTCATCACCCCACAGTAATCAGTTGCCGATATTTCCTTGGGTAAGGTCGGGTCCTGATGCCCATTTCCTCAGTTTTATGGCTGGGTTTTATATGATTGAGTCAGCATGGGTCCTGTGCATGCTGTCACCACTGCTCCAAGTTCATATGAGCAAGTTCCTAGAGGCCCGAAAACCTGTCTCCTTACGTTCATGCACCAACCCTGGCTCTTTAAATATTTCCATCTCCTCTTCCACAATATTCCCTTAGCTTTTCTGGGTGGGTGAGATTTAATATAAGAATCCTTATCCAGGGTAATGCACTCTGCAGTTTCTTAATCTCTAATACTTGGCCTGTTGTGGCCTTCTCTGTGCATTACATCCTGTTATGTGAGGAAGCTTTGCTGGTGAGTGATGAGGGCTGTAATTAATATTCTCTCTACCCCCCACTTTGTTACATAAGCCTTGAGTGTAGAGGTTCCACTGTAGATGTATCACATGCCTGGGCAACTGTCACACACACATTCTCTGTGTGGTCAGTTGTGGAACTCTGTAATAGGCTCCATCTGTTGTACAAGAAGCTTCTTTGATGAGTGGTGTATTGTATACTTGTCCTTAAATACAAGGATCCATATTTACCATACAATATGACATTTCATTTGTCTAGAAATATGATAGAGTTAGGATTTTCTGTAGGATATATGACCTCTCCATATGTCTATTTGGCTATGCGTACACAGCCACCTATAAGTTCCCTCCTATTTTTTTCAATTTTTTTTTTTTTTTGGTCTTTTCGAGACAGGGTCTCCCTGTAGTCCCAGCTGTCCTGGAACTCACTCTGTAGACCAGGCTGGCCTTGAACTCACAAAGATCCGCCTGCCTCTGCCTCCCGAGTGCTAGGATTAAAGGCTTGCACCACCACGCCCAAGGGCTTTAAGTCCTATTAGAGAGCTGTTGATTGATTACCCCCTAGGTAACAGTACCTCTACTGCACCAACAAAGTTAGTTTGCTCTGCTAGTCATTGTGGTTATTAGGCTTTAGAGCTGAGTTGGACCATTGATTGATTTTTCTCCCTTAGCAACTTGCATAGTATCCTGTAAAACTATGAAAGTTATTCCTAGGAATGGGGATTATAGGTCAGTTCCAGCTCCATTCCTCTGAGTCATCTGTCCAAAGTGTGTCCTAATTTCAACATTAGGGTCTTACCTTCAGATTCTGGGAGATAATCAAGGGCTGTGGTACTAACTTGTGTTACTGTGTTATTTGGGGAGTCCTTTGGATTAACCTGAACAACTCCAAAGGATGTTCCATCTGTCTGAAACTGCCTTTCTTGTTATATAGTCTTCAAGTGCACTCATGTACAGATATGAATTTTTAAGGGAGGAATATTCCCTTATTATATACATGTATATAAATTTCAATTTTACTTTAAAATTTGCATTTATAAATTTATTTTAATCATTTCATACAAGAGGATTCCACTAAAATCAAGACATCATTTGATAATGTGTTTTTTGTCAATAACATGGCTTATTTGGTCACAAAAAAGACAAATATTGTTTGAACCCAATAAATGGAATATCTAATATGCTCAAATAAATACATATATAAATAAATAAAATAAAAGTGATGATTGCTGAATGCTGGGAGAGTAAGAAAGGGAGAGTTGTTTTTCAGTAAATACAAAGTTTCTGTTGTTTATAATGAACAAATTTTAAATATTTAGCCTGTGGCATAGCATTTAGAGTTTATATATTATTGTATATTTTAAAATTTGCTAAGTTGCAGTGGGGGGAATTGCAAATACGGAAAATTATATAAATACCATGAAAGTATATTGGATGAAAATTGCAAAAATTTTATTAAAATAATTTTTTAGAAAAGTTTTAATTAAAAAAATTGAAGTCAATTTCACAGTCATTCACATACACATAAAAGCACTTGTTGACAGGAACCCAGAAGTTGCTCCAGGCAGGCAGATTTTGAAGTAGACTGTATCCTGGGCTGCTGGAAAAGGGGTCCCCACTCTGAAACCTTTTGTAGGGGGTGGCAGTCTGGGCGGTAGCCACCCTTCACCTTTGCAGCCCATGACCAGCAGGTCGAGTTTGGTGCCTCTGTGAATTTGTGTGGCCGGCTCCTGAGGCAAAGGAACCTGGAAGTTGCTCCAGGCAGGTACAGGGGTGCAGGCTAAGTGAGGCATATCACCAACCTCCCCCCCCCCCCGCCAACTGGAATTGGTGAGAGAGTATCCAAGTGGACTTTTTCTTTAGAACATTCAGAACAGTAAGAGAAGAGTGTCTTAGGCGTCCAATATCCAATATATAAAAAAAGATTGAGCCGAAACCTAGGCAAGTCAATACTCCATAAACAAGAAGTGAGGAAAGAAAAAAAAAAACAAAAAGAAAAAAAAGAGCATTGGAACGGAGGCAGCGGAAAAACCATCGTGCTAACGAATAGTGAAAACACATTTGTGATTAAAGTGAGAGCACAAAAGGGAAACCCAAGCATGCCAGGTGACATAAGGACATCAGGGAAAGGCACAGGATGAGATCCCTCACCAGGCTCTAAAACCCGTAGGTGTATGGCTGACAATGGAATCCCCTGAGGTGACCCACGGAACAGAACATTACAGAGAGGGAGGGAATAGGTTTTGCAGACTATGCAGAACTTAAAGAAATAAAGAAATCCGCCTTTCAGGATATACGAGAACTGAGATACGCGCGCGAACCCTTTGCAGAGGCCCGGGTCGCCATACCCGCCACACCACATGGCCCCGGCCGCCGCCTCGAACTCCAATTACCGGAGAAACGTCCATCCAGGGGAGTCCGAAGGCCCCTATCTGGGACCATCCGCGGCATTGCACGACGTGGTGCACCAGAACTTGCATGCAGACAATACATTTCAGGAACCTACGGAAATAAATAAAGAAAAGAAAAAAAAAGGGGGGAGAGAGAGAGAGAATGAAAAACTCAAAAGGACTTAGAGGAACAATACAAACTCATAACGGAAAGCTAAGGAACAGATTGACAAAACCTCGCAAAGAACTAGCGGGAGAGAAAAAAGCAAACTCCTAAAGGAAGTAAAAACACTGAAAAAGGAAGCAACCAACAAGTAAGGAGCACCAAGAACGACTGAGAAGCTCAAAAAGCAAAATGGACATACTAAGAAATCACAGGATGAAAGAAAAAAGGAATTAGAACACAAATTCAATCAAGAAGCAAAGGAAAGGAAAAAAGCCTCAGAAGTAGACGGAGGACGCAGAACAACGAATATTCAGATCTGGAAGATAACACAGAGCAACTGAAAAGCTCAAATAAAGAATATGAAAAATTTAAAAATCACAAAAGTGGAACAATCAGGAAATATGGGACACTATGAAAAGATCAACCTCGCATCATAGAATAGAGGAAGGAGAAGAATCTCAAGAGAATAGTTTGATCAGATCTTCAACAGAATAATTGATGAAAAATTTCCCCAAACTAAAAATGGACCAAAACCCATACAAATACAAGAAGCACATAGGACTCAAATAGCAAGATCAGAAAAGAAACTCCACCACACCCTATCATGTTACAATTGATCGATGGCCCAAAACAAGACCAAAATTTGAGGCTACAAAAGAAAAAAAAATGTCACATGAAAAGGGAAACCATCAGAATTACAACTGACTTCTCAGCGCCAACCATGAAAGCAAGAAGAAACCATGGAGCAAAGTATCCACTGTTAAAGTACTATGGATGCCAAACCCAGACTTTACCCAGCAAAAATGTCGACTATCGTTGAAGGAGAGAGAAAATTTCATGACATCAATGAGATGATAGAATGCATGTCTGGAAAAACCAACTCTTCATACAATACTTGAAGCAATTCAACGGGCAGAAGAAAGGAGCAAAAAATCCTCAAACACCTACGAAAATTAAATTAATAAAAACATAACCGTAGGAATAAACTCAGAGGCTAGAAGTCCAACTGGATATTTAAAGTGAAAGTAAGCAAACCATCCTCATTCATTATAACTTAAATAATACTGGGCTAAAACACCCCAATCAAAAGGCATGACTGGGGAGACTGGATTAGGAAACAAAAACCCTCTATATGCTGTCTACAAGAAACCCATCTCAATTTCAAGGATAGGCACCACCTCAAGGTAAAGGAATGGAAGAAATTATTTCACGAAATGGTACCCAAAAAAAAGCAGGTGTTGCCATTCTAATATCAGACAAAATAGGGGCCTTCAACAAAGTAAAAGAAATCAAAAAGACAAAGCGGGCATTACATCTTTATTACAGGAAAAATTGACGATGAAGATTCACAATCATGAATATTATGCACCAAATGCGTTGGTGCCACCAAACTTTCTAAAGGCAATTCTTCAGGATTTCAAGCACAGATTAACCCCAGCACACTTGTAGTAGGGACTTCAAGACCATTAAGTCCTTCAGACAGATTAACAGGACAAAATGGATAAAACAGAAAGACTTCTGAACTAAATGATACAATACACCAAAATGGACCTCACAGACATATATCAAAATATTTCACCCAAAACACCAGAGTATACTTACTTTTTACTATGCACTCCATTGAACATTCTCCAAAAATGACCATATACTGGGACAAAGGAAAAAACTTCACAAATACAAAAATATTGAAAATAATTCCTGCATTCTATCAGACCACGTGCAATAAAACTCAAAATCAACAACAGGATAAAAACCTACAACCTACAAGAAACACATGGGAGACTAAACAAACACTCTCCTGAATATGAATGGGTCAAGGAAGCAATAAAGAAAAGAATAAAAACATTCCTGGCACTGAATGACAATGATAATACAACCAGCAAAACCTATGGGACACTTTAAAAGCAGTCCTAAGAGGGAAGTTGTATAGCTCTAAGTGCCTACCATCAAAAAAAAAACAGAAAGCGGCACAAGTGAATGATCTAACCACTGCAGCTTAAAATCCTTGAGAGACAACAACAAATAACCCTAAACACAGCAGACAAGAAGAAATAACAAAAATCAGAGCTGAGATCAATGAAATGAAGAAAAAGAAAAACATACAACAAAACTAAATGAACTCCAAAAGTTGGGTTCTTTGATAGAATAAACAAGATAGGACAGACCTCTAGCCCAGTTAACCAAAAGAAAGAATGGACAAACAACTTAAAATCAATAGAATCTGTGATAAGAAGGGAAATATCACAACCCGGACAATGAAACGACCAGGACAATCAATATGGGATATAACTTCAAAAAACCTATACTCTACTAAGTTTGAAAACCTAGAGAAAATGGATGAAAGTATCCAGTTTTGCCCAGAATCTGTCTACAGTTTACATGGTGTCTTAGGACTCAGTAAAAGTAAATCTGTGTATATTAAACACCCATTGGTTTAACGGTTCTGATAAAAATAATGCACCTGAGTTCAATGGAAATAATAAATTGTTGTTTTCTAATTTTTTACTTATAATTTGTATAAACAATAACTTTGGGATGACCCATACAAATATGTTCTCTATAATTTTCTGCTGTACACTATCATCTCGTAGCATTCCTTTTTTACTTGTAGGATGATTTACCTTAAAAAATTAAGTTTTCTTCCCAAGCTAACCACATACGTGCACCCAAAAACACTTGGGTGAATTTGATGAATCTGGGCACTTTGATCTCCACCTATAGGGCATGTGTATATAGCAACTGGCCCGGTTTTGAGACTCATGTGGGTAAAAAACAAAACCTAAAATAAAAAGGAGGATACAAATATTTATGAAAACTTTTAGTCAAAAACTTTGCAATTGAAATCTTAAAACTAACTATGGGGAAAGATTTGTATGTTCCCACAGGTCAAATCATCACCAACTTAAAGGCTGAGAAAGAAAAGTTACAGCTTCGCATTGTGTAGGATGTACCAGGAAGTGCCAGGAGAAAGGTCGGTCTGTCTGAACATTGAAAGGAAGAAAAGCCTCAGACTGCTACAGACATCAAACCCCTCTGTGGATCCTACTTTAATAACTATAATGAGTCCTAGCGAAACTTACCTCCTAAGTGCTGCAAAGTTTTAATACGAGAGACTTTCTTACCTCCCCTCTATAGAACAAGGAGAAATATGATGATGTTGAGGTCGTTCTCTAACTGTAAATTGAAGCCAAATGCTATAGAGGTAATCTCTTATAAAACAGGTAAAACTGTCTTCCTTAATTGACTAATAGACATAGGAACTGTGAAAAGGATTATTCACTATTCAGAACCAAATATGATACTAAAATCTCTTTAAGATATGCACTTAAGCAAAATATATTAATACAGGAGAGCTTGGATATCAGCAATGGATTATTCTACCAAGGAGATGTTGGCCAAGGGATACAAGCCCCCCCCCCAAAAAAAGATAAAGGCTTCTTGCCTGTAAACTGGGATACCTGCAAGAAGAGAGGCGATAAGGCCCTGCTGTTGAAGACCAGATGGAAGCATGGGATAGATATATTGAGACCACACTTGCAAGTGTAGAGTTGGTCTCTGGAATACCAGAAAGTGTTACCAAATGCCACTAAACCAATAAAGCAAATATAGGTCTCCTTGAGTCAAGTAAGACTCCTCTGTCAGCACCAGCTACACCTCACCTGCCTGGAAATACTGTGCAGCAGTGGCAACCATATGCCTGTATATCCCAAATCTAATTGGCTACTAGCTCTCCCCGTGGAGGAATAACCCATGGCTGATGCCACAAGCTTACATCCTCTAGTGGTTAGTAGATGTTATAAGCCACAGTAAGATCCTGGCATATTTTACAGAAAAAAATGTAATTCATGGATTAACTTACCATCCAAACATCTTTGTCTATACCAAAGTAACCTACCATAACAATTAGTACTGTTTAAATACCTATATATCTAATTGCTTGTGCTTCATTAGTATGATTGAAAGGTTATTCCTGGACAAATTGTCAGCCCATGAAAGGAAACAGCCAGAACTGACCAGAATCCAAAACAACAGCTCCAGAGAGAGTAGAATGTTTTGCTTCTCATCCACCTGTGCCCCTTTTCTAAGCCTAGGGAACAATCTGCAGAAGAGGGGGCATGGTAGAATGTAAGGGCTGCGATTGGGGTGAATGGTGAAACTACAGCAATATAGTCTGGACACTTATTTGATCAACTTGATTGAACATACAAGCCCTCCCCCCAGCTGGATGGTGGTACCCTTGGGCTGTGTGGGTTTGGGCACAACCGCTTGCAAATTGGTTTTACGTGAAGAATGCTTGTACTCATAAATTATTACTTATTGTTAAAAACTGAAAAAAATAAAGAATAATTTTTTTTAAATCGCTTGTCTAATCTCCACTTGAAAGTGTGCTGAACTGAACTTGCTTTTAACAAACCAGATATCCCCGTGATGGTTATAAGTGGACTACAGCTTCCTGATTGGACTCTCTCTGTCTCCCCTTCCATCTCTTCACTCCCACCCTTTGTGCTGGGGACTCCAGATGCCTCATCATCAGCACTACAAGTTGATACCCATGTGGCAAGGAATGATGATCACAGCTTGGCAAATAGAAGAATTCAAGCATCGTGGAGTCTACTGAGAAGGTTCTACAGAGAGTAATCTGGTGAAGTCTGCATTTTAGGATGACTTTAGCTTTAAATGAAATATGATATCAGGAGATATTCTGAGTCAGAAATATCCATCCAAGCACCTCCAGATTCCTAATCAACCAAACAAACAATTCGTTACTTAAATGCTTGTCACACTGAACTGGTCAATTTTACAGTAATCTGTTCCATAGCAAAGAGTGAATTTAGCACCAGGTCAGCTCTTTATTACTGTGCATCTATTTGGTTTGTTGCCAACCTCATGAAAACACTTCTGATGACTTGTGAATAAGTTGTTTCTTCCCATCATGTGTGCATTTTTCTATTTGTTTGTCTATTCTTTTGATTTTGATTTGTAGGATTTCTAAGGTGTTTATTGGTCAGTGCTTTATTTTTCATAGATGGTACAAATATTTTCTTCTGTTTAACAATATATCATTTATAAATCATGCACAGTAAGATTTATGGATTGTATATCTGCTGTGTCTCAACTTGTCTTTTACTTAGAAGGCATTGTTAATTCTTGGATTTGTAATGCTTTCCTATATGTTAAGAACTTATTCACTTTTAGATTTTTAACCCACCTCTAGTCTTAGTTTTAGCTAGAATGTAGAGAGAACTAAGTAAAAATTCGTTTTTAATTTTTTTTATTTTTTTAAGGGATTCACAATATAAGAGCACAGTTGTTTTCATATCACATTAATGTGCTCAGTTTGCCATACAATTTGGTAATTGGTGCTAGCATCCACAGATGAGGAATACCATTCATCATTTGTTTTTCTGGGACTGTGTTTCTTCACTTAGAGGCAGGTGGATTTTTGTGAGTTCAAGGCCAGCCTGGTCTACAAAGTAAAAGTTCTAAAATGGATAATGAAGTGCTAAGGAATCATTTTTGATATAACCCAGATTCCATCCCTTATTCACAAGCCAAATGTTTGTTAGGGTAAATCCTCACAGAAGCATACAGTTGAACTCTGTTCTGTACTTTTTATGTTCATCTTCATTCCTTCCATAACCACATAGTTTAATAGTTGAAATTCTTTTTTATTTTTTATTTTTTAATTTATTTTTAATTGTTATTAAACTTTTTTCATACGTCATACATCATTTCTCAATTGTATTTAGAGTCACTTCTATTTCCATGCCCCCGACCCCACCCAAGTCCCTACATTCTGCCATACATATCCTGCATTTTTTTCTGAGTCTTTCCAGAGTTTTTTCCCAGTTCTTTTGTTGTCGTTGTTCTCTCCAACTTGACAATTATATATATAATATATATAGATATATAATATAATTTAGTATATTTATGATATGTATTCATATATTTATAATATTATAATAATATATATATTATATTATACTATACTATAATTATATAAAACCTGAGTTGGGGGATTTTCTCTTTTTTTTCTAAAAGATGTCATGTTTTCCTTAAGGAAGTGTTTGAAGGTTCCTCCTTGGCAAGCCCAAACAACCATCAATCTTGACCTTGTGCTCCACACTGGGGTCTTTCCCTCCCATGGCCACCCAAATCAGGTCCAGTAAGCATGTGTCCTGCCTTGATCTTCCTGTACTGGCATCCATGATACAGCCCGGGTAGTTGAACAATGGCAGTCTATACTCTTCTGAAATCCCAGTAGCTGCTCAGTCCAAAAGCTGGAATCTCAGTAGACCCCATCTGGCATTGAAGGATGGAGGATTCCTGGAAATGCATGAGTCTTCAGTCCATATTGGAGGGTTAAAAATCTGTGTCTCATGTCTTTGAAGAATGGCAAGAGCAGTGGCAGCCACAGAATAGATGCACTTACCAGCAAGAATTGAAGACAGGCCAAACAACAGTGCTCTCTCTTGAGCACATATAATTTCAACCAACTCATATTTGACAAGGGAGCAAAAAAAGACTCAGTGGAATAATAACAGCATCTTCAGCAAATGGGGTGTCATCAAAACTGGATCACCACTCATAGAGAAATAAAATTAAACCCGTACCTTCCACCCTGTACAAAAATCAACTCCAAATGGATCAAAGACCTCAATGTGAAACCCGAAACTCTGAAGGTGATATAAGAAAAATTTGGCAGCAACCTACAAAACATATGCATAGACTTTCTAAATCAGACAGCAGTTGCACAGGAAATAAGGTCAAGAATTGACAAGTGGGACCTTATTAAACTCAAAAGTTTCTCTAAAGCACAAGAAACAATCAAGGAAGTGAAGAGAAAACCCACAGTGTGGGAAGAAACCTTCACTGATGATACATTTGACAGAGCATTAACTTCCAGAATATATAAACTACTCAAAAAACAAAGTAAAAAAATGACTCACTTAAAAGATGATGTATAAAGCTGAACAGAGACTTCACAAATGAGGAAATAAAGATGGCTGAGAAACATCTTAAAAAATGTTCAACATCACTAATAATTAAAGAAATACAAATTAAAATCACTTTAAGATATCATCTCACTCCAATAAGGCTAGCTAGGATCAAGAAAACAAATGATATCAAATGCTGGAGAGGTTGTGGGGAAAGGGAAACACTCATCCACTGCTGGTGGAACTGGAAACTCATACAACCACTATGTAAAGCAGTGTGGAGAACACTTAAAAGCCTACTACATGACCCAGCCATGCTACTTCTGGGTATATATCCAGAGACTCACCCTACCACAGAGATACATATACAGCCATGTTTATTGTAGCTCTCTTCACAATAACCAAGAGCTGGAACCAACCCAAGTGCCCCTCAACCAACAAGTGGATAAAGAAAATGTGGTACATCTACACAATGGAGTTCTATGTAGTAGTAAAAAAAGATGACATCATGAAATTTTCAGGTAAATGGATGGAACTAGAAGATTTTATGTTAAGTGAAGTAACACAGTCCCAGAAAAACAAAAGATAGGGGCTGGAGAGATAGCCTAGTGGTTAAGAGCACCGACTGCTCTTGTAGAGGACCTGGGTTCAATCCCCAGCACCCACATGGCACCTAAGAACAGTCTGTAACTCCAATTCCAGCAGAACTCCAGTTCCAGGGGAATCCCACACCCTCTTCTGACCTCCGTGGCATTGCATGACACAGGTGCACAAACCTACATGCAGACAGTACATTCATACACATACAAAAATAAATAAAATTAAAAAAAAAGAAAAAACATGAATGGTATCCTTCATCTCTGGATGCTAGTACCAATTACCTAGTTGTAAGGCAAACTGAGCAAAGTTCATGTTATATTCCTCATGATCTGAAAACAACTGTGCTCTTTTATTGTGAATCCCTAGACAGGTTCTAGAACTAACCTACCATTTATTTTCAGACTTTGGATTTTTGGTATATGATAGTGGGCATGTACTCTTATTTTAGAGTAATATACAATTAAAATGGAAAATGTGAAACAAGAAACATGATATGGAAATAGCATACAGTTTGGTTTCAAAAGACACAATTTTAATATAGGTATAATGTATCAGGCTGGTGTAACTTAGACTTTCTGGATGTTTAACGACCATATTTAACACCATACCAATTTGGGACCAAGGACTTTGTTCCTTGCCCTCAGAGGTCAAGGGGACTAGCATGGGGGCATCTCTTGAAATTTTCTGGAAATGTGAGTCACCAGTCTTTCTGTGTAGGGAGGTCTTGGAGATCCACTAATGGGATTTCAGACAGTGTTCAGTCTATAAAGAGGAAAGTCTGCTCATGCTTCAAAAAGGGAACCCTTGTCTAGCAAGACCTGATTTTGTCTTCGAGTGGACAGAACTGGTAAAAGAAAAGCTGAAAGGAGCCATGGGCTCCCACTGCCCACTGTAAAAAAGAAAAAAAAAAAAAAAGAAAAACCTGAGTGACCCTTGAGGACCAGATCCTCAACTGATCTTGAGGAAACAAAAAATCTTGGTTAATCTAGGCTAACCGTGTGGACTTAAGCATCCAAAAGGAAAGTAAAACCAATAATAAATAATCAGTAAGGTCTGAGAAATTGTATTTCAGATATAAAACTTGAGATCTTAGTAAAAAGACTAAAAGAAAAAAAATAGCTGAAATTCTATAACATGTTTTGATATTTAATAGGACTTGTTTCTTTAGTTTCCTTTCAAATATTCTCTAAACTCATTGTACATATTTTTCTCAATTATAAACTTTAAATAATATAAATTTTTCAAAACTTATGTTGCAATTTTAATTTTCAAACTAACTTTAGTTTGTAGCATAATTTAGAGAAGTATTTTCTTCTTTCAAATATTGAATCTTTCTTAACCAAGAGTACAGTGTAACTTTCCCTGCTTTCAGTGCTTTCTTTTTGACCTTCAACTATATTTCTATAGTCTTATTTTAATAGGTTTACAAGTTGCTTATTGCACCTAATCATAAGTATTTAATGAGTTTTGTGTCTATTCTAAATGAGTCCCATTTTTCTATTACACTTTAAATTGGTCACTGCTTGTATATAAGAAAGCTATTGATTTCTCAATATTGATTTTTTTATCTGGCTACTTCCTGGACTACTACCACTTCTGATAGTTTTTCCATACCTTTTGGTTGATTTTTCTTTTTTTAGGCAGTCAATCACTTTGTCCTTGTCAAATGTATGTTTCTAGGGGCATATACATCTACTTTATGTTTTATTGGTTTGGTGTCACCCAAAAATATCTATATTATCATAAAAGCTGACTTACTGCAGAATACAAGCAAGACATTTAAAGAGAACATATAACCAATATTACTTAAGTTATTCAAAAGGATAGAAGCAGGGGAAAATCTCCCAAATTCCTTCTATGAAGGCAAAGATAAAATAAAAAAGAAAACTATAGACCCATACCCTTAATGAATACAGATGCAAAAATTATCAAAAACTATCTTGCAAATTGCATACAGGTACATATCAAAAAGTCTATCCACTATGATCAAGTTGGTTTTATTCCAGAAATGCAGGGATGGTTCAACATACATAAATCAATAAATGTCATAAATTATATAAATGGACCCAAAGATAAAAACAACATGGTCATCTCAATTGATGCAGCAAAGGCCTTTGATAATTTTATCAAAGCACCTTTTGTGACCATGTTACTTCACTTAGCATAACCGCTTCTAGCTCCATCCATTTACCTGCAAATTTCACTGCATAGAACCCCATTGTGTACATTACAACATTTTCTTTATCAACTCATTAGTTGAAGGACACCTGGGCTGGATCCAGCTCTTCACTATTGTGAAAAGAGCTGCAATAAACATGGTTGTGCATATATCTCTGCAATAAGATGACTCTTTTGGGTATATGCTCAGGAGTGGTGTGGCTGGGTTAAGTAATAGGTTCATTTTTGAGTCTTTTACATGTTATCCACACTGTTTTCCAGAGAGATTGCATGAGTTTACTTCCCACCAGAAGTGAATAAGTGTTCCCCTTGTTCCACACCCTCTCCAGCAATTGGTGTCATTTGTTTACTTAATCATATCCAATCTTACCAGTGTAAGATGAAACCTTAAAGTGGTTTTGATTTCCATTTCCTTAATTACTAGTGATGTTAAACATTTTTAAGATGTTTCTTAGCCATCTTTACTTCTTCTTTTGAGAAGTCTCTGTTCAGATCTTTAGCCCATCTTTTAATTGGGTCATTTATTTTCTTGGTCCTTTGTTTTTGGAGTAATTTATATACTCTGGATGTTACACATCTGTTAGATGTATCACTAGTGATGGTTTCCTCCATTTTGTGGGTTTTCTCTTCATTTCTTTGATTGTTTCTTTTGCAGTACAGAAGCTTTTTAGTTTAATGAGGTCCCATTTGTTGATTGTTGACCTTGTTTTCTGTGCAACAGCTCTCTGATTTAGAGTCTTTTTGTATCCCTATATCTTGTAGGTTATTTCCAATGTTTTCTTTCACTCTCAGAGTATCAGGTTTCACATTTAGGTCTTTGATTCATTTGGAATTGATTTTTGTGCTTTGCTAAGTGAAGCAACAAAATCACACAAAAAAAACAAATAAATGACTTACAATTTCCCTCATTTGTGGATTCTAGCACCAAACCCTTATATATAAGTCAAGCTAGGTAATTTTTTTAGTAAAAATAATACCATATCTTCTGATGCTACTATGGATATAGCTTAAAGTTTATGTCTCTATTACCCTAAGATCTAATATTTATGAGAAAGTACAAATTTCTTTTTTAAACTACATTGAAACACTTCAATTTACTATGTAACTTGGGAATATAAAGTTAGATTTCTGTTTGCTGTATGCAATATTACTGTTAAAGTGTGAGTCCCCTGGGCTGGAGAGATGGCCTAGCGGTTAAGAGCGCCGACCACTCTTACAGAGGACCCGGGTTCGATCCCCAGCACCCACATGGCGGCCGAGAGCCGTCTGAAACTCCAATTCCAGGAGAACTCCAGCTCCAGGGGAATCCGAGACCCTCTTCTGACCTCTGCGGCATTGCACGACACGGGTGCACAGACCTGCATGCAGACAGTACATTGATACACATACAGAAATAAATAAAAAATTTAAAAAACAAAATAAAATAAAGTGTGAGTCCCAAATGTGTCTTGGAATTAACCTATAGTTTATTTTCAGACTGTCATTTTGCCATAAGTGTGGAAGTTATATATGCATATTTTGAAGTTGTATAAAATTAAAGGGAATAACAACAACAAAAGGCATGTTCAAAGAACTGACCAAAACAGTAAACTTCTACATTGAAAAGTTAAAAAAGACTAAGCAAAAGATGCAAGACAGGAATTGACATGTATGACAGAATGGGTGTTCTGGTGGGGGGGGGCATAGAAGGGGAAATGGGTCTAAAGTTGACTGGGAAGGGTTGTATGACATGTGAAATAAAAATAAATTTATAAAAATAAATAAATAAATAAATAAATAAATAAACCCTTTATGTTTAAAGTCCTGGAGAGAATTGGACTGGAGGAAACCTACCTCAACATAATTAATGCCTATACAGCAAACCCATAACCAACAGAGAAAAATTAGAAGCATTACCCGTAAAGTCAGAAACCAACAAGGCTGCCCACTATCTCCACTCCTTTCAATATAGTGCTTGAAACTCTTGCTACAGCAATAAGAAAAGAGAAGGAAATTAAATGAGTACTAATTGGAAAAGAGGAGGTAGGTCAAACCATCCCTTTTTGCAGATAACATGATATTATACCTAAGGGAGGCCAAAAATTCCACCAGAAAACTCATAGAAATTATTAACAGTTTCAGTAAAATGGTAGGTTACAAGCTTACTCTACAAAAATCAGCAGCCTTCCTATATGTGAATAATAAGAAATTGGAGAAGGATTACATGGAAACACTTCTATTTACAATAGCCTCAAAAACAGATAAATTATCTGAGAATAAACCTCATCAAAGACATTAAAGATCTCTACAATGAAAAATTTAAATATTTGAAGAAGGAGATTTAGGAAGACACCAGAAATGGAAAGATCTATGCTCATGGTTCAGAAGAATTAATAGCAAAATTGACCATCCTACATAAATTAATATTCAATGTAATCCCAATAAAAGTCCTTATGAGTTTCTTCACAGAATTAGAAAAAAATCTTAAAATTCATATGGAAAAACAGAAGACCCTGGATAGCCAAAGCAACCCTGAACAAAAAAGTAATGCAAGAGCAATTACTATACCAGATCTCAATCTTTACTACAGAGCTATAGTTATAAAAATAGCATGGTATTGGCATAAAAATAGACCCATAGATCACTGGAATAAAACTGAAGACCCAAACTTAAGTTCCTACAATTTCAGCCACCTGATATTTGACAAAGGATCCAAAAACACTCAGTGGAGGTAGCATCTTCAGCGAATGGTGCTGGCAAAACTGGATCACCTTCTATAGAAGAACGAAATTAAATCCCTATCTTTCACCTTATTCAAAACTCAATTTTAATGGTTTTAAAGACCTCATTGTAAACTCTGAAAATGTTAGATGAAAATATTGGCAGTAACCTACAAGATATAGGTGTAGGAAAAGACTTTCTTAATCAGACAGCAGTTGTGCAGGAATTAAGGTCAACAATCAACAAGTGGGAACTTGCTGAACTAAAAGGCTCTGTACAGAAAAAGAAACAATCAAAGAAGTGAAGAGAAAACCCACAGAGTGGGAGGAAATCTTTACCAGAGACACATCTGACAGATGTTTAACATCCAGAGTATATAAATTACTCTCACAAAAAAAAAAAAAAGACCAAGAAAATAAATGACCCAATTAAAAGATGGGCTAAAGATCTGAACAGAGACTTCTCAAGGGAAGTAAAGATGGCTGATAATCAGCTTGAATAGTGTTCAACATCATTAGCAATTAAGGAAATGCAAATCACAACTACTTTAAGATTTCATCTTACGAGCTGGAGAGATGGCCTAGCGGTTAAGAGCACCGACTGCTCTTGCAGAGGACCTGGGTTCGATCCCCAGCACCCACATGGCGGCTGAGAACCGTCTTTGACTCCAGTTCCAGGGGAATCTGATGGTCTCTTCTGACCTCCGCAGCATTGCACAACACGGGTACACAGACCTACACTCAAACACATAAAAAATAAATACAAATTCAAAAAATGATTTCATCTTACACTTGTAATATTGGCTATGACCAAGAAACAAATGTCACCAAATGCTGGACAGGGTGTGGAGAAAGTGGAACACTTTTTCACTGCTGATGGGATTGAAAACTCATGCAACCCCTCTGGAAAGCAGTGTGGAGACTCAAACTGAACCTGCCATTTGATGGAATTGTACCACTCCTACGTATATACCCAAAGTATGAATCCTGTTGCAGAGATATGTGCACAATCATGTTTATTGCAGCTCTTTTCACAAAATCAAAGAGCTGGAAGCAGCCCAAGTGCCCCTCAACTGAGGAGTGGATAATGAAGACGTGGTACATTTATACAACGGAGTTCTATGCAGCAGTAAAGAAGGATGATATTATGATATCTGTTGTCAAATGGATGAAACTGGAAGCTGTTATGCAAACTGAGATGACACAGTCTCAGAAAAAACAAACTGCACATGTTATCCCTCATTTGTGGTTCCTAGCACCAAATCCTTATATGTAAGTTAAAGTAACTGGTCAGTAAATATTATATCATATTGACTGCTATCACTATAGACAGAGCTTGAAATATATGTCTCTACTTTTCTCAGTTCTAAGATTTATGAGAAAGAACAAATCTTTTCAAAATATACATCAACTCACTATGTAATTTAAGAATTTAAAGTTATATTTTATACCTGTAAACAAACTTAGAATTAAACTGTGAATCCCTAAATATGTTTTCCAATCAACCTATAGTTTGATTTCAGACTTTGTAAATTGGCTCTATGTAAGGAGTGTAAAAAAGAAATAAGCTATGAGTAGAATCATGAACATCATAAGCTGGAGTAGATGCTCCCAAAGCATAGAGATGAAGTGTTGCTTAGAGTACTGGAGTGCAAGAAAGCTGTGACATGCTTCAAGTAGAAAACAGGTTGTTTTATAAGCTTTCTCCAAAGCATTAAGTACAAACTCTTAACTGTGAATTTGATGCTAATGAAGTAACAATGCACTGAATAAGGATATGGTGTTTTATAATAAAACATACATAAAGCAAGGCTATGTGGGAATGGATTTATACAGTGGACCTGGGAGGTAGGAAGTTATTGATGGATGCTGTGGAGTTTTGGTTGCACAGAATGAGTGATTCATGAGAACCTAGTGTACACCATGGCAGCCATAATGATCACGGTATTCTCCTACATACTGCAAAAGCACGTGAGTGCTTTGCTCACTCTGCCATCCATCTTTTATAGTGTACATACTTCATGTCATAAGCTTTCTTCACAAACTTCAACATCAACCTACTCCATTTTCTGTCCTCCAAATTCCTGTCACCCAGATAATCTAGAATAGTTTCATGCTAAAATGCTTAAATTAATTGTGATGTACCTTTACCACAATTTCCAGGGATTATGACATCTTTGGAGCAAGAACATTATTTGATGTAGCTACCAACTTAAAACTGTATACCGTTATTAATGCAGTTTTCTTGGTGTTTTCATAGTTTTTTTTAAATCAAGATCTAATATTTAAGTAAATTACAATATTTAGTTTAGTAAAAGTTCCTCTTTGAATTAGTGACAAATTTAATGAATCAAATGATTTATTCATCCATATTGAGATGTTTAGATGTTTTTCACTTTTCTCCTCTAATTTGTTGCTGTGCTAATTAAATTAATGCACATATTTCAGAATCCGAAATGCTTTTGCATTCCCAGTGTATGCCTTTTGGGCAAAATGTATTAGTCTACGAACACATTTCTAAAATTAATTTGCAAATAGCTCAGTGATTATCATATTTGTGTTTATGAGTTGTCTTTTATCTCTTATCTTTGTTTAATTTTGCTACTAGGATTACATGATGTCCATACAATGCTTTGAGAAGGCTTTTCTTTACTTCGCATAGACCCACCATACAATGAAGACATATCGCTTTAGAGGACCTAGTTTCACCTATAAAATGTCTTTTGAATCTCCATTATCACAATGAGAAACTGAATATTTCATCCATTGACCAGCAGTTTCTATCATTCCTCAGACTCATTGTACCACTAGAAATTATTTTTATTGATGTGCTCAATTTTAGCAGAAACTACACTGTATTCAGCTTGTTTCTGTGCATAATAGGGTTTTAATTCCATGGCTTCTGTTCTTTCTATTTTTCATTGGTGAAATTCACCTAAATTTGTAAATTCTCTGGATTGTTTAAAGAACTTTTTAATGTTACTAATCATTTCTACTTAGTATTTCTGTTTTCTATTTAGTCCCACTTGATTTTTCTGTGCTACGTATCCAACTCAGAGAATCTCACATACTAAGCAAGCATTCTACCATTGAATACCACTCACAGCCCTAATTTTCTGCTTTTATTTCTATTATTTCCTCTCCTTTGATTAGTTGTTTTCTGTGAGTCTCTATGTTATTAATTTTAAGAATAATTTAATTCAAATTTTATCTACTTTCAGGGGCTACTTTTTTAAACTTTGGTAATGCTTTGGTTAGAAATAGTTTCTAATATGTCCCATCCTTAATGTATTTTCCCATCAGAAAAGCTTTTTACTTCAACTTAGACATTGTCTTTATCTCACAAGTTATTTAGAAGAATATTTTTGAAGTCTGACCTGGATGGGTATTTTAAACTTCTTGTTTTAATAAATTATATTCAGGGACTATGGAGTATATTTGTTTTGCTCTAGGACTAAGCTAGAAATTTACATAAGGTAAAATACTTGGTCTATTCATATGTAGCATATTCATTCTTGGGAAAGTTATATTCTCTCTTCAGTGTCAAATTCTTTGATTTATTGTGTGCATAAATTTCACATCAAACCTAAAGCATTCTCAGATTAAATACATTTTCTGTCTATAAGAAACATTCAATTAAAATCAAATTGGGAAGGCATTCTAGTTAGAAACATAGTATATAATATTGCAACTATATATGTTATAAATGAAATTTTAAAGTGGCTGGGATTAAAAGGTTGCATTATAATGAAAAATAATGTATTTCATGATAAAAATATACATCTTAGAAGTGTTTTTCCCTTTGTTGTCCTAGAACATTTAAATATATATCAAGACCTTACATATAATGTGAAGTTAATAAATATGACTTAGGAGGATTTAACACATTTTTATCACTTAAAAATTCAAGAAATATTGTAAACTATAAAATATTTATTTGGAAAACGTCAGTATTGTTAAAAATAAAGAAAAACTCAGTAAAATGGAAAATTCCACAACATTCTTAGTAAAATATACAAAGTACTTACAGCTAAACAATGAATCAGTGTGATTGGTGATGAGGGAAGGATATTTACTATGTTTTTATTCAGCGTTGCATTACAAATCATATTCAGGGCAATAAGACAAACAAAACATATAAATCATGGTTTTAGAAGAAAGAAAAAAAAGGAAGGGGGGAGAAAGAGTTCCCCAAAGTATTTAGTAGATGACATCATAAAATGAGTTTATGGTGATAATTCTAGGAATGTTACAGGAACAATACAAAAAATGTTAAATATTTGCTGGTTAAGTAACAATCATTAAAAATAATTTTATTAATGTTAATAAAAGCACTCAAAAGTTAAATTTTTATGGCTTAAGAAAAGTTTCTATCTATACACTGAAAACGATTAAGCATTAAGAAGAAAAAATAAGGAGTATTTAAATAAATAGAAGGAAATGCTTTATTTCATAAATTATATGAAAATATTAAGGGCCGAAGAGATGTTCAGTATGTAAAGTGCTTTCCTCCCAAGCATGAAGTCCTAAATTTAGATACATATCCTTCATATAAAAGGTTGCAGCATCTATAATCCCAGAGCTGGAAGAACAGGACCAATGCTCCCCAGGTAGGCAAACAGGTGAACTTCAATTTCAGTGAAGAGACCCTGTATAAAAATAAAACTACTATACGGTGAAGAGTGATAGAAGAAAACATCCTAACATCAGTTTTTACTCTCTACATGTGTAGGCACAAGGGTGGCACTCACATACACACACACACACACACACACACACACGCATGCACGCACGCATGCAGGCACGCATGAGCACGGGCGCACATACACACACAAACACACGAGGAAGTATTCTTAGATGTCTATTTTCTCAAAATTTAGCTACAAATTAAAAAATTAAATATTTAATTTCCAAGCAATATAAAATCATAGAATAATCAAAGCAATCTGAATAAGAACAAAGTTCAAGGGGGCTGGAGAGATGGCCTAATGGTTAAGAGCACCGACTGCTCTTGCAGAGGACCCAGGTTCCATCCCCAGCACCCACATGGCTGCTGAGAACTGTCTTTAACTCCAGTCCCAGGGGAATCCAACACCCTCTTCTGACCTCCGCGGCATTGCACGGCACGGGTGCACAGACCTACATGTAGACAGTACATTCATACACATAAAAAATATAAAATTTTAAAAATTAAAAAAAAGAACAAAGTTCAAGCATTACACTAAGTACCTAATTTCAGAACATACACTTAAACACATTTAATAAACAGTTTGAGAGTTTAATAAATGTAAATAACCAAATAGAAAAGAAAGAGCTGACCTTTATATGAATGAATCATTTCAACAAAGGTCTTAGCAATATTCAATAAACATTTCAGGAATTTCCAAATAATCTTCAACGAGTGATGTTGCAGACCAGTCAGTCAATACTACGGACCAAAATAAACCTCAGCACTAACCTCATAAAAATAATTAGAACAAAGAAGAATCTTCTGCAACATTGTTTAGAAAAATCTTCATAGACTAAATTTAAAAATCAAATAGCACGCTGGGCATAGTGGTACACACCTTTGATCCCAGGAGGCAGACACATGTGGATCTCTGTGAGTTCAAGGCCAGCCTAGTCTGCAGAGCTAGTTCCAGGCCAGCTGGGGGCTACAGGGAGACCCAGTCTCAAAAAGACGAAAAAAAAAATTAAATAGCACTAGCCAAAATAAATTGAAATTCAATAATATTTATAAATTCTGCTTCCTTTTATATTAGTTTTCAAATTTTGCTATTATTTTACGTATATGAGTGTTTTTCTTGCCTGTATGTAAGTACCAGATTCCATGGATCTGGAGTTATGGAAGGTTGTGAACTTCCATGTGTGTGCTGGGAACAGAACTTGGATCCTTTGCAAGAGACTCCAGTGCTCTTAATCACTAAGCTATGCCTTCAGCCCCTTATTTTACTTTTAAGTTCATTTTAGTTTGGGATACGATGCAAGGTATTGTTTGACTCACTTGTTCCTATCCCCACTGCTGTCTCCTCCCTCCTTCACTCTCCCTGGCTTCATTTCCAGTTACCCCTCCCCCAGTTACCCTCCCCTTATGCTGCCATATTACATGTGTCCCACCACCTTCTCTATTTCCCATCTCCCTTTGAACCAGGGTAATACTGATTCCTGAGCTCTTCTTCTCCACTCATGAGCCCCTTTCTAGTTTCAAATCTTGCAAACATACATACATAAACACTCTATTGTTTGTTATTTATCATTAGTGTAACCACACTCTATATTGATTTCTGCAGAAGCTACATCAGTTTACATTCCTAGAAGTGAGTAAGGACTCTCCTTCCCCACGTTCTTGGTATCATTTATTGTTATTTGGTTTCCTCTGGATAGCCATTTAGATGTGGGTGAGATAAAAATCTCAAAGTAGTTTTAACTTGCATTTCTCTGGTGGATAAGGACTTTACATGTTTATTAAAATGTTTATTAGTAGACCTCCCCATGCTCATGTATTGGAAAAATTAATATAGTAAAAATGTCCATTCTTCTCAAATTAATATACAGATTCAATGCAATCCCAATTAAAATCCCAAAGAGTTTCTTCACATACTTGGGAAAAAAATCCTTAAATTCATATTGAAAAACAAAAGACCCCAAATAGCCAAAGCAACCCTAAGTGAAAAGAGCAATACAGGGGGATCACTATACAAGATTTTAAACTATATTACAGGGCTATAATCATTAAAACAACCTGTACTAGCACAAAAACAGACCTGTAGACCAATGGTACAAAATTGAAGATCCAAACTTGAGCTCATACAATTTCAGCTACCTCATATTTGACAAAGGGGCCAAGAAGACTTAGTGGAGGAAAGACAGCATCTTCAGCAAATGGTGTTGGCAAAATGGATCACCACTTGTAGAAGAATAAAATTAAATCCCTACCTTTCACCTGTACAAAAATCAAATCCAAATGGATCACAGTCCTCAATGTAAAACCAAAAACTCTTAAGTTGATAGAAGAAAATGTTGGCAGCAACCTATAAGACATAGGGGTAGGAAAAGACTTTCTAAATTAGAAAGCATCTGTACAGGAAATAAGGTCAATAATTGACAAGTGGGATCTCATTTAACTCAAAAGCTTCTGTACAGCAAAATAAACAATTAGGGAAGTGAAGAGAAAACCCACAGAGTGGGAGGAAACCTTCACCAGTGATACATCTGACAGAGCATTAAATTCCAGAATACATAAACTACTCAACAAACAAAGAATGAAGAAAACAAATGACCCATTCAAGAGATGGAGTAAAGAGCTGAACAGAGACTTCACAAGTGAGGAAGTAAAAATGGTTGAAAACCATCTTAAAAAGTGTTCAACATTATTAATGATTAATGAAATGCAAATTTAAAATGCTTTAAGATATCATCTCACTCCAATAAGACTAGCTAGGATCAAGAAAACAAATGATACCAAATGCTGGAGAGGTTGTGGAAAAAGGGGAACACTCATCCACTGCTGGTGGGAATCTAAACCTGTACAACCATTATGGAAAGCAGTGCAGAGAACACTTAAAAGACTCAAAATGAGCCTACCACCTGACCCAGTCATACTTCTCCCGGGTATATATTCACAAGACTTATCCTACTGCAGAGATACATGCACAGCCATGTTTATTACAGCTCTCTTCACAATAGCAAAGAGTTGGAACCAACCCAAGTGCCCCTCTACTAACAAGTAGATAGAGAAAATTTGGTACATCTACACAATGGAGTTCTATGCAGCAATAAAGAAAGATGTCATCATGAACTTTTCAGGTAAATGAATAAAACTATCTGCTATGATGCTAAGTGAGGTAACACAGTCCCAGTAAAACAAACAACAAATGGTATCCTTCATAAAGTAAGGCAAACTGAGTAACATTAATGTTATATTTCTCTTTATCTAAAAGCATGTGCTCTTAGAATGCAAATCCCTTGATGGGTTCTAGAATTAACCTATTTTCAGACTTATAATTTGGGGACAAGGGTGGAGGGTATGGTTGAATATTTTAGAGCAATATAAAATTAAAACAGAAAAATGTGAATCCCAAAATATGATTTGGAAATAACATACAGTTTATTTTCAAATGACATGATTTTTTTTAATTTTTTTTATTAATTTTATTTATTTCATATGTGTATGAATGTACTGTCTGCATGAAAGTTTGTGCACTGGTGTCGTGCAATGCTGCGGAGGTCAGAAGAGGGTGTCAGATTCCCCTGGAACTGAGAGATGGCCTAGCAGTTAAGAGCACTGACCGTTCTTACAGAGGACCCGGGTTCGATCCCCAGATGACATGATTTTTATACATGTGTGATGTACATAAGTACATATGTTGAAACAATACAGATTGGAGGGAACAACAACAACAAAAGAACTGGGACAGGGAACTGACTGACACAGTAGAGTCCCCCCCTTCAAAAAAAAAATAATCTTCTGCTTTGAAAAACTTTGAAAAGACTCAGAAGGGTAAACAGGCCATGTATGGCAGACTGCATGAACTTGGAAGGGGCGGGGAGCATGGAGGGGAAAATGAGTCTGGATTGAAATGAGAAGCGATCCATCAAATGCATAAAACTTCAATAAAGGTAAAAAAATAAATAAAGCTCAAAAAACAAAAAGTTAAAAATAAATAAATAGTTTATTAGATGGTACTTTTTGATAGGTTGTTTTCTTGATGTTTACTTTTCTGAGTATTTTGCATATTATGGATATAATACTAGTCCAGATTGTCAACCTGGATTGGGCTGCTTCTTCAGTTGACTGGGAGTTCCCGTTGCTGTGCAGAAGCTTATTTCATAAGGGACCACTTGTCAATTGATAGTTTATTAAGGGAGAAACTAGTGTCTTATTCAGATAGTCTTTTCCTATAACCCCCCAACTTTTCCCCTAGTAGTTTCTAGGTTTAAGATTTTACATTGAAGTTTTGATCCATTTGGAATGGATTGTTCTTCATAGTGAGAGATACAGACCAAGTTTCATTTGCCTACATGTAGATATCCAGTTATCCCAACCATGTGTTGAAGATGATGCCTTCTCTTCTATGTATTTTTGGAATCTGTAAAACATCAGGGTGATGAAGTTGCATCAATGTGTATTTGTTTCTTCTGTTCTAATCCAATAATCAACATTTGCCTTTCTGATAGTTCCATGTTGTTTTATTACTAAGTCTTGTACTATAAATTAAAGTTAGTTATGGTAATACTTCCAAGCATTTTCTTTTTGCTGACATTCTTGCCTAGCTACACAGGATTTTAGTGCTCCCACATAAATTTTAAGATTGTTTCCCCTATTTCTGTAAAGAAGGGGAATGAGATTTTTTATAATAATTTTATTGATGTTTTGAGTATTTCAGACATCATTTTTCAGTTCAATTTAGGCACATTCCCATTTCCCTTTCCCCCACCCCACCCCAGATCATGCATTCTTCCATATATGTCCTTCATATTTCTCTCAGTCTTTTAAAAGATTTTCTCTGTAAAGGTCCATTATTTTGGGCAGAATTTAACTATATCAGTCCGTTCTTTGACTGAGTCCCTATGTTGTTGTAGTCCCCTCCCCACTGTACTGCTCCAAAATATGCCTATATAAATGTCATATGTGTACCAGAGTTATGTCAAATCAATAAATATCATAAAACACATAAATGGACTGAAAGACAAAAATCACACAATCATGTCAATTGACAAAGAGAAAGCCTTTGACAAAATAAAGCATCCCTTCATGTTTAAAGTTCTAGAGGGAATTGGACTAAAGGGAACATTCCTCAATGTAATCAAAGCCATATACAACAAACCCACAGCCAACATCATCCTAAATGAAGAAAAATTAGAAACATTCCCCTTAAAGGCAGGAACCCAGAAAGGCTGCCCCCTATTGACACTCCTCTTCAATACAGTGCTTGAAATACTTGCTAGGGCAATAAGGCAAGAAAAGGAAATTAAATGAATATTAATTGGAAAAGATGAAGTCAAACTATCCCTGTTTGCAGATATGATAGTTTACCTGAGGGATGCTAAAAACTCCACCAGAAAACCCCTAGAAACAATCAAGAGTTTCAGTAAAGTGGCAGGATACAAAATTAACCTAGAAAAATCAGTAGCCTTTCTTTACACCAACCACAAACAACTAGAGAAGGAATATAAGGAGACCTTCACACTTGCAATAGCCTCAAAAAAATAAAATACCCGGGGACAAACCTAAACAAAGACACCAAAGATCAATACAACAAAAATTTTAAACCCCTGAAGAAGGAGATTTAAGAAAACATCAAAAGATGGAGAAACCTCCTGTGCTCATGTATTAGGAATGAGATTTTGAATGAGATCGAACTGAATCTGCAGACTGCTATTGGTAGGATGACCATTTTGACAACATTGATTCTTCTGAACAATGAGCATAAGAATCATTTCCTTGTTCTAAATATCTTCCTTACTTTCTTCCTTCAGTATTCTAAATTTTTCATTGTAGCAGTTTTTCCTCATTCTTATTTAAGTTTAATAAGAAAAGAAGTGTGTGTGTGTGTGTGTGTGTGTGTGTGTGTGTGTGTGTGTGTTTGAGATATGATTTCCCTGGAGCCCTAGTTGGCCTGGAGCTTGCTATGTTGACCAGGATTTCCTGGGTTTTACAGGGATTCACCTACCTCTTATTCTCAAGTGATAGGACTAAATGTGTACACCACAACCAGTTCCAAAGAATTGTTTGAGGCTACTGTAAGTGGTATTGTTTCTCTAATTTCTGTCTCATACAATTGTCATTGGTATATGATGTTTAAAGGTTAATTTTTTAACCTGATATTTTGATGAAACTGCTTATTAGCCTTAAGTTCTGAGAAATTTCTAGTTGAGTCTTTATTTTGAACAAAATTTCAATAAAAAAGTGGAAATAAGTTCTAACTAAGACTTCAAACACCATATTGAAGAAGAGTGGAGACATCCTTGTCTTGTTCCTCAACTTATTTCCACTTCAACACATGTTCATGAAGAGTTGACTGGTCTGCAAGGCCTCTTGGCTCTTCTGGACCTGCTGTGACATCATCCCCAAGGCTCTCCGTGGTGGTACTGGACGTGTGGGCCAGGATCTCTGGTGGTTTTCCTTTGCATAAGGGATCTCCTCCATGGAGAAGTTCTGCTTTCTCTAGATTGTCAATGACAATTTTGCAGGTAAGATTGGCTTTACTCCAAGAAGTCTGATTGCTGAGCATCTGCTTTTTGTTATTCTCCACTGCCTGAAGTAGAAGTGGTGTCTCCAAATCTTTGTCTTGTTCCTCGGTAACTGCTTAAGCTCCTTTATCCTCTGACGCAACTGTTGAAACTTCTCTTTCACTTGATGTTCAGTTCAGTAAGTGCACTTAAGGGTCCTGACCAATCTCGAATATCCTGGATCAGTAGCCTTCAACTTCAGGTGGAATTTGACAGTCTCTTGTTTACAGATACAGATGTGGACATCTTGGGGAGCTGCCATGTTGGAGACACCAGCTTTCTCAATCTTTTTTAAATTTTTCTATGCAGTTTACTGTTTGAGGCAGAAGTTTACTGTTTCAGTCAGTTATTTGACTCAGTCTTTTTTGTTGTTGTTCCTTTCAATTTGTATTGCTCCAAAATATGTACCACACATATACCAAAATTATGACATCTGAAAATAAACTATAGGTTAATCCCAAAACATGTTTAGGGGTTCACATTTTAAGAGTAGAGATTTTGCAGGTAAAGAAAAAAATATTACTCTATATTCCTACATTACATATAATGGAAATGCTTCGGGTCTTTCTCTATTTCTACATGATGCTAGCTCTAGGTTTGAAACATATATCTCTATCATATTTAGATTTGTTCATTCATCCTTAGACTCTCCAGTTATGACAGGATTCTGGATTATGTTGAAGGACATTTTGGCATCTATTGAAATAACCATGTCTTTTTTATACTTGATCCATTTATCTAATTAATTGTATTTATTTTTTTTAATTAGTTTTTATTGATGCTTTGTGCATTTCATACATTTTTTCCAATTCAGTTCAGGCTTATTTCCCTTTCCCTCCCCCCCACCCCCACCCCATCCCAGATCATGCATTCTGCCATAACTGTCCTGCATCTTTCTCTCAGTTTTTTTTTTTCATTTAAAAAGTGAATGGACATAGAGTGAAATATTTCCTTAGTGAACTAACCCACTCATAGAAAGACTGGGTTCTCTCTCAAAGCTAGATTCCAGCTTTGAAATCCTAGACATGCATATTTCAACTGGAAAGTCCAGAGAGATTAAAGTACTTCTCAATTCTCACAAAAGAACCTTCTTCATGCAGTAGATTGATTAACTTCAACTGGCCAACATACAGATAATAAGAGGCTGTAGAGTGTGTATCCTTGAATAGGTCTCATAACTCAATCCTTTGCCACTCAAGGTTCAGGGGCCATTATGGAAGAGGTAGCAGTTGCTAAAAACCCCACATACATTGAGTGAAAGATACAAAGAAATGAAGCACAAACAGAGCTAGAAGAAGCCTCTTCCTTGATGACTAGCTTTCATAATGCCAGATGGTACTATGCTATAAAGGCTGCTAGGGGGAAAACATAAAAATATTCATAGTGTTGCCCAGCTGTGAACTTCAAGAGCTACAATAGCAACTTGGCAGGCAATATGGACCCATTAATATAATATTGGCATGGCTGATGTAGAGGTAACCAACCACTTCCAGATCGCATTTGAGGTATACTCTAATAAAGGAAATCAATGCCATGACTGAAGAGGCCTTGGGTTCTAGAGTAGAATCTAATACTGCTGCTTAGCTGAATTAGCATAGCATTAAAACACATTTTAAGTATCTGTACCTATAATCACAGAAAAAATTCTATTCTCACCCTTAATCACAGAAGCTTGTCATGCAGTAATCAGAGATGAATACTTGGACAAGATGTTGAGAATAAATAAGATTGATAAATCGCCCTTAAAGAATGCATTTATACCACCCATTTGAGCTTTAGAACATTGTGAAAGGGTATGGAGAGAATAAAGATCCAGAGGTTAAGGAGAAGGGTTACAAGACACTGTCTTCTTAACAAGACATGAATATGGCCAACATGAATTCACAGTAGCACTAGGCCATATATGTCAGGTCCTACTAACAGTCAGCTATGGATAGGGAAGTGGATCACAGGGACCTATCACTTACAATATATTTACTGTCTACTAACAGATTCTGAGGGTGGTGGAGGCATGGTATCCAGTTGTGTAGCCACTACAGAGCATACCAGGTTACAAATAATAGTTCTAAACATGGAGTCATATAGATGGCCCTAGTCAAATTCTGTGGAACACAAAACAAAACAAAAAATAAAGACAATGGGAAAGAGATTTCTAAGAAAGTTCAGGGTCTGGCATGAGTGACAGAGGAATAAGAAAGGGGGTTTGGGAGAGTAACCAGAATGGATTATACACATGTATGAAAATATCAAAAATTTAAGAAAAAAGAAATTAGAACTTACAAACACAAAATCCAAATGTTGAATTATAATAAAACAGCAATTTCTAGAACAGAAGTTGTATATAGTGATGTAAACATGAAAAGATCCAGGGTTACTTTAATAAAGGTATTTAAAATTGGAATGGGTATCATTGTGCTTTTATTATTAGGAGTTTGCCAAAGTTTAGTGCTTTGTGCGGGGGTCGAAGAGAGGTGGTAGGCAAAGACCACCCTCTCCAGTTTCCTCGCCACTGAAGATCTTCACTCTGTTGGCCCGCGACGGAGTGGGGCTGGGGAGAGTAAGTGCGCTGCCAAACCAAAAGTAACCACAACAGGGAGCCAAGTCAGGGTGTTACAGCTCAAGCTCACTTTGTTGCAGGTTTACAGAGGTTTATAAGCCGTGCCGGCTTCCCTACTGGGGTATGTGTCTCTTCCTAATTGGTCCTTTTGGGAGGCTTAATTTACAAGTCCCTAATTGATCCAATCCCTTCCCTTCCTTGCATAGTCCCTAATTATCATGTTAGTATGCGGAAGTAAAGAAGTGAAACTAGCCTTCCTTGCTCGATGGGCGGGGGTGAGTTCACGAAACTCTAGCGCAGGCTTTCTTTTGTCCTTCAGGCCTATCTTCTCAGCTATTCCATGCCGTTATTTCCCCCTTTTTGTTTTATTTGGCATAGCTCCTGTCTTAGGTTGGTGCTTTTACTGGGCTCAGCTCTTACCCGTCTTTGAGTAGATAGCAGCTTTGGCTATTCCCCTGTCTTAGGTTGGCCGACCCAAAAAGCCCTTACCCATCTTTGGAGTCTGATGCTGCTTTTTGTAGGTATTGACGAGGGGGAGGGGCTCATACTTTGCCCGTAAGGCCATTAACTGGACTTCTGCCTGTTTTCTAGCGAACCTTACAACCCGGTTGAGCAAGCAAAGGCCTACCGCGAACAAAAGCAAAAGAATAATAAGAGGTCCGGCTATTGCCGTTATCAATGATGTAAACCAGGGGCTGGTGTTGAACCATCCTTCAAACCATCCTGGTTGATTAGCTATCTTTCTTCTTTCAAGGCTATTCCTAAGGTCGTCTAGATTCTTTGTAATTACACCGGAGTGGTGTGCATAAAAGCAGCATTCTTCCCCTAAAGCCTGGTATATCCCTCCCTGTTCTAGTGCAAAGAGATCAAGCCCCCTTCTATNAGTGCAGGGACAGCAAGCCCCAGCCCCTCAAACACACATTCATCTTGCCCACATTTTTCTTACTGGTTCCAATATGCTGGAATTATCAGCTGGCCTGGAGCTCGCTCTGTAGACCAGGCTGACCTTGAGCTCACAAAGGATTGCCTGCCTCTGCCTCCCCAGTACTGGGATTAAAGGTGTGTGCCACCACACCCGGTCCCAAGGGGCAACAAAACTGCCCCACCCAAAACAAAAGCTAGATAATTCCAAAGCAAGCAAGTTACATTTTGAAAGCAAACACAAACCAAAATGGGATCTTTAAACAGTCAGCTCTGAGGCTGATTTCTATAAACAACTATCACCTGTTGTGAAGCATTTGAGAAACTCAGAGACAATAAATTTAGATGACTACGGTATTCAAATTTTAGGCCTTTAAATGTATTTTTTAAATATCAATTTTTAAACTTTGCACATGCATATCTAGTCTGGCATGCCAAAATGAAATGATTCTGTGCACATAAAGGATTGAAACTTGAAGTGGCCACTTTGTTTGACAGAACCAACATGAGACAAACACAATAACTGAATTACAAACACACACACACACACACACACTCACACAAACTTAGATGCATAACAAGCTACATGAATCTTAGGCACATGGTTACCATAAACATAGGACATAGATAAAGGCTTGAACTAATTTAGGAGTGACCCCCCCTTTCTGCACCTCGGCATAAGCCGGTGGTGGGGAGAGTTCCTCAGATAAGCCTTGTTCTGTCTCTCTGGCCTCCTGCCTCAAAGCCGAGTAGGGGGAAGGGATGGGGCCCATGGAGTCTGGACACTCAGGGGTCGATCACTTGTCTACCTCCCATTCGGTTGCGAAGGTGTCCCAGGCCATATCCTCCTCCCTGAGACCAGGGGATCTCTCAACCTCTTCCAAAGCTGAAATTCCACCCCCAGGAGATGGAAGGGAGTCAGGGTGAAAAGTGGCTTTAGCTCTTGCCAGCTTTTCTATTCGCCCCCAAACTTCCCAGGAGAAAAGTTTGGCCCCTCTTACCCAGGGGGCCAGAAAGAGGATGTGGTCCCAGGCAGACTCCGTGACCGCATCGGTCTGTTCTAAGCCCCTGGATTTTAACATCAATCTCGGCGCTTTAAGCGCTGGATCCTTATCTTTTCCCGTTGCGTTTCCCATCGCGGGGACTCACTTACCCGAAAGACCGATTGGCCCCAGCCGTATTGCTAGCTGTTAGGGTCTCGGGGGGGTCTTCAAGCCCCACGTTGGGCGCCAGATGCAGGGGTCATAGAGAGGTGGTAGGCAAAGACCACCCTCTCCAGTTTCCTCGCCACTGAAGATCTTCACTCTGTTGGCCCGCAACGGAGTGAGGCTGGGGAGAGTAAGTGCGCTGCCGAACCGAAAGTAACCACGGCAGGGAGCCAAGTCAGGGTGTTACAGCTCAAGTTCACTTTATTGCAGGTTTACAGAGGTTTGTAAGCCATTCCGGCTTCCCTACTGGGGTATGTGTCTCTTCCTAATTGGTCCTTTTAGGAGGCTTAATTTACAAGTCCCTAATTGATCCAATCCCTTCTCTTCCTAGCATAGTCCCTAATTATCATTTTAGTACGTGGAAGTAAAGAAGTGAAACTAACCTTCCTTGCTCGATGGGCGGGGGTGAGTTCATGAAACTCTAGCACAGGCTTTCTTTTGTCCTTAAGGCCTATCTTCTTGGCTATTCCATGCCGTCACTTTGAAAAAAGAAAAAGGCTTAACATTTATCCCCTGAATATTTAAATAAATGAACTATAGAGAGATTAAATTAGAGAAAGACTATGCAATTTTATAACATGCAATAATTTAATCATTTTTGTGATTTGAAGAATGACATGACATTGCAGTGGGCCCCTCAAGACTGACCATAGCCATGCCATGGAACAACCCCAGCTTTACCTAGTAGTTAATGCTGAACCCAGAGTATCAGAAGAGAAAAATTTGTCCCAGCTGCAGCTGGATGTGGGTCTGAGGGAAGATTGGTGTGTACCTAGTTGCTCCTGGTAACTGCAGGTTTATATCCACTGTACTCTGCACTTGGGTTGTTCTTGCAGAATATAAATTATTGAAAGCAGAATCTCCATCCTTAAGCTTTGGACTTAATTTTTTCACCCCTGAGCTAACAAGGATGTAGTTTTCTGAATAAAAAATTACTCTGAAGATTGACCAGTACAGCACTTGGGAGCAAATGCCCAGCATATTTGCTAGCCAGCTATAAAGACATTCTTTTGGCATTATTTTTTATGTTTGAGTGGTCTTTTTTAGTGGGTGTACATAGTTACAATATCCTTGGTGTTTGTACCAGGTACAGTCAGTTCTTATAAGATAACCAACTTCGCCTTCTTCACAATTTCTTCTTGAACTGCAAAAGAAAAGTACTTTTTGAAAAATTTTACTTTATCTAGGATTACAGATGTACAAAAGTTTCAAAAAACTAGATAGATGTTTTATATGGTAGAAAAATAAAAAGGTGTTTTAAAGGAATAAATCTGGAGCTATGATCACCTACTTCTGTCCCCCACCCATACTTCCTTTATGACTGGCTGGATTCCAGCCCCATCCTCACCAGTGACTCCCCAGTTTCTCCACATGAGCCAAAAACCCTGGTAGGATATCCATATTCACTGTCAGGCTCTCAGGTAATCTCCACAACACTGCTGCTGTTTTCCAGGAACTACCTCCTCCTCCTCCATTTTGGTGACTATCCGGATCCAGTAAAATCCCTACAAAGGACACCTGAAACTGTGTGAGACCCAGATTTTAGGACCCACCAGATCAATTCTAGCAGTCTGAATTAAGCATCTAGTTTCTCATTCAACTTTAAGATCTAGAATCACTCCACAGCCAAGGAAAGCCTGTTTCAAGCTCTACAAACTGAGCTATCACTAACACCTAACTGTATCTGACAAGCAAAAGACCTGGTATACAGGCTGAAGTCATAAGTATCAGACAAAGACAAGAAATCAACATGACCACACTGTTTTGAACTATCCCCTTCTTGAACACTATAAACACCTCTGTTAAAAGAAGAAAGGTGATGGATCAAAAATGGAAGACAACCACAAAATAAGTACAGATGTACAAATCCCAGCACAAAAATGAAAACACACACACACAAAAAAAACGAAATAACAGGTCTCAATAAAAGAAGAAATAAATAGAGGCTTGCCAGGGAGGAACCTTCGAGCACTTCCTTAGAGAAAACATGACATCTTTTGGCAAAAAAAAAAAAAAAAGAAAGAAAATCCTCCAACTCAGGTGATATGTGTATATATGTATGTATATATTTATATATGTATGTATTTATGTATATATATATATATTGAAGCAATATAAGTTGGAGAAACAAATGGAAGTTCCATGTTAAAGTATCACTGTAATTTGATGCTTTTTTAGGGAATCACAAGTTTCATTTATGTTACTGTGCTCCTATGTGTACTCTAAAGTTCAACTTAAAAGAAAAAAAGAAAAAATAAAAATAAAAAAAGAAAGAAAGAAAGAAAGAAATCCCGTAGAATTGACCCTTAATGAAAATGACCTGAAAGAACTTTCAGGCAAAGAATTCAAAAGAATGATTATATCTACAAGCAAACAACTCAAAGTCAAGAAGGTATAGAGAATAATGAATAATCAAATTCATAAAAACAGAGTTTGAAATGTCAAAAACACCCAAAGTAAAATGAAGTTGGAAATGAAAAACTTAATAAACCATAAATAAAACAATAAATAAAAATCTCAGTTGAAAACCTCATAGAATTGATTATGTCGAAAACAGAGAATCAGATGAAAGAAAAAGAGGAATTTAACCACACATTAAAGGTCAAGAGAACTTCTTTTTAATATATGAAAGGAACATTAGAAACTTCAGGGAAACCATGAAAAATTCTAATCTTTGAATTATAGGCTGAGAAAGAGAAGACTATCATAGTGAAGGCATAGAAATATCCTTAGTAAAAGTCATAGAAAAAAAAAAATCCCCTAACCTAGAAAGAGATTTCCATTTATGTGCAAGAATACCAAATATACAGGACCAGAAAAGAAATTCTCTTTGGCATATTATAGTTAAAACATTAAAAATACAGAAAAATGAAAGGTCATTGAAAGCTTCAGGAGAGAAAGGTCAAGTCATTTATAAAAGTTCATTAGACTAACATCTGATTATTCACCAAAAACTTGTATAGCCAGAAAGACATGGAAACGCATATTTCATAGCCCAGACTAATATATGCAGCAAAAATATGTATTAAAATTGAAAATGAAATAAAATCATTCAACAATGAAAACAATTTAAAGGAATTCATGCATATTAAGCCAGATACAAATGATACGAGAAGGAATACTGCAATTTGAAGAGAATAAAAACTTCAAGAGATGACTGGAGAGATGGCACTGACTGCTCTTGAAGATGTGAGTTCAATTCCCAACACTGACATGGTGGCTGACTACCATCCATAACCACAGTTCTAGGTGGCTAACAACTGTCTATAAATCCAATGTCCTCTTCTGACCTCCATTGGCGTTGCACAAAATATGTACACTTACACACATGCAGGCAATACTTTCATACACATAAAAAATAAATAAAATATAATAATTTTTTTAAAAAAGACATTGCTGAAGATGACAGTCATCGCTTGTCAGAATAGGTAACCTGTTTTCTAACGTGGTTACTGTGTGACCTTTTATCTAAGAGCTCCCTGGTCCAATAGAGAACTTCCTGTGCTGAAGGAAGTTGGCTGGAACTGTGCTGCTCAGCATAGTAGCCACTATGTAACTCTTGAGCACTTAAAATGTGGACTTGTCAGGGCTGGAGAGATGGCTCAGTAGTTAAGAGCACTGGCAGCTCTTATAGAGGACCTGGGTTCAACTCCCAGCATCCACATGGCAGCTAACAGCTATCTGTAACTTCAGTTCTAGGGGATCTGACACTCTGTTCTGACCTCTGTGGGCACTGCACAACACAGGTGCACTTACATACATTCAGACAATACACTCATATACATAAAATAATAATAATACAGCCAGGTGTGGTGGCACACACTTTTAATCNGAAAAACTTAATAAACCATAAATAAAACAATAAAAAAAAAATCTCAGTTTAAAACCTCATAGAATTGATTATGTCGAAAACAGAGAATCAGATGAAAGAAAAAGAGGAATTTAACCACACATTAAAGGTCAAGAGAACTTCTTTTTAATAATATGAAAGGAACATTAGAAACTTCAGGGAAACCATGAAAAATTCTAATCTTTGAATTATAGGCTGAGAAAGAGAAGACTATCATAGTGAAGGCATAGAAATATCCTTAGTAAAAGTCATGAAAAAAAAATACCCTAACAACAGAAAGAGATTTCCATTTATGTGCAAAATACCAAATATAGCAACAGACCAGAAAAAGAAATTCTCTTTGGCATATTATAGTTAAAAAACATAAAAATACAGAAAAAATGAAAGGTCATTGAAAGCTTCAGGAGAGAAAGGTCAAGAGTCATTATAAAAGTTCATTAGACTAACATCTGATTATTCACCAAAAACTTGTATAGCCAGAAAGACATGGAAACGCATATTTCAATAGCCCAGACTAATATATGCAGCAAAAATATGTATTAAAATTGAAAATGAAATAAAATCATTCAACAATGAAAACAATTTAAAGGAATTCATGCATATTAAGCCAGATACAAATGATACGAGAAGGAATACTGCAATTTGAAGAGAATAAAAACTTCAAGAGATGACTGGAGAGATGGCACTGACTGCTCTTGAAGATGTGAGTTCAATTCCCAACACTGACATGGTGGCTGACTACCATCCATAACCACAGTTCTAGTGGCTAACAACTGTCTATAAATCAATGTCCTCTTTGACCTCCATTGGCGTTGCACAAAATATGTACACTTACACACATGCAGGAATACTTCATACACATAAAAAATAAATAAAATATAATATAATTATTATATATATATATATATAATAACCTGATTGGCTTCCCCATGCCCCATCTCCCCTAGCTTCCACATAGCCAGATACACTTGCCCAGCCAGGACTCTGGTAAGTCAGATCCTGCCCACCATGTCTCTAGTTCTTCCTCTCATCCACTCTCCCCCTGTCCCCCTGGTAGTGTTGGACCCAGATGGGCTCCAACTCTACTACCTCAAACCTATACACTAGCTTCCTAACACAGACTGGCTAAACTCCCTAGAATAGACACCACTGTCTCCTGATCTCTCTGACACCAGCCATCCTACTAACGTTACCAGTCTCCCTACAATCCTGTCCTACCATCTATCCAGATTTGTTTACTAACATGCAAGTACCTGAAACATGCACCAATTTACTTTCCATACTTGAACTAAGAACAAACAAGCTACAAAAACAATATAAACAGAACAAAAATAATTAAACAAAAGCATAGTAGACATTCCTACTGGACACATAACCAACAAAGAAGATCCATATGCCCAAAGAGAAGTGCTAAATCACATATAATAATAAAAAAAAAAAAAACAAGAGAATATGTCCCCCAAAAATGCCACTAATCTTACAGAAGTGCACTGCAATGAGAACCATCTTGAGGAACTCCAGGATTCAGAATTTAAAAGAACAATCATAAACATGATCAAAGAACTTAAAGAAAACAGACAAACAACTCAAAGAGGAAAAGCCTAAATCTGTGTTGGAAGCCAAAGTATATACAAATAAATGGCTTAATGAAATATCAAAAACAATTCATAATTTTTAAAAGTGAATTCATAAAAGAGATAGAAATAGTAAAGAGTGGGCTGGAGAGATGTTTCAGTGGTTAAGTGCACTGGCTGCTCAAGTGGAGGACCTGTGTTTGATTCTCAGCACCCACATGATAGCTAACAAATATCTATAACTCCATTTCCAGGGGTTCAACTCCATCTCCTGACCCCCATGTGCACTGCATGACATGGGTGCACATTTACATAAAGGGGTTACACTCATATACATAAAATAAAAACAATCAATAAAATATTAAAAGAAAGAAATAGTGGGAAAACCCAAACACAGATTAACATGTGATTGAAAAATCTAAAAAGCCAACTGGAAACAAGAGCAGAAAGAACCATACAGAATAAATGAAACAAACAACAGAATACCAAGACTGGATAGCAAAATTGAGGATCTAGACTCCTGAAGTAAAGACTATCATGAAAAAAAACAAATCTATGAATTATATGTATACAGGAAGGAGAAGAACCTCAAGCCAATGGTGTTGAAGAGATCTTCAGCAGAATTATAGTGGAAAACTTCCCTAAATTAAAAAAAAGAAAAAGGCTTAGCTATAGAGATTCAACAAGCACATAAAACACCATTTGACATGATCAGAATACAAACTCCCCAAGGCAGAGCATAGTAAAAATGCTAAATGTACAGAACAAAGAAAAGGTACTGAAACCTGCTGGAGAAAAACAATTAGTTACATATAAACAATGAGAATTATAACTGACTTTTGAATGCAACCATTATAGGCCAGAAGAGCCTAGACCAAAATATACCCAGTTCTAAAGGACCATGGATGCGATCCCCACATACTTTCCAGCAAAACTTTTTACCATGGTCTAAGGGGAATGGAAAATTTTTCATGGCATGCATAGGCTAAAAGAATTCATCTCCATGAAACCAGCCCTAGGGAGAATACTTGAAGCAACACAAAAGGCCGACGGTGGAACAGGTATACACAAAGGCTATGTAGAAAGGAAACACAAACTAGTACCACAAACACAAAGAAATTAAAATGACAGTATCCAACACACATCTTTGACTAATAAGACTAAATCCCAGTAGCCTCAATTCCACTGCCAAAGACATAGGCTAAAGGAATGAACCAAGAAAGAAAACTCAGCCTTTTATTGTCTTCAAGAAACTTGTCTCACCTTCAAAAATACACACTACCCTAGGAAGAAAGGATGAAAAAATATTCCAAACAAATGGATTGAAGAAGCAAGCAGATGTTGCAATTCTAATATCAGACAAGATAGAGTTCAAATTAAGACTAATCAGATGAGATAAAGAGGGTTAGTTCATTGTAGTAAAAGGAATAATCATCAAGAATATATTACAATCATGAACACATATGCATCAAACTCTGGAGCACCCAATTTCATAAAAACAGTACTCCAGGACTATTAAACACAGATTAGCCAAAGTTCAATAATAGGAAGTGACTTTAATACCCCATTATCTTCAATAGACATGCCAACTGGACAAAGAAAAAACAGAAAGACATCTAAATTAAATGACATCTTACATCAAATGGATATCTATAGAATATTCCACCCACATACCAAAGAACATATTTTCTACTCAACACCCCATTTGAGTTTTTCTGAAATTGGCCACATACTGGGACACAAAATAAATCTTAAAAAATACAAAAAAATTTGAAATAATATCATGCTTTCTATCAGACCACAGTGCAATAAAGTTTATAATCAACAGCAAAAGCAGCTATAGAAACCACAGGAACTTACAGATGTTAAACAAAACACTCCTGAATGATGAATGGCTCAAAGAAGAAACTAAGAAAGAAATAAAAGCATTCCTGGAACTAAATGAAATCACTAAAAGAACACAACACAAAAACATCTGGGACACCTTAAAAGCAGTACTAAGAGGGAAGATTAGAGCACTTAGTGCCAGGGGCTGGGAGATGGCTCAGCGGTTAAAAACACTGGCTGCTCTTGCAGAGGACCCAGGATTGATTCCCAGCACCCACATGGCAGCTAAGAACCATATTTAACTCCAGTTCCAGGGGAATCCGACACCCTCTTTTGACCTCCTCAGCATTGCATGACACGGGTGCACCTACTTACATGCAGATAGTACACTCATGCACATTAAATAAATGAATAAATAAATAAATAAAGTTTATTAGAGCCCTGAATGCCTACATTAAGATATCAGAAAGCACACATGTAAATGTCTTAACATCTTAACAGTACAACTCAAAACTCTGGAACGACAAGAACAACCCAACCCCACACTTAGTAAAGGAGAAGAAATAACAAAAATCAAAACAAAAATTATAGGAAAAAGAAAACAATACAAAAAAATGAACCTAAGAACTGGTTTTTTGAAAGGTTAAACAAGATAGAGAGCCCATTAGCCCAGTTAACTAAAAGAAAGAGCAATTCAAAATCAACAAAATCAGGGATGAAAGGAGAAACATCACAACAGATACCAAAAAGATCCAGAACATTGTAAGGAAATATTTCAAAAATCCAAGAGCCAGGCTTGGTGGCACACACCTTTAATCCTAGCACTTGGGAGGCAAAGGCAGCTGGATCTTTGTGAGTTCAAGACCAACCTGGTCTACATAGCGAGTTCCAGGAGACTCGGAGCTACAGGGAAACCCTGTCTCAAAAAGGCCAAAATAAAATAAAATAATAAAAATCCATACTACATTAAATTTGAAATTCTAAAAGAAATGAATGAATTTCTACAATCGGGGACACCACAAAGTTAAATTCACAAGAAATCAACAGCTTAAGAAGACCCCTAACAAATTGGGAAATTGAAAGAGCAATTTAAAAAAACCTTCCCACTAAAATAATTCCAGGCCAAGATGGATTCAGAGCAGAATTCTACCAGACATTCAAAGAAGTTCTATGACCAATACCGCTCAAATTATTCAAAAGGTTGGAAAGAGAGGGAGAGCACCCAATCTCCTTGTATGAAGCCAGTATCACACACACACACACACACACACACACACACACACACACATGCACACACAAAAAACAGTTAAAGATACAACAAAAATGAACCTTATAGGCCCATAACTCTAGTTAACATAGATGCAAAGACACTCAACAAAATACAAACTGCACACAGACACACATCAAAAAGATCATCCACCACACATGGTTATTTCAATAGATGCAGAAAAGGCCTTTGACAAAATCCAACATACATTCATGTTAAAAGTCCTAGAAGGACTGGAGGACACATACCTCGAGATAAAACTGTAAAAGAAAAAAAAAAAAAAACATAGCCAACATCACTTAAATGGAAAAAACTGGAAGCATTCCCATTAAAAGCAGGAACCAGACAGGGCTGTCTACTCTCTATACTCCTTTTCAATCTACTGCTTGAACCTCTTGCAAGAACAATAAGAGAAGGGGAGGAAATTAAAGGAGTATTAATTGGAAAAGAAGGGGTCAAATTATCTCTATTTGCAGAAGATATGATATTATACATTAGACATTCAAAAAATTCCACTAGGAAATTTTGAGATATGATTAACACTTTCATTAAAGTGGCAGGTTACAATAAACTTACAAAAATCAGTAGCCTGTCTATATATCAATAACAAATAATCAGAATTAGCATTCAAGCAAACCCTCACATCAAAATAACCTTCAAAACAATAAAATATTTAGGAATAAACTGAACCAAGACATTAAAGATCTCTACGATGAAAATTTTAAGTCTTGAAAGAAAGAGATAGAGGAAGATATCAGGAATTGGAAAGACCTACTGTGCTCATGGATTGGTAGAATTAATATTGTGAAAATGACCATCTTACCAAAAGCAATCTATAGATACAATACAGTGCCAATCAAAATACCTATGAAATTCTTCATAGAGCAAGAAAAAAAAATCATAAATTTCAATTGGAGTCACAAAAGACCCCAGATAGCCAAAGCAATCTTGGGCAAAAAGAACAATACCGGGGGGGTGGGGGGGCTCACCATACCGATTTTCAATAATATTGCAGAGCTGTAGTCATAAAAAACACATGGTACTGGCACAAGAGTAGACAGGTAGATCAAGGAAACACAATAGAAGACCCAAACTTATGTATGTGTCATTTCATCCACCTGATATTTGACAAAGGTGCCAGGAGCACCCAATGGAGGAAAGAGCATCTTCAACAATGGTGCTGACAAAACTGGATTTCCACCTATAGTAGAATGAAATTCGACCCTTATCTTTCACTCGGAAGAAAAGTCAACTCCAAATGTATCAAATACCTCAATATGAAAACTGGAATTCTGAAACTTCTGGAAGAAAACACAGGCAGTGCTCTCCAAGATATAGGCATATGAAAGGACTTTCTATGTGAGATATCAGCTGTTCAAGCATTAAGGTCAGCAATCAATAAGTGGCACCTGATTAAATTACAAAGCTTCTGCACAGCAAAAGAAACAACCAAGGAAGAGGAAACCTACTGAGTGGGAGAAACTCTTTGCCAGTGACATACCTGACAGGGGATTAATATCAAAAATATATTGAACTCAAAAACAAAGAAACAAGAAAATAAATGACAAAATAAACAGATGAGCAATAGAGTGGAATACAGAGTTCCCAAACAAAGAAATAAAAATGGCTACAAAACACCTTAAATAGTGCTCAACATCCTTAGTAATTAGAGAAATGCAGATAAAAACCTCTTTATGATTCCATCTTACCCAGCCAGACTGGTTAAGATCAAGAAAATAAAGGACTCCAAATGGGGGCAAAGATGTGGAGAAAGCAGAATACTTATTCACTGCTGAGGGGTTCCAAAGTTGTGCAACTTCGATGGAAAGCAGTGTAGAGAACTCTCAAAAAACTGAAAATGAATCTACTACATGATCCAGTTACATCATGTTTGCTGGTGTTTCCTTCACAATAGCTAAGAAATGGAAACCAATTGTCCCTCAACTGATGAATGGTTAGTGAAAATGTGGTACATTTACACAATGTAGTTCTACACAACAGTAAGAAAAAATGAAATAATGCAGATAAGTGGATGGAAGTAGAGAGAGCTATACTCAGTGAAGTTAACATAAACATGGAGAAATCAGTGACTTACATTCTCCCTCATTTGAGGATTGTGGCACCAATCCTTTATATGCGACTATAAATTCCGATATAATACCAGGAGCCAGCAAAATGGAAAGGATACATAGGTACAGAAAAAGAAAGAACCCTAAAGAGAAGCATAGTAGGGATCACATGATACCAGGATGGATGAAATTGGGAGATTTTGGCTGGGAGGAAAGGAGGGAGGAACATACAACAGTCCATTGTGTGTGAAGAGGAGGGGAGTCAGTGGACTGGGGATGGTAGGAGGCATGTGTTGTAGGGTGAGGCGGGAATAATGGGGGGTACCATGAGACAAAATAAACCCTACCATTCAAATGACAAAAGAAAGAGACTCATGATCTTATATCCCGCAAGAGCTTTCAGGAAAGAAAGGGAAATGGTAACATCCTCAAATTAAGAAGCAATGAAAGAATTTATTGTAACTAGACTTTTCTGACAGAGGAAAACATAATGTATAGAAACAGAAAGAAAGTTGATAAAAAGTATAATCAGAACATCAAAAAGAATGGTGGAATGGGCAAGTGAACTCAAGAGACTCTCATTTTCAGTTTTACATGGTAGATTGATTATTGAAAAACAAATATTAACACTACGTAAATTCTTATTTAAAGACCTTTCATATGATTTCTTCCTCACTTGGAATAAAAGAAGGCCCCAGAGTGTAGGTCTGGTCAGATGAACCTGATTTCAGTAAATCTTTAAAAGGGCAAGTACATGAAGGCTTATCTAGGTCACACTGCTCCACAGACAATATTTCACTGAAATTTCTCAATGATTCCCGAGGGTCATTGTGTCATATAGGACAATAAATCCTGATATACCAATCGGCAAATTCTCTCCATTCTTACAGCATATAAATGGACATGTCTCTTCTCCCAACACTGTTTCTATGACCACTATGTAAAATACAACAAAACTCACTATCACTTCTACATTCTCTACCACCATATCACTCTAACCAGGCTTAACTTCTGCAGTGGAAACTCTTCTAAAATGTGTTCATTTCTCTGGAATCATCCTGTGGCTTCCCAAGAGCCAAAATCTGAAGTTAAAATTCTTTTGCATGTCTACTATTTACTTTCTTAAAGAAATTAATATCTCCTGATATTTTGAATAAGTAGAAAAAAGGAAGTCTAATATCTTACCATTTTAACTTTCATTAAATTCATCAAAATCACAGGGCACTATGCTCAGAGCTGCTCAGAAAAGCATCCCAGAAACTGCAAGAAACAAATCAACCACAGCACAATATTCAAATAGAGTCTGTGTTTACCCTGTTTAGAACATGACATGATGTCTAATTTTTGTCTGTCAAGGGAGCTCAGACCTTTCACATTCCATATATGCATTTATTTAATTTGACAACTATACTTCCCAAACCTGAGTGACTTAAATTATCTCCACCAGTGAAAAGAAATCCCAGTCCATTCTCCAGCTGTACACAGCAATAAAATTTTACAAGTGATATTATATATATATATATATATATATATATATTCCAGCAACTATACACACAAAATTATGGCATTGTGAACCAGTTTAAGATGTTCCCTGTATAAGATGTTCCCTGTATAAGATAGCTTGTTCTTCATTAAGTAATTGCCATTCAACAAGTAGATTATTTATACCTATACAATCATAAATAAAACAATCTTATTCTTCAATTTCTACAACTCTGACTTATTGACATGATGTGCCAATACAGACATGTTTCCAGATCTCAAATAAAATAGATGCTGCATTCCGAGTAACAAGAGAGATCAAAGAATTTGTTCAGGGAACTTGCTTCCAAACTCCAGGTTGGAACTCAATTCCCAATTATATAATATTTCCCACTTAGTGACAGCAGTTTTTACCAACACGTACCTTAATTCCAAGGCCCACAGCATTGCATTTGCAATGACTAAGATGAGTGAAGCCTTTCAAATATTTGATGAGTAGACAGAAAAAAAATCTTCCTTTTATTCTCATGGTCAGTAAACAAACCCAGAGAGAATAGCTTTCCAGCATGTTGAAGATCCTCTGGCAGATCATTAATCCCAGAAAAATCTTTCCAAACTTACTGATGCGTGGATTCCATTTTCAAATTTCTCATTAGTTCCTCTTTATGGATTAAATGCTGATGTTCACGAGTGAATGCACACAGCTTCAGCTGATGGGTGTAATTGGGTTGTAATGGATTTTAGCTGCTGTTCCTTCTGATCTAGCCAATTTGAAATGCAGTATCAATGTATTCTCCCATCTCTGGGTAGGAATGAGAAATTGAAACCTACAAGATGAAATTTATCAACTTTCATAAAGTCAGCTTCACCATCATAAACTGTTCTACTTCTCATTCTCATTCTCAGCAGGTATTTCTTGAACTCCGGTCTGGCAGTCAAAACATTAAAGTATATTTGGAATAAGTAGACTTGATCCTTCAATATTCTGTCTGTCCTCAACATTTATTTAGGTGCTGTAAATATTACCAAGTGAGGATGACATTAACACAGCAAAATTTAACACCAGAAACATAAAATGACAAGAAAAGATTTACAGGTTGCTAAACCTTCAGCAATTTTATATTTAAAATGTGATTTGCAGCTACACTGGGATTGATAACAGAGACTGCATGTTCTGAAGTCTCAGAAATTGCTACTGAGCTGTTCTAGCATATTCTGGTGTCTCTGGAGACCAAAACCCTGGTGATGAGTGGGGACATGGTTTAGGGAAAACACAGGTGTTATTCACTATCAGTTGCCCTTCATTTTCCACTCTGTTATATGTGTGTGTTTTTTCAAGCTATCCTTTGATTCTGTATTCATGAGCTCTGTATGTCAGTGAGAACCAGAATCTAATTGACCTCAAACACACTGAACTTGCCTTTTATATTTAATAGTGTAAAAGTGATGTGGTGAAACAGCTATTCTCTTAAGAATGTTCAGCAAAAAAGTGTCATGGGAGAATGATCCTCTCACCCTGCCTGACTTAAATCTTCCTTTTAGTTAACAGAATTTCAAGGTTCTCATGCAATTCTAAAGTTTACTTAAATAATGCAAAGAACACTGTAAAACACCACCCGACATTACGTACCACTTCTGTTCTATTCAGTAGAGGCATCTTATCATTTATTAAATTAGACTATATAGGCTAGATAAAGGACAGAAGAAAATATATTATCTACTTCTTATCTATTTCACCTTTGAATTACACAGTAATTTTTTTGTGTTGTCATCATAAACTGTGAAAAGCCATGTTTCTTGAGTTCATAAACTTTGCCAGCTAAAATGGCAGGTAAATTGGAAATGGAAAGTATTAATACCTTATTTGCTTTTCATAAATAATAGTAATTAGTACATACATTCCATTTAGCATCTTCAAAACACTTGACAAACATCAAGTAATTAATTAATTAAATATAAGACCCTGATGAGCTTAATTGGAATCTCTCCAGGGAGATGCAATACTTCTTGGTTTATGTAGGCTTTGAAATAACAAGAATAACCTTTCTTATGATATTTGACTGCCAGTTTGAGCATGGAAAGTACCTGAGTGCACGGCAATTAGATGTTTCTAAAAAGGTCAATTGGATTTTTTTGTAACCTCCAAAATCAGAAGTTAAATTCCTCTTTCTTTCTCTCTCTCTCTCTCTCTCTCTCTCTCTCTCTCTCTCTCTCTCTCTCTCCCTCCCTCCCTTCCTCCCTCCCTCCTTCCAAGACTAGAACAAAATTCATGACAAAATGACCTATTGTCAAAATACATCAGTTTACTATATTGATATACAATCAGACATGCATAAGAAAACATTATTTTGAAGAAAATAACTGGATCTAATGCTATAAATCAATATTAAAGCCATGTGTTAACTATCTATGAAGACAGTATCTCTTTTCAATATTTTTTTATTATTTTTTTAATTTAATTTATTTTCGTATGTGTATGAATGTACTGTCTGCATGTAGGTTTGTGCACCCGTGTCATGCAATGCCGCGGAAGTCAGAAGAGGGTCTCGGATTCCCCTGGAACTGGAGTCAAAGACGGTTTTCAGCCACCATGTGGGTGCTGGGGATCGAACCCGGGTCCTCTGCAAGAGCAGTTGGCGCTCTTAACCGCTAGGCCATCTCTCCAGCCCCTCAATATTTTTTTAATTGTATTTATTTCTGTATGTGTATGAATGTCCTGCCTGCATGCAAGTTTGTGCACCCGTGTTGTGCAATGCTGCGGAGGTCAGAAGAGGGTGTCGTATTCCCCTGGAGCTGGAGTTCTCCTGGAATTGGAGTTTCAGGCGGCTCTCGGCTGCCATGTGGGTGCTAGGGATCGAACCCGGGTCCTCTGTAAGAGCAGTTGGTGCTCTTAACCGCTAGGCCATCTCTCCAGCCCCGACAGTATCTCTTTTCGTGACACATAAAGCAAATCTTTACTCTGAGAAATATATAGTCCACGAAGAAGCAGGCTCCACATGACAAAAATAAAATTTGAATTCTTTATCTCTCATTGCTTTCATTTGCATCTGCCCTAAAGGTCCCACAGAGAATAGACCTTCTTTTTTGTTAATATTTTTTAAATTTTTTATTTATTTTTATGTGTGTGAGTGTGTGTCTGCATGTAGGTTTGTGCACCAATGTCGTGCAATGCCACAGAGGTCAGAAGAGGGTGTAGGATTCCCCTGGAACTGGAGTTAAAGACGGTTCTCAGCCGCCATGTGGGTGCTGGGGATCGAATCCAGGTCCTCTGCAAGAGTAGTCGGCGCTCTTAACCGCTAGGCCTTCTCTCCAGCCCCGAGAATAGAACTTCTTAATGAGAATCATTTCATCATATGCAGAACAAAGCTCAGCAAAAAAGAAAATACCAATAAACTCTATGGCCATTCTACAAACCCTGCACACACTATGTACACTAATGAGAGGTAAATTAGTCAACGTTATTCTCAGAAGTTCAAGAAAAAGATAAGGTCTGTAAAACTGCCCATTCTAGAATTTTCCCTCTAAGCAGTAAAACATTCCAAAGAGAGTAGGGTAGGTCTGAAACATGATTAAGAATATCTTGGGGCTGGAGAGATAGCCTAGTGGTTAAGAGCACCGACTGTTCTTGCAGAGGACCCAGGTTCGATCCCCAGCACCCACATGGCAGCTAAGAACCATCTGTAACACCAATTCCAGGAGAACTCCAGTTCCAGGGGAATCCGACACCCTCTTCTGACCTCCACGGCATTGCACGACACGGGCGCACAGACCTACATGCAGACAATACACTCATACACATACAAAAATAAATAAAATTTTTAAAAAATAAAAAAAAAAAAAAAGAGAGAATATCTTGTAGGCAGTCGGGGAGGCGGGACCAGCAGTGGCCAGGCCTGGCAGCTCGGTGAAACCCTTTCCTCTCGCACGGGTCCCTGCCACCGCAGCCAGGATGCCTAAGAGGAAGGTGAGCTCTGAGGCGGTGGTCAAGGAGGAGGATAAATCTTCTGACAAAAAAAAGTACAGACAAAGGGGGAAAAGGGTAGCAAAGGGAAAGCAGGCGGAAGTGGCCAACCAGGAAACTAAAGAAGACTCCCTGCAGAAAACCGAGAGGCCGCAAAGGAAGAGAGCCCAGCCTCTGATGAAGAGAAAGACGACAAGTCCGACTGAGCACGCATGTCCATCAGTGTCCCTGCCGCCCTTCTTGTACAATCCAGAGGGATATTTTTATCATCTATTTTGTAAATGCAAGCTTTTTAGTAGCTCTAGAAACATTTTTGAAAGGGGAAAATCCCACCTCATCACATTTTTTTAAGTGTAAATGATTTTTTAACAGGTGAAATAATTCACTATTTTTTATACAACCATAAAATAGTGGGATACTGAATCATGGGAGGCTGTGAGTCTCTTGGGTGTCAGTGTAACATTCCATAGAGGGGGTTAGTTTTATATCTACTACACTAAATGGCAATTTGGAGTCTCGGTCGTGCATTTAATGTGTCTTGAATATTTTAGATGACTTCTAGTCCTGTGTTTTTAGTACGTTGCCCTGTCAGACCACGTGCCCTCTGTAACGTCTCTGCTCATGGTGGTCCAGTTTTCCTAACAGTCGATAATGTGCTATGAAAGATGAAAATCTGAGTGTGTAGCATGTGTGATAGAAAATGTCAGTGGAAGTGAGGACTGTTGGCATTTGATGATCCTCTTAAGGAAAGTGTGCCCCCAAGGCTGAAGGTGGAACATAACTGGAAACTTCTCAGAAGAAACACAATACATGGCTCTTTAGATTTTTGGTACCTGTGTACGAATTGAAATGTCTGTGTACTGGTCCTCAATAAAATCTCAGTACAAAAAAAAAAAAAAAAGAATATCTTGTAATACAGTCAGAGCTCCAAGTTCTGAATCTGTTTGTAGACAGATTGTTCTAATTCTAAAATAACTCAATACCAAATATTCACCAATTTTTAAACTAAAAATAATATCGATCACTGTGTGTCCTATTTTGCATATAATAAAATTGATTTTAGCTATTTTTTGAAAATCATCTCTATATCTCAAAAGGGAGAGTTGACCTGATCAGGTTGAAAGGATTAAAAGAAAATATGTTCATTACTGAGAATAATTATAAAAGAAAGATTTTTTTTTTGGTTTTTTCGAGAGAAGGTCTCACTTTAGTCCCAACTGGCCTGGTGCTCACTGTGTAGACCAGGCAGGCCTGGAGCTCACTGTGTAGACCAGGCAGGCCTTGAATTCACAGAGATCTGCCTGCCTCTGCCTTCCTAGTGCTGGGATTAAAGGCTTGGGCCACCACAATGTAAGACTTAGAAAAGTTCATGCTTGAGTTATTTTATAAAGAAGAAAACTGCTCATTTTAGGAGTTTTTGCTGTCATATAATTGTGTTTTCTTATCTAATAAGCTCTATGTTGAAAACTATTTTCATCATCCACTTTCTCTTCTCACCTGATGTAGAACAAGATTTGGTTCATGTAACTGGCTCCTCATACAATGTTGTGTGCCAAGAAAAGGATTGGTTATGCAGCACTGTATCACAGTGCAGCCCGTGCCCAGAAAATGAGACCAGGAGTCACCATTACCCTTCAATGTAAACCTAATAATGGAGTCAATGTATTAAATTCATAATATGGAAAATGCAACTCCATTTATCTTTAGTTTTTTTATAAACAGGCCTGTGGTGGCTTGTTGTGGGTCCTTTGGTGCTTTCTGCTTCTTTTTTTTAACACCACAGCAAATATTTTAGTTTGCTCCAAGTATACAAAAGTATTCAATTGGTTTCAAAACAAAACAATACAACCACATTCTTCTCTATAAATGGCTCTGCTTCTTTAAAACTATCAATGGCAGGGCTGTGGTGGTGCACACCTTTAATCCCAGCACTCAGGAGGCAGAGGCAGGAGGATCTCTGTGAGTTCTAAGCCAGCCTGGTATACATAGTGAGTTCCAGGATAGCTGGGGCTACACGGAAACCCTATCCCACAAACATAAAAAAAAAAAAAAACTGTCAATGTATCCAAGGGGTGTGATGTACTACACCTTTAGTCCCAAAAACTCAGGAGGCAAAGGCAGACAGATCTTTGTGAGATCAAGGCCAGCCTGGACTACATAGTTAGTTCCAACCCAGCTGGGGCTACAGGGAGACTCTTTCCCAATTAAAGGGAAAAAATAAAAAAGGAAAACTAGCAGGACTAATTTCATCAATGCCAGTTAAGACAGATTTAATAAAAAAGTGTATAAAGATGAAAGAAGTTATTTTCACAATGACAAAGAGTTAATTTAGCAAATGTTCTAATAGTACATTTGTGACCAACACCAGATTGTCCTAATATATGGAGCAAATATCATCAGATCCAAAGAAGAAATATACTCAAATACAGAAATATCTGTAGACTTCAACCTCCCACCTTAATCAATTAACAAATTGTTCAGAGATGAGCCTATTGCCCTGTGAGAACCTGAAGCACACACCAACTACCCTTTCATACCAGAATAAAAATCAAACAAGCTACACCAACAATATAAATGGAACCAAACTTCCAACTAAACAGACAGGATAGAAAAAAAACCATTCAGTACATCAAATGTGAATTCACAAAAGAGATAAAAATATTGAAGAAAACCCAAACTGAAATGAAAATGGAATTGAAAACTCAATAAGTTGATTTGAAACAACAGGAGAAAGCCTCACAACCAGACTGACTGAAATGAAAAACAGAATATAAAGACTGGATGACAAAGCTGAAGAATTGGACTCCTCAAGCAAGGAGTGCAAAAAGAGAAAATACAAATTAACAAAATCATAGATGAAATGGACAACATTACACAGACACCAAAAACATCCCAGATATTTTAAGAGAATAGTTTAAAAGCCTATACCCTATTAAATTTGAAATTCTAAAAGAAATTAATGAATTTCTAAATTCATGGAAACCACCAACTTAAAAAGACCCATAGCAAATAAGGAAATTGAAACAGCCATACAAAATCTCTAAACTAAAAAGAGCACAGGCCCAGGCGGATTCACAGAACAATTCTACCAGGCATTCAAAGAAGATCTGCAATCTCAGGTTTCTGCAGTCACCAGCACTGACATGCCCACAAATACACATATGCATATTATTGAAAATAAATGAAATTTTTCTTTTTGTGTTCTTGAGACAGGGTCTCCCTGTAGCAGCAGCTGGCCTGAGACTCACTATGTAGAACCTAGAGATCCATCTGCCTTTGACTCTCAAGTGCTAGGACTAAAGGTATGGGTTACCCCACCTGGTTGAAAATAAATTTAAAAATTTAAAAATATAATGATCAAAGTCATGCTTACCTACATACCTTTTCCTGGGATTGCATGAAACTGTTTTGTAAAATCAAAAGACAATAAACAAAATATATATCCATAGTTAGTGTGGGGCTGCAGGGCATCAGATGCAGACGTGTATTATTTTGCATGAATGCTGTGAGCTTGACATTATCAGTATTATCACAACTTATCAGAAAATTATGTAGGAGCATGAAGAGCAAAGAAAAGCATTAGTTGGCTTTCCCCTTCCACCTTCAAGTGGGTTTTAGGAATCAAATGTTTCCAAGCTTGCAGAGAAAGTGCCTTATCTGCTGAGCCATCTTGCCTGCCCCTGATTTTACTTTTATCTATCAAATCTTTTACATATACAAATGAAACTGTTGAAAGAACAAAAAAAAAAATGAAAGAAATTTGAAGACACTGAAAGTTAATGACATTAAGTGACAATAAGATACTGCGTTCTCTCATTTCTGTCTCTCTGCAGAAAGTTCCTTTGTGTTGTCTGCAGTCTTCCTGTAGCTTGTCTTCTACCAGCTAAGACCCTGGAGGCCTTTAGTAGTGGGTCACCCCTGATGAATTTGTGTTTGTGCAGAATCTTCCTCATTTTTTTTGTTTTTTGTTTTGTTTTGTTTTGTTTATCTTTGTTCTTGCATTCCACAAGGTTCTAATTTTCCTAAAAACTATCTAATTTCAGCCAATAAAATGTCTGACTCTTCTAGCTTTCTAGCTTTATCTTTGTATCATACCCTTCAATCCCACTTTAAAGGCAGTGAAAAGATTGGCATCAACAAAAAATTGCATAGCAAGGACATTCTGAGCTAACTCTTTTTAATGATCCTCGGCACTGAACTTGATTTTCTTATCAGGCCAGATTATGTAAAATTAATCAGCTCTTTGAAAGAGCACTGAGGTATTGTTTCCTTTCATTAAGGAAAATGACTCAAAAGAATAAAACCGATCTTTCAATATATTTGAAAGTAAAAATGAAAGGAGAATTCAGAGGGAAAACAGGAATCCCATTCTACATCCTACTTCCATTCTATTTGATTTATAGACAATGTCTATGTTTTTCTGGTAAAAGGAAAAAAGAAATCTTACAGGACAGAGCTAATAGAATGCTTATCGAATTTCATAGGTTTCCCCAAAGTAAGCACTACACCAAGGAATCTGCTTGATGACAACATTAGACAATTTATTTGCTCAGAGCCTATTTGTTACCACATACTTAGCTAAATATAGATTTAATTAGCCTTTGGCTAAATCAGTGTATCATGTCATTTCTAATAAACGTGGTGTTCACTGTCTCCTTTTCTCTCTTACATACCAGCTCACATACACACACACTCAGAGACAAAATTTCCATTATCCTACATGTTCAGCCACCAAATTTATCCTGTGAAATACTCAAACATATGTGTAAGTATACATGTATTCAAAGTTCAAAATAATACAGATGTCCTGTATAATTTAAGAGGTAAAAATGCTTCATGAATCATAGGTAAAGGTGTTTATCATTTGTACTGTAATTTAATCATTTACCTCACTTCTTATCCCTTAATATATGAGAGCCAGCCAGTTCAAATATTCAAATGAATATCTAATATCAGAAGATATTAGGAGTTTGAGTCAAATCCCTGGAGAGGTCTAGTCAATACCAGGATTAGAAGAATCCTTCATGCCTGGAATTTATGTTTGTAATGGAGACAGACTATAAATAAAAGATAAGTGAATTCAACAAATTAAAGACATGATTTTGAGTTAGAATATGAATGTTAAGGAAAGGAAAATAAAGTTAAGTAAAGGGGAGTGGAAATGTGAGCTGCCTCCCTAGGGGAAAAAAGCTAACGCAGCAATGAAGAAAGCTAAGGATTGTGCCACTGGCATATGGACAGAGAGAACTGTAGGTGGATGGAAGACCATGGCCAGTTGTATAGCTATGGTGGCTCCTGCCTTAGGGCCAGCTGTACATTCAGACCTCCCTTATTAATGATCCAAAATGATCAAGAAACAGCATGAGGGAATAACATCACCACATCATTTTCTAACACATAGAACTGGGATGAATCCTGGCAGCATCACTTAACAGTATGAAACTCTTATTTAACTTTCTTTCCATTCTTTCTTATTAATTAATTCATCCAGGCTTTCCTTTTACCTTCCAGTCTATAATTTCTTCTGCATTCTTGTCTCTTTTCTGCATTTCTTCATTTGCTTCTTTTTATTTACTCATTCATTCATTCATTCATTCTTTTTCTTTTATTTTTTTTAATGTGTATGAATGTACTGTCTGCATGTAGGTCTGTGCACCCGTGTCATGCAATGCCGCGGAGGTCAGAAGAGGGTGTCAGATTCCCCTGGAACTGGAGTTCTCCTGGAATTGGAGTTACAGACGGTTCTCAGCTGCCATGTGGGTGCTGGGGATTGAACCTGGGTCCTCTGCAAGAGCAGTTGGCGCTCTTAACTGCTAGGCCATTCCTCTAGCCCTCATTCATTCTTTTTCATTTCAAAGCTGTGGTCCAAACCTATAGCATTGTACATTCTAGTCATGTCCTGAATTTTACTACTTATTTTCTATTTTGTTATATATATATATTTAAGACATGATCTTTTCATTTACTTACATTCACTAACAGTTACTACAGTTCATCAAAGGGCACATTTACTACCTTAAGGTTCTGTTTTTCTAAAACTATTGGTTCTCAACAGCTAACCTAATACAATAAATCAAACAATAAAAGAAAGTTGCTTGAAGATTTAAGATGCTCACAGCCTGTAATGTAGGTGAGGAATCTTCTAGTACGTTTTGAAAGACACCATAGCATTTTAGGTTTAGAGGGCCACTTGGTTTATATGAGAATGATTATAGCCTTTCATTGTGGTGTAAAATCAGCAAGAGAAATATGAACAAATAAGTATGCCTGTCTTTCACTAAAACTTAATGTAAGTTCTAATTTGCTTCTCTGATTCTGTGGCAAATAACATAAGCAAAAGGAACTCAGGATAGGATCCATCATCCAGGGAAGCCAAAGCAGGATCCAAGAAGCAGGGCCTAAAGCAGAGACCATGGAAGAAGATTATTTATTACTGACTTGCCTATTCTGGCTTGCTCTCTTACCTTCTTATACCACCAAGGCCCAACTTCACAAGGACAATGCTGACACCAATTAAGAAACTGTTTCACCTGGCACAAAGGTCTGGACAATTACAGTCGGCCTGATAATGCCTGAATCCAGCCTATGACTGGTGGTGAGCTTCTCAAAGGGCACTGTCTCAACCCCCTACCTTGGGATGGTCTGAAGCCCCTCCCGCTGTACTAGGGCTAGAATTATCTGTCTATGGGCACAGATCCAGACAATTCCAGCCTGCCAAAGAGTGCCTGAATATGGTCTCCATGTGGCACAGGGGTCTGGACAACTACACTCTTCCTGAGAGTACCTTATTCTTGCCTTCTTGTGGTTGTGAGCTTCCCAAAATGTATCATGGCGATCCCTTGATCTTGAGATCCTATGAAGCCTCTCCAGCTGCTGGAGGGGATCAGAACTTTGCAGACTGCCCTCAAGTGCCTGAATCAAGCCTCCCCATAGGAAGCATCCCAGATTGTGCTATGCCTGCTGGCTAGTAGGGGCCAAGACTTTTGAGGGAAACCTGAGAATACTTGATTGATGCTTGACTAGGGTCTGTGCTGGAGCTCCTAACTAACTATAATATAACAATATGGTTCTTCCAATACAAAATCAAAAGAAAGAATCTGAAGCCTAGACCAACCACCCTTTCATACCTAATAAAATAAACAACCATGGTACATCAAGAATACAAACAAAGTCAATCTTAAATTCAACAAAGGTACACTTGAGTTTCATACCAGAATCATAAACAATAAAAGAAATCCACATGACAAAATCACAATGAAAATATAATAATATGAAAAACACGAACAATATGTTCCCAGTAAACATTTCAGTCTTGTAGAAGAGCTACATAACAGCTCACTAGAGATAACCTAGGACACAGAATTTAAAAGAACATCATAAAAGTGATCAAAGAATTCAATGAACGAGGATGCCATAAGTCACTCAGGCACAGTGAACAGAGGGTCGTGTTTAGGTCTGCTGTGGTCCAGCATTGGGCAGCTTTGTGTGGGCAGGCTCCTGAGGCGCAGGCTCCTGAGGCGCAGGCAGGATGCCATAAGTCACTTGGGCAGGTACCCAGGCATGGGTCAGGCATGCATCCCCCCCACCACCAATGGGAATTGGTGAGAATCCAAGTGGACTTCTTTTGGAGAACCTTCAGAACAAGAAGAAAAGACTGACTTAGGCTTCTAATATCCAATATATAAACAAAATTGAAAGCCTGAAACCTAGACAAGTCATTACTCCATAAACAAGTAGGAGGAAAGGAAAAAAAAAAAAAAAAGCATCGGAAGGAGGCAAACAAAACCGTCTGCTAACATAAAGTCATTTGTGATTTGAACCACAAAGTGGAAACCCACATGCCAGGGACACGACGAAGGGACAACATGGGAAAGGCACAGGATAATCCCCCACCAGGCTCTACCAAACCTGGAGGAGATAGCTACAATGGGAACCCCTTGGAGGAGACCCAAGGAACAGAGCTTAGAGGAATAATTGCAGACCTATGCAGAGAAATTAAAGAAAATAAAGAAGAATTCAGAGAAGTAAAGAGAGAGAATGAAAAACTCAAAAAAGTACCTAGAAGGATACAATGACAAACTTCGGAAAGAACTAAAGGAACAGATTGACAAACTCCATAAAGAACAAGAGGGAGAAAAAATAAACAAGAATTTAGAGAACTAAAGAGAGCGAATGAAAAACTCAAAAAGGACCTAGAGGGAGACAATGACAAACTTCGGAAAGAACTAAAGGAACAGATTGACAAACTCCAGAAAGAACTAGAGGGAGAAAAAAACAAACTCCGAAAGGAAGTAGAAACACTGAAAAAGGAAGCCAACCAATGAAGTAAGGAGCACCAAGAAGAGATTGAGAAGCTCAAAAAGGAAATGCAAGTACTAAAGAAAACACAGCATGAAATGAAACAGGAATTAGAACACTCATCCAATCAAAAAGAAAGGAAAGGAAAAAGCCTCAGAAGTAGAATGGAGGAAGCAGAACAAAGAATATGAGATCTGGAAGATAACACAGAGCAATTAAAAAGCTCAAATAAAGATTATGAAAAATTTAAAAATACACAAAAGTGGAACAACCAGGAAATATGGGACACTATGAAAAGATCAAACCTCCATATCATAGGAATAGAGGAAGGAGTAGAATCTCAGGAGAATAGTATTGATCAGATCTTCAACAGAATAATAGATGAAAATTTCCCAACCAAACAGAAATAACAAGCCATACACATAAAGACACAGGACCCAAAAACAAGATCAAAAGAAAACCTCACACATATCAATAAAAATGCAGATGTCCAAAACAAAGACAAAATTCAGGGTCCAAAAAAAAAAACAAGTCACATACAAAGGGAAAAGGCGGGTCATCAGAATTACACTGATCTCAGACGCAAAACATAAAGCAAAGAAGAAAATGCCGAGCGCAACAGCATTCCCAGTTGTTAAGTGACTAATGGATGCCAACCAGAAACTAGCCCAGCCAAAAATGTTGATTATAGTAGAGAGAAAAAATCTCTCAGACAAAAACAATGATGAAGAATACATGTGCTGGAAAACCAACTCTCATACAAAATACTTGAAGCAATTCAAAGGGCAAAGAGAGGAGCACAATCCTCAAACAACTAGAAATAGAAATAATAAAAACAAATATACAATAGTAGCAATATCAGAGGGAAAGCTAGATGGATAATAAGTGAAGGAAGCAACTCCATCTTTCAATTATAACCTAATATTAATTAAGCAAACTCCAATCAAAAGGCCATAGACTGGGAAAATGGATAGAAAACAACCATTAGCTGGATAGCTTAATGTCAACTTTGACACACCTGGGTTTGAGGGAGCCTCAATTCGGGATGGCTCCATTGGATTCGCCTGTGCCACATCTGTGGAGTAATTGTACTTGATTGTCAGGCAATGTGGAGACCCAGCCCCATGAGTATGCTCCACTGGGCAGGTTGTTGTGTACTTATAAGAAGGGGGCTGGGCAGCCAGAGAGCAAGCCAGCATTCCTTGGCTTGCGCTCAGCTTCCTGACTCCAGAGTGCCTACCACAGTTCCTGGCCTTGGCCGCTAAGGATGAACTGGGACCCAGGAATGTTAAGCTGAATAAACCCTTTCGCCCCAAGTTGGTGTAGGTCAGGTGTTTTTGTACAGCAATGAAAGCAAACAGGGAACAACATCTATATGGGATGCGTCTATAGAAACCCCATCTCGAGTATCAAAGGATAGGCACCACACTCAAGGTGAAGGGATGAAGAAAGAGTATTCCAAGAAAACGGTCACAAAAAGAACAAGTGTGGCTATTAATAATCAGAAAAAATAAGACACTTTCAAGCAAAAGAAAACAAAAGCAGGAATCAAAGTTGAGGCCATTACATCTTTATTAAAAGAGAACAGTTGATGATGAAAGATCTCACAATTATGATATATACCAACCAAACACCGGCATGCACCAAACTTAATCAGGCATTATTCTCAGATTTCAAGCACATAATTAAGCCTCCAGCACACTAATAGTAGGGGACTTCAATACCCCATCTAAGCCCACTACGACAGATCAACGGACAAAGGGTATTACACAAAGCAGGAGACTAGTCTGAACTTAAAAATGAAAATACACACCAATGGACCTTCACAGACATCTTATACGAATATTACACCACAAACACCAGAGAATACATTCTCCTCGAGCACGTCAGGAACATGTTCTCCAAGATGCGACCAGCATACTGGGAACAACATGAAAAAACTCAACAAATTTATGAAAAAGATTGAAAATAATCTCATGCATCTCTATAGACCAACAGGCAATAAAACTCAATATCAACACCAGGATAAGCCCACAGCCTACAAGAACACATGAAGAACTAAACACACTCTCCGAATGAATGAATGTCAAGGAAGAAATGAAATAGAAGTAAAGAAAATAATATTCCTGGAACTGAATGACATGATAATAGAAACAACAAGAAAAATTTGGTACACTTTAAAACGCAGTCTTAAGAGGAAAGGTTATAGCTCTAAGGTCTACATAAAAAAAGAAAGAAACACAATAGAAGACTCATAAGACATTCCAAGCAAAAAAATTACTTTTCAAAAAAAAGACAAAACAAATAATAAACGGAAGACAAAAGACAATAAAAAAAATCAGAAGAAATGATAAAACAACAAGAATACATACAAAAAATCAGTATCCAAAAGTTGGTTCTTGAGAAGATAAAACAAGATAGACAAGAACTCTAGCCAGTTAACCAAAGAAAGAGGAACAACTCAAATCAATAGAATCTGTGAATGAAAGGGAAATATCTACACAGACAATGAAAAGATCAAAAATCATCAACAGTAATATGCAAGAATACTCTTATCTCTACTAAGTTGAAACCTAAAGAAAAAGAAGATGAAACTTAAACTGGAATAACAAACCTCAACCAAGAAGAGATCAAAGCCTAAGATAACCAAGTAATACAGGAAGAAATTGAAGAAGATAAAAATACAATACCCAACAAGAAAAAAAATGCAGGCCCAGATGGTTTCAAACTAAATTCTATAAAAATTTCAAAAGGTTACAACCATTAACTAACTCAATTGGTTAAATAAAGATACAAAACGGAGGACGTTCTCCCAGATTTCCTTCTAATAGAAGCCAGCATCACGTCTACTACCACGCCAGGTAACACGACCCTACAACCAAAAAAGCATGAGAAGATATGAGCCATCCCCCAATGAATACAGATCCAAATGTCTAACAGGAACACAGCAAATAACTACAGACCCACACAGAAAATCTCCACCATAACCAGTTGGATTCATCCGAGAGATGCAGGGATGTATTCAAATACGTAAATCAATATAATTCAATCATTAAACATCATAAATGGACTGAAGACAAAAAAAGCCACACAACTATACATCTCGAATTGACTAAGAGAAAGACTTGATTCCGACAAGGTCGAGCATCCTTCATTGTTTAAATCCTAGAGGGAAATAGGACGGAGCTTCATCCTAAATGAAATCATCCTACTCCTGTGTTCAAATATAAGTGCTGAAACAACTATGCCTAGGGCAATAAAGGCTAAAAAAGGAAAGTAAAACGAGAGTTCTAATTGGAAAAGAGAAGTGAAGCTACCTATTTTTGCTGATGAATGATTTGTCTACATAAAGATGTAAAATATTCCACAGAAAGAACTCCTAAAACAATTCAGTAAGCTTTCCAGTAACAGTGGATAGGTACAATAATAATATAGAAAAATCAGTAGCCTTTCTTTAGACGCAACAAACAAGCAACTTGAAGAAGACTACAAGGAGACCTTCCCACTCACAAATAGCCGTCGCAAAAACAATAACAATACCTCCAAGAAAACAAAACAAAAAAAGAAAAAAAAAAATCTACAAAACTTTAAACCCCGAAAAAGGAATTGAGGGAAGACATTTCAAAGATGACAAACTCCCATGCCATGATGGGAAAAATAAATAATTTAAAATGTTCATTCACCAAACTTTGTGTACAAGATTTAATGCAATCCTATGAAAATCCCCAAGATTTCTCTCACAGGGCTTGGAATAAAAAAATCCTCAATTTCATTTGAAAACAAAAGGACCCCCGAATAACCAAAGCAACCTGAGTGAAAAGAGCAATACAAGGGGGATCGCTTAATACCAGACTCAAACTATACTTACAGGGCTAATAGTCATAAAACAGCCTGGTTACTGGCACAAAAACATGACCAGTTGACCAATGGATATAAACTGAAGATCCAAACCTGAGCACATAAAATTTCAGCCACTCATACTTTGACAAAGGGGCCAAGATAACCAATGAGGAAAGACAATGCATCTTCAGTAAGTGGTGTTGCAAATACTGTGATCACCACTTAAGAAAAATGAAATACAAAACCCTTACCTCTCGCCCTGTAACAAATCAACTCCATGTGGATCCCAAAGACCTCAACGTGAGAAAACTAGACAGAAAAGCACCAACTCTGGAGGTATAGAACAGCAAATTGGCAGCAACACAAGACATTAGGCATACGGAAAGACTCCTAAATCAACAGCACGCCCACACAAGAAATTAAGATCGACAATTGAATGGGACCTCATTAAACCAAAAGTTTCTGTATCTAAAAGAAACAATAAAGGAAGTGAAGAAGAAAAACACACAGAATGTGGTAGGAAACCTTCACCTGCAATGATACCATTCTGACAAAGCATTAATTCCATGAGTATATAAGTACTCAAAAAACAAAGAAAAAGAAACAACTGAATCACTCAAAAGTGGAAGCAAAACATCCTAATAGAGACTTCACAAGAGGAGAGAGAGCAAAACAGAGACGGCTGAGAAGCATCTTAAAAGGTCAGTATGTCCTGTATACAGTTCAGGCGAAAACTGGGACTGTAACCATGTCAATTAAATATCTAACAAATATACACCCTTCCTTTCCGATCCACCCCCCAATCACATTTTAGTAACATTTTCTGATGTCAGTATTCTGTTGTTGTCTTTCTATCATCCTCTCCTGAGAAAATTTTATATCGGGTTCTTTGTACTAGCACGCACATATGAGGACACCATTGTCATTGGTTTTTCTGGGCTGTGTACTTCACTTAACAAATGTCTTCAGCTCCATCCATTACCTGGCAAAGTTCATGATGTTGTCTCTTTTTTTTTTTTTATTTTTTATTTTGTCATTATTTTGCACATTTTCTCTATCCACTCGTCAGTTAGGGGCACGCAACTGGTTCCAACTTTTGCTATTGTGAACAGAGCTCAATAAACATAGCTGTGCAATGTATCATTGTGGCGATAGAGTTGGTTGCCCCTTTCCCAAAGCCCAGGGACAAACTGCGGAAGAGGCAGGCGTGGTAGATTGGGTAAGGGCTGTGGAGAGTATGTAGGGTGAATCAGAGACACAGAAGATAGTCTGGATCTAATGATCAACATGCTGTGCATACAAGCTTCTCCTGTTGGACTATGGGAACCTTGTTTTGTTCAAAATTTGGACATAGGAGACTGCAACATGCAACCAATGTATAATTTGTATGATCATTACTGAGTAATCAACCTGTTATCTGCAAACAATTGTGTCATTATATTTTTATTTTTTTATTTTTGATTTTGTTGTTGTGTAGAGAAGAATAATAAATAATGAAATGTTATATACAAGAATTATGGAAATAATAAATTATATATATAAATGATATAAAAAAGAGAGTATAAGGAAATGAGTTAGAAGATATTATATCCGTAAAAGAAATAAATAAATGAAGAAATAGATAATTGTTCAACATCGCTTAAAATTAAGTGAAAAGCACATTATTAAAAACACTTTGAGTATCATGCTATATCCAATAAGACTGGATCTAGAGTTCAGGAAAATACAATGATACCAAGTGCTGATGATGGTTTGTGGCAGTAAAGGGGAACACTCATCCATTGCGGTGGAATGTAAACTTGTACAGGCACTATGGAAGACAGTGTGGAAGAGCCCTTAGAAGACTCAAAACGTAGCCTGCTATTTGACCCAGTTAGACCGACTCCGAGTATATATTCCAACAAGACACATACTCTGCCAGAGACACATGCGACAGCTATGTTTATTGGCAGCTCTGTTCACAAAGCCAAAAAGACTGGAACCCGAGCGCAGCAGTGCCCTCAGACTGACTAAGGTGAATAGAAAAATGTGGGTACATTGTACAATGGGAGTTCTATGCCTGCGAAAAGAGGGACACAGCATCCCCATAACGTGCTGTGCAAGTAAAATGATGGAGCTAGAAGTACAGTATATGTTAAGTGAGTAACCCACGAGTCCCAGAACAAACAAACGACAAATGGAGTGTCTTGGCATGCTAGTGCCAATTACGTATTTGTATTTCTTGTGCAGGGCTGTTTGAGCTTTTTTTGTCCAAGAATTTGGGAGTGATTGCATATTGGAAAGAGCAACAATAGAAAGACTGCATTAGAAAATTGACTGAAATTGTGAATCAGGAAGGGTGGGATGGGCTAGAGAGGGACATGGGTGTATACTCTATTAATGCATATTTAATTGACGTGAGTTCAACAAGTATCCAGTTTTTCCCAGACACTGTCTACAGTGTTTTATGTAGTCCTAAAACACATGGTGTTTTAGGACTCAGTAAAAGTAAATATGTGTATATTAAACAACATTGGTTTACAGGCTCTGATAAAAACGGTAATGCATCTGAGTTAAACGGAGATATAAATTGCTGTTGTCCACGTTTGTTCTACATAAAATCTGTAAAACTATAACTTTGGGATTGGCACAAACAAATGTTCTCTATAATTTTTCTGTTGTACGGTATCACCTCGTAGCATTCTCTTTCACCTATAAGATGATTTAACGAAAAAATTAAGTTTGCTTCCCAAGTTAATCACAGTCACCCAAAACAGCATGGGTGAATTTGATGAAATCTGTGTCTTGATTCCACCCTATAGGTATGTATAATACAATTGCCTTCTGGAGACTCATGGATCACAAAACAATAACCTAAAAAAATGGGGGTGGGGGATACAGATAGATATGAAACCTTTTTGTCAAAAACCTTGCAATTCAAATCTTAAAACTAACTACAGGAAAAGATTTCTATGTTCCAACAGGCCAAAATGTCACCAACTTAATGGCTGAGAAAGAAAAGATACAGGTTTGCCTCAAGTAGGATGTACGAGAAAGTGCCAGCAGAAAGGTTGGCCCATCTGAACATTGAAAGGAAGAAAAGCCTCACATTGCTACAAACATCAAACCCCTCTGTGGATCCTACTTGTAACAACTATGTATAATGGGTCCTAATGAAACTTAGCTTTTAGGAGCCACAAAGGTTTTAATATGAGAGACTTTCTTACCTCCCCCTCCCATAGAACAAGGAGAAATACAATGATGATGTCGTTTTCCAACTGCAAATTGGAAACAACTATTATAGAGGTAATCTCTTATTATAATGCCTTCTTGAATTGACTAATAGACATAGGAAATGTGAAAAGGATTATTCTCTATTCAGAACCAAATATAATACTAAAGTCTCCTTAAGCTATGCACTTAAGCAAAATATATTAATACAGGAGCTCTGACATCAGCAATGGATTATTCTACCAAGGAGATGTTGGCCAGGGCATCCAAGCCCCCACAAAAGGTAAAGGCTCCTTGCCTCTAAACTGGGATACCTGTAAGAAGAGAGGCAATAAGGCCCTGCTGTCAAAGACCTCATGTTAACATGTGAAAGATGTATTGAAACCACACGTGCAAGTGTACAGATGGTCTCTGCAATACCAAAGAGTGTTACCAAAGGCCACTAAACCAATAAAGCAAATATGGGTCTCCTTAAGTCAAGCAATACTCCTCCGTCAGCACCAGCTACACCTCACCTGCCTGGAAATACTGTGCAGCAGAGGCAGCCACATGCCTGTATATTCCAAATCTAATTGGCTATTGGCTTTCTCCTTGGAGGAATAACCCACGGCTGATGCCACAAGCTTACACCCTCTAATGGTCAGGAGATGTTATAAGCCACAGTAAGACCACATGGTGGCTGAGAACTGTCTTTAACTCTAGTTCCAGGGGAATCTGACACCCTCTTCTGACCTCCTCGGCATTGCATGACACAGGTGCACAAACCTACATGCAGACAGTATATTCATACACATAAAAATAAATAAACGTTAAAAAAATCAAAGAACTAATAGGGAGAAACTTCTGACTGAATTCATAAAACAGATAGAAATAATAATGAAAATGTTGGCTGAACTGAAGAAGGAAGTTAAACATTCAATAAGCCAACTGGAAACAACAAGAGAAAGACTCAGTAATAAAATGAATGAAGCAGAAAACAGAATATCAAGACTGGACAATAAAGTTGAAGAATTGGACAGCTCAAGAAAAAAACTATGAATTTTAAAGAAAAAAACATGGGAGTAGAATATGCAAGAAATGTGGGACACCATGAAAAGACCAAAATTACACTTCGTAGGCAGAGAAGAAGGAGTAGAATCTCAGGATAATGTTATTAACCAGATCTTCAACAGGACTGTAGAAGAAAAGTTCACAAAATTAAGGAAGGACATGGTCATAGAAATAAAGAAGCACATAGAACACCAAATAGCCAGGATCAGAAAAGAATCTCCCCATGCCATATCATAGTAAAAACAATACATGTTCAGAAGAAAGACAGAGAATACTGAAAGCTACAAAAAGAAATCAGTCATATATAAAGGAAACATCAGAATTACAGCTGACTTTGAGACACCGAAGAGTCTGGACAAAAGTATCCCCAGTTCTGAATGACCATAAACGCCAATCCAGAATAATTTACCCAGCAAAAAAGAATCTATTATAGTTGAAATGAAAAAACTTTCATGATATGAATAGGCTCAAAGAACTCATGCCCTCCAAAATCAGCTCTTCAGAGAATACTTGAAGCATTACAATGAACTGAAGAAAAGAATGACTATACCCAAGCAGCAACAGAATGAAATGAAATGAAATGTAATGAAGTTATAGCTGTGGGAACACAAAGTTAGTCCAAGATTGCAAACAGAAATAATAAAAAAAACACATATCTTTCAATAATAGCCTTAAATGTCACCGGACTGAACTCCGCAATCAAAAGACACATGATGGTGAAATAAATTAAGAAACAAAATCTATCTTTTTTTTCTTATCTGCAAGAAAAACATTTAACATTCAAGGAAAGTTACCATATTAAGGTGAAGAGGTGGAAAAAAATAATCTAAGTAAGTGGCACCAGAAAGCAAGTAGAAGTTACAATTACAATATCTGACAAAATAAACATCACACTAAAACTACTCAGAAGAGATAAAGAGAATCAATTCATTCTTATCAAAGGAACAATTAACCAAGAAGATATTATAATCAACCAAACTCTTGTGTACCCTAATTCATAATCAAGATAGTACAGGACATTAAGACATGGAATAATATCAACACACTAGTACTAAGGGACTTCAATACCCCACCATCTCCATTATGTTGACCAGACAAAGAATAAACAGCGAGACATCTGAATTAAAAATTACCATACATCAAATGGACCTAACAGACATCTACAGAATAATCCACCTAAGCACCAATGAATATACCTTCTATTCACTCCCCATGGAACATTCTCGAAAATCAACCACATACTAGGGCAATAATCAAGTCTTAAAATAAATAAATAAATAATTCCATACATTCTATCAGACCACAATGCAAAAAAGCATAATATCAGCAACAGAAGAAGCCCTAGTAACTGCATGAATTCATGGAGATTAAATAACACACTCCTGAATAATGGGTGGGTCCAAGTAAAAATTAAGAAAGAAAAATATTCCTAAAATTAAATTAAAAATTAAATAAAATTAAATAAAAACTTAATAAAATTAAATAAAAAGGACAATACAACACAATAGAACCTCTGAAAGACTTTAAAAGCAGTCCTGAGAGGGAAATGTATAGCTCTAAGTGCCTACATTAAAAAAAAAAATCACAGAGCCAAATAAATGACATAACACTGAAATTCAGGACAATAGAAAGGAAACAACAAATGAAACCCAAACTCAGCATACAAGAAGAAATAACAAAAATCAGAGCAGAGATTAATGAAATAGAAATAAAGAAAACAATACAAAGAATCAATGAGTCCAAGAGCTGGCTCTTTGAAAAGGTAAACAAAGTAGACAGACCCATAGCCCAGTTAACAAAGAGAAAGGGCAACTCCAAACAAAACTAGAGTTGAAAAGAGGAACATCACAAGAGACAACAAAAACATCCAGAATATTATGAGAATATTTTAAAAACACATACTCTTTTAAATTTTAAAAACTAAAACCTATGGATGAATATCTTAAATCATAGGAATCACCAAAGCTAAACCAAGAAGAGATCAACAGCTTAAGCAGACCCATAACATATAAGGAAATTGAAACAGTAATAAAAAACTTCCTGACTAAAAATAGTACAGGACCAGATGTGTAGGGTGTGGTGTCTTTGAGTCACGTGTGACCACCTTCCACACACTGTCCTTCCCTTCTTGGCTCAGCTCCAGGACTTGCCTCCTGCCTGCAGGCCAACAGTCTCTGGGCTCTGCTCCCGCAAGAAGTGGGGAGGGAATACCACTGGAGAACACCCATAGGAAAAATAAGCAGACTCACACGCGTGGAGAACTGGGGAGGATAGGAACTCTGCTTATTTTCTGTCAGTGAGGTCTATATATTCAAGACTACTGTGCTCTGGGCAGGGAAGTGGGGAGCAGGCAGAAGGGAAGGGTGAGTCAACTTGGTTCTAATGGGGGCGGGGGGGCTGCAGAACTCCGGTTTGTGCAACAGGTAACTAGAGGTGTGACATTCTGCTCAATGCCTCAAGGAAACGGGGCCTGGAACTTTGCAGAGATAGGGCGAGGCATTGTAATATCAGCCGGGCATGGTGGCGCACGCCTTTAATCCTAGCATTTAGGAGGCAGAGGCAGGCGGATCTTTGTGAGTTCAAGGCTAGCCTGGTCTACAGAGTGAGTTCCAGGACAGCTGGGGCTACAGGGAGACCCTGTCTCGAAAAGACCAAAAAAAAAAAAAGAATCATTGTAATATCCCGAAATTTCTGGCTACAGATAACTCTGGAAGCCTACAGAGATATCAGATAACTGCAGATTTTCCAGGAGAGGTCTGCAGATTTTCCAGGAGAGGTCTTACAATTTCTTGCTTCAAGCCACACACAAAGTTCCATTCCCGCTGGGCATGGTGACACACGCCTTTAATCCTAGCACTTGGGAGGCAGAGGCAGGCGGATCTTTGTGAGTTCGAGGCCAGCCTTGTCAACAGAGTGAGTTCCCAGCCAGGACAGTCTGGGGCGACAGGGTAGACCCTGTCTCATAAAAAGGACCAAAAAAAAAACAAAAAAATAAGTATAAAAGAAGAAAGTTTCCATGTCCCACACCAGACATGGGACATTTTTTTTTTAATTTTAATTTATTTTGGTATGTTGTTATGTAATGATATACTGTCTGAGCATAGTAGGTTTGTGCCACCTCAGGTCGATTGCAATGTCCATCCGGAGGTCAGAAAGATGTTCCGCGATTCCCCTGGTAACTAGAGTTTCTCTCTGGATTCGAGTGACAGAGGTTCTTAAAGCCACATGTAGGTGCTGGGGGATCGAACACTAGGGTCCTCTGGCAACGAGCATCGCGCACTACTCCTAACTGCTAGGCATCTCTTCAAGCCCCCAACAATAGGGACACCTACAGGTCTAAGAATTTTCCTGCCACACATTTAAAAGACAAGCCTACGGCCACATATATGTCTTAAATTATTAAAACAAATGATAAAATAGAGGGAAACCCCCACATTCCTTCTATGAATCGCACAAACCTCTAATACTAAAACACAGGTAATTGATAAAACCAACATAAGAAAAACTATTTAGAACACCCACTATCTATAATGAATAAAATGGAAGAAATTCCTCAAGAAAATATATGAAACTGCATACAGGCACACAGAAAAAGGTCACTCCACCCACGAATTGGATTTCCTAAGACCTCCCTACCCAGTCACTATCAAAAGAAGTGCAGGATGAGTGATCACGGGCTAGTGCTAATCTCTGCAAGTGGAATTTCCAGGACCATCCCAGGTCCCTTTGCTTCCCAGACCAAGTTCCAAGACCATCCAAACCCAATCACCTTCTGTTTCTTTTTTTATTTTTTTTTGTGTCCTTTTCGAGACAGGTGTCTCCCCATGTAGTCCCAAGATGTCGCTGGACTCATTACACCTGCTGAACAGTCTTGGTGACATTCGTGAACTCACAAAGAATCCGCCCCCTGCTACTCTGCCTCCCAAGTGCTAGGATAAACAACGCGCGTTGCGACCACCAACGCCCGGCCCAATTCCACTTCGTTATTACAGGGTTCCAGGACCATCCTAGCACCTTGGCTTCGTGTTCTCAGGTAAGAGGACAGGGACCTTGTTGTTTCCAAGCACGGAAGGTCCAGCGGACCATCCAAGCCTTAGTTTCTTAGGTGCAGGGTTCCAAGGACCATCCAAGCGCCCATTGGCTTCAGGATGGCAGGTCTCCATAGGATCTGCTCAAACTTTCCAGACCAGATCTGGTAAGCCCTATGGTCACCGTGGAAGTGTCAGGATCAGGACGGCAAAAACAGTCCGCAGACACCCACCTTCCTGTTGGCCATCCTGAAGATGTACAAGAGACGGTGACAAGTGAGCATGCATACAACTCACAGAAGAGACATATGCAACCCTTTCAATCCTAGGGGAACAGGCACTTCAACCCATACATGAAAAAGAACTTAAATCTTCATATCAGACTAAAGAACAATAAAATACAACAGTGCCAAGAGCACAAAGGTAAATCAACAATTTGGTAAAAGCAAATAATAAATTCCCCCAAAAAAATCTTAAGCAGCCCCTATAGAAGTATCGTCCAACATATGAGTTCTCCATAGAGATCAAACCGCCAGGACACAGATCTTTTAAGTTTTTGATTTATTTTTAATGTGTTATGTGTATGAATGTACTTACTTCATGTAGGTTGTGCACCCGTGGTCGTGCAATGCCACGGAGGTCAAGGGGAGATTCCCTGGAGCTGGAGTTAAAAGACGGTTCGATCAGCCACCATGTTACCTGGTCCTCTGCTAAGAGTCAGTCATGTCCTCTTAACACCGCTAGGGCCATCTGCTCCAGCCATCAGAACGCCTACAATCTTAAAAGAACGAATAATACACAAAGAAATAAGGGAGAGACCCTATAGGATGTTATGTATTAATAACAACTGTCTTCTGGACTCATACGCTAAAAAAAAGGGGTGGGGGTACAGTAAAGACATCGAAACCTTTTCAACAAACCTCATGCAATTCAAATCTTAAAACTAACTATGAGGAAAGATTTGTATGTTCCCACATGTCAAAACGTCACCAACATAATGGCTGAGAAAGAAAAAATACAGGTTTGCATTGAGTAGGATGTACCAAAAAGAGACAAAGGAAAGGCTGACCCGTCTGAACATTCAAAGAAGAGAAAGAAGCCTCAGATTGGCATCAAAACATCGTACCCCTCTGTGGATCCTACAGGAAACAACTAGTTATAATGAAACTTACCTTCTAGGTGCCACAAAGGTTCCTGATATGAGGAGACTTTCTTGCCTTCCGCACCCATCTAACAAGGAGAAATATGCATGAGGAGGTCGCTCCCCAACTGTAAATGGGAGACAAATATTGTAGAGGTAATCTCTTTTAAAACCGGTAAAACTGCTTCTTCTTTAATTTGACTACTAGACATGGGAACTGTGGAAGGTATTAAGCTCAGTCAGAACCAAATAATACTAAAGTTCCTAGGGCTATGCACTCAAGGCAAAATATATTAATACAGGAGCGCTGACATCAGCAATGGATTGTTCACCGAGGTGGATGTTGGCCAGGGGATCCAAGGCCCCACAAAAGTAGGATCCTGGCCTCTAAGTTGGGATACATACAGGAGGAGAGCACTAGACCCTGCTGGCGAAGACCTGGAGTTAACATGGGAAGGGATGTATTGAGACGCACATGCAAGTGTACAGATGGCCTCTGGAATGCAGAGATGTTACCGGGGAGAAAGGCACTAAACCAATAAACAAATATGGGTCTCCTGAGTCAAGCAAGACTCCACCGTCAGCACCAGCTACACACCTCACCTGCCTGGAAAGACTGTGGGGGCAGCAGAGGCAGCCATGTGCCTGTATATCCCAAATCTAATGGGCTATTGGCTCTCCCCGTGGAGAAATACCCATGGCTGATTGCCACAAGCTTACATCCTCTACAGGTGAGGAGATGTTTATAAGCCACAGTAAGACCCTGTCCATATTAACAGGGGGGAAAATTGTAATTCATGGATTAACATAACCAAACATGTGTCTATGCTAAATAACCTACCATAACTATTAGTGCTGCTTAAATACCACCTATATATCTAATTTGCTTGTGCTTCATTAGTAGGATCAAAGGATTATTCCTGGACAAACTGTCAGCCCATGAAAGGAAACAGCCAGAATTGACCAGAGTCCAAGTCAACAGCTCCAGAGAGAGTGGACTGTTTTACCTCTCATCCACCTGTGCCCCTTTTCTAAGCCTAGGGAACAACCTGCGGAAGAGGGGGCGTGGTAGAATGTAAGGGCTGCGATTGGGGTGAATGGTGAAACTACAGCAATGTAGTCTGGACACTCATTTGATCAACTTGATTGAACAAACAACCTGTCACCCCCCACTGGATGGTGGGGCTGTAGGTGTTTGGGCACAACAGCCTGCAGATAGATTTTGCATGAAGGATGCTTGTACTCATGGATTATCACTTATAGCTAAAAATGAAAAAAAAGAAACAGAGAAAGATGCAGGACAGTTATGGCAGAATGCATGATCTGGGATGGGGTGGGGGTGGGGGGGGGAGGGAAAGGGAAATAAGCCTGAACTGAATTGGAAAAATGTATGAAATGCACAAAGCATCAATAAAAACTAATTAAAAAAAAAAAAGAAATCAAGGGAGAGAATGACAAACTCAGGAATGAAGTGGAAAAACTGAAAAGATCCCTCGCTGAAATGAAACAGGAAACTGACCAGTGAATCAAAGATCTAGAAGGAAAGAATGACAAACTTCAAAGGGAACTGGAAATACGAATGAAATCAAAAGATGAAGTAGAAAAGGAAATTGCACACTCATCCAATCAGCAGGAAAAGATGGGAGAAAGACTCAGTAACAGATTGGAGAAAGTAGAATATCAACACTGGAAGAAAAGGTGGAAGAACTAAAATGCTCAAACAAAGAGTATGAATTTTTTTTTAAATCACAAGAGTGGGACAATCAGGAAATATGGGACACTATGAAAAGATCAAACCTCCGCATCATAGTGATAGAGGAAGGAGAAGAAGCCAAGGACAAAGGTATTGATCAGATCTTCAACAGAATAATAGAAGAAAATTTTCACAAACTAAAAAATGACAAACCCATACAAATACAAGAAGCACATAGAACACCAAAAAGACAAGATCAGAAAAGGAATACCATATGCCATATCATAGCTAAAATACTAGATGCCCAAAACAAAGTCAAATTACTGATGGCCTCAAGAGAAAAACAGTAAGTTACATATAAAAGAAAACCCATTGGAAATATAGCTGATATTTCATGCAAACAATGAAAGACAGAAGAACTTGGACAAAAGTATTCCTAGTTCTAAACGACTATAGATGTCAATCCAGATTACTCTACCCAGCAAAAATCTCAATTGTAGTTTAAGGAGAAAGAATAACTTTTCATGACATAAACAAGATGATAGAATTCATGTCCAGGAAACAAACCTTTCAGAAAATATTTTAAGTAATTCAAAGATCAGAGGAAAGGAGCAACTATCCCCAAGCATCTAGAGAGAGTAATGAATCAAAGTATAACTGCAGAAATACAAACCTAGACCAAGAATCCAAACAGAAAATAAGGTAAAAGAGAGCAGCACACATCTCTCAATAATAACTTTAAATATTAATGGGCTGAACGCCTTTATCAAAAGACATAGACTGGGAGAATGGATTAGGAAACAGAACCCATCTATATGCTGTCTACAAGAAATTCATATTACCCTCAAGGATAGGCACCTGCTACCAAAAATCAAGCAGGAGTTGCTATTCTAATATCAGACAAAATATCAGACAAAATAGACTTCAAAGTAAAACTAATCAGAAGAGACAAAAACAGCCACTACATCCTTATCAAAGGAACAATTAACCATGAAAATTTCACAATCATGAATATATACCCACCAAACTCCTGTGCACTAAACTTCATAAACACAATTCTACAAGACCTCAATGCACAGATTGATTCCAGCACGCTTATAGTGGGGGATTTCAATACCCCACTGAGCCCATTAGATAGGTCAACTGGACAAAGTACAAACAGAGAGACATCTGAACTGAACAATACAATACACCAAAAGGACCTCACAGATATCTACTGAATATTCCACCCAAACACCAGAGAATATACTTTCTACTCAGCACCCAATGGAACATTCTATAAACTTGACCACATACTGGGACACAGAAAAAAAAATCTACAAATACAAAAGGATTGAAATAATTTCATGCATTCTATCAGACCACAGTGCAAAAAAAGCTCCATATCAACACCAGGAAAAGCCCAAATATCTCCAAGAACACACGGAGACTAAACAACACACTCCTGAATAATGAATGGGTCAAGGAAGCAGAAAGAAAGAAAGAAAGAAAGAAAGAAAGAAAGAAAGAAAGAAAGAAAGAAAGAAAGAAAGAAAGAAAGAAAGAAAAAAAAGATATGCCTGGAACTAAATGAAAAAGATAATACAACACAACAAAACCTATGGGATACTTTAAAAGCAGTCCTAAGATGGAATTTTATAGCCCTCAGTGCCTACATTAAAAAAGCAGAAAAAGGACAATTAAATGAACTAACATTGCAGCTAAAAACACAAGAGACAACAACGAGTGGACTCTAAACCCGACAGACAGGAAGAAGTCACAAAAATCAGAGCAGAAATCAATGAAATAGAAATAAAACAAAGAAAAAGAAAACAATACAAAGAATCAATGAATTCAGAAGCTGGTTCTTTGAAAGGATAAATAAGATAGGTAGACCCCTAACCCAGTTAACCAAAAGAAAGAAAGAGCAACTCCAAATCAATAGTATTCATGATGAAAAGGCAAACATCACAACAGAGAAAAGATCCAGACAATCATTTAAGAATACTTCGAAAACCTATACTCTTCTAAATTTGAAAACCTTAAAGAAATGGATGAATATTTGAAAGCCTGGAATTCACCAAGGCTTAACCAAGAAGAGCTTGACAGCTTAAACAGACCCATAATATATGACGAAATTGAAAATGTAATAGTAACCATCCCAACTAATAAAAACCCAGGCCCAGATGGTTTCACAGTAGAATTCTATAAACCATTTAAAGAGGATTTACATCCATTATTACTAAAACTGTACAGAAGGATACATGCAGATGGAAATCTCTCAAATTCTTTCTATGAAGCCAACATCAGTCTAATACCAAAACCAGGCAAAGATACAACTAAAAAAGAAAACTATAGACCCATCTCATTAATGAACATAGATGCAAAAATTCTCAACAAAGTACCTGCAAACTGCACACAGACCCACATCAAAAAGATCATCCGTCATGACCAGGTTGTATTCATACCAAAGATGCAGGGATGTTTCAACGTAGGTAAATCAATAAATATCATAAACCGGGTAAATAGACTGAAAGACAAAAACCACAGGATCATCTCAATTGTCACAGAAAAAAAGCCTTTGAAAAAAAAAAAAAGCATATTCCTTAATGCTTAAATTCCTAGAGGGAATTGAACTGGAAGGAGCGCTCCTCAATGTAATCAAAGCCACATACAACAAATCCACAGCCAATATCATCCTCAATGGAGAAATTTAGACACATTCCCCATAAAGGCAGAAACACAGCAAGGCTGTCCCCTATCACCACTCCTATTCAATATGGTGCTTTAAACACTTGCTAGGGCAATAAGACAAGAAAGGGAAATTAAAGGAGTACTAATTGAAAAAGAGGAAGGCAAACTATCCCTCTTTGCAGATGATATGATAGTTTACCTTAGGGATGCTAAAAACTCTACCAGAAAGTTCCTAGAAATGATTAAGAGTTTCAGTAAAGTGGTAGGATACAAAATTAACCTAGAAAATCAGTAGCCTTTCTTTACACCAACAACAAACAACTGGACAAGGAATACATGAAGACCTTCCTACACACAGTAGCCACAAAAACAATAAAATATCTAGGAAAAAAATTAACCAAAGACACCAAATATCTCTACAACAAAAATGAAGAAGGAGATTGAAGAAGACACCAGAAGATGGAAAGACCTCCCATGCTCATGGACTGGAAAAATTAATATAGTAAAAATGTCCATTCTACCCAGATTAAAATACAGATTCAATGCAATCCCAATCAAAATCCCCAAGATTTGGGAAAAAAGCCCTTAAATTCATATGGAAACACAAAAGATCCCAAATAGCCAAAGCAACCCTGAGCAAAAAGTGCAATATGGGGGGGGGGGGATCACTATACCAGACTTCAAAATATATTACAGGGATTTACTCATAAAAACAGCATGGCACTGGCACAAAAATAGAGATGTAGATCAATGGAACAGAATAGAAAACTGAAACCTGAGTACATACAATTTCAGCCACCTCATATTTGACAAAGAGGCCAAAAAAAAAAAAAACCTCGATGGAAGAAAGACAGAAACTTCAGCAAATGGTACTGAAAAAACTGGATCACCATTTGTAGAAGAATAAAATTTAAACCCCTACCTCTCACCCTGCACAAAAATCAACTCCAAATGGATCAAAGACCTCATTATGAAACCTCATCATGAAACTCTGAAGGTGATACAAGAAAACGTTGGCAGCAACCTACAAGACATAGGTGTAGGAAAAGGCTTTCTAAATAAAACAGCAGCTGCACAGGATATAAAGCCAACAATTGACAAGTGGAATCTCATTAAACTCAAAAGCTTCTGTACAGCAAAAGGAACAATCAGTGAAGTGAAGAGATAACCCACAGAGTGGGAGGAAACCTTCACCAGTAATACATCTGACAGAGCATTAACATTCAGAATATATAAACTATTCATAAAAGAGACATAAGAAAAAAATGATCCACTCAGGAGATGGAGTAAAGAGCTGAACAGAGACTTCTCAAGTGAAGAAATAAAGATGGCTAAGGAACATCTTGAAGCATGTTCAACATCATTAATAATTAAGGAAATGAAAATTAAAATGACTTTAAGATATCATCTCACTCCAGTAAGACTGGCTAAGATCACAAAATCAAAATACATCAAATTCTGGAGAGGATGTGGGGAAAGGGGAACACTCATCCACTGCTGGTGGGAATGTAAACTCGTACAACCACTATAGAAAGCAATGTGGAGAATCCTTAAAAGACTCAAAATTAGGCTACCACCTGACCCAGTCATACCATTCCTGGGTTTATACCCACAAGACTCATCCTATGACAAAGACACATGCACATCTATGATTATTACAGTTCTCTTCACAATAGTGAAGTGCTGAAACCAACCCAAATGTCCCTCAACTGAAAAGTGGATAGAGAAAATGTGGTACATCTACACAATGGAATTCTGTGCAGCAGTAAAGAAAGATGACATCATGACCTTTGCAGGTAAATGGATGGGACTAGAAGCCATTATGCTAAGTGAAGTAACACAGTACCAGAAAAAAAGATTACAAATGGTATCCCTCATCTGGCTAGCACCAAATACCTAGTAGTAAGATAAACTGAGCAAGGTGTGTGTGTGTGTGTGTGTGTGTGTGTGTGTGTGTGTGTATAGTGCTTACCAACCTTGCCTGCTGAACAGACTTAACCTGTTCACACACCTTTAATCCTAGCACTCAGGAGGCAGGCAGATCTCTGATTTCAGGGCCAACTCACTGGTGAGTGAGTTCCAGACCAGCAGAGTTGGCACATGCCTTTAATCCCAGTCCTTGGGATTAAACTCACCCCGGCTGTGGTGGCACATGCCAGGATTAAACCCTGGCCACATATATATCCCTCCTTCCCCTAAATAAACGAGTCTGCAGCAGCTGGCTATCTGCTTGCTTCCACTGGACTCCCAGTGTCTATGTTTTGACTCTGGATCTCTCACCCCCACTTCTTGGTCATGACCTAAACTCATCTGGCTCAACCAGAGAAGGTTGTTCTATATATTATATATTATATGTTATATAGAGAGCAACGTTCTCTGGTTGAGCCAGATGAGTTTAGGTCATATCTATCTATCTATCTATCTATCTATCTATCTATCTAACCTGAAAGCAATTATACCATTATAATGTAATGGGATCTAGAATTAACCTACCACTTATTTTCAGGCTTTGTAATTGTAGTATATTGGGGGAAGGTATGCATGCATATTTTAGAATAGTATAAAATTAAATGGGAAAATGTGAATTCATAAAAAAGAAAGACATGTATGGCAGAATGCATGAGCTCTGATGGGGAGGGGGCAAAGAAGGGAAAATAGGCCTAAATTTGATGAAGAAATGTACTAAATACACAAAACTTCAATAAAAAATGAAAAAAAAAAACGTTCATCTACCAGGAACAAGTTGGATTTATTCCAGAGATGTAGGGATGGTTCAATATACATGAGTCAATAAATGTTATAAATATTATAAATGGATTCAAATACAAAAATCACATCGACATCTCAATAGACGTAGAAAAGGCTTCAGACAAAATTCAACATGGATTTATGTTAATATTCCTAGAGGGAATTGGAGGGAAGGAACATGTTTCAAAGTAATTAAAGCAACAAACTCACAGCCAATATCATTCTAAATGGAAAAATACTAGAAGCCTTACCCTTAAAGTCAGGAGCTTGGCAAGGCTGCCCATCTACATTCTTTCTTAATATAGTGTCTGAAAATCTTGCTAGAGCAATAAGACAAGAGAAGGAAATTAAAGGAGTACTGATTGGAAAATAAAAGGTCAAATTGTCCCTTTCTGCAGATGGTATGCAATTATACCTAAGAGAAGCCAAAAATTTCATCAGAAAACTATTAGCAATGAATTCAATGAAGTGGGGGACTACAAAATTAGTCTATAAAATCAGTAACATTTCTATGTTCCAATAACAAGAAATTAGAGAACAAGTAGACAGGAAACCTCTCACTCACAATAGTCTCAAAACATAAATAAATAAATAAAGACATAATAAACTGGTAGAATTATACTAAAGATCTCTTCAATGAAAATATTAAGCCTTTAAAGAATGAGATTGAGGAAGACACCAGAAAATGGAAGTATGTCCCATGCTCATAGATTATAAGAATTAATATTGTCCTGGGATTAAAGGCATGTACCACCATGCCTGGCTAATTTATTTTTTAAGTTAATTTTTATTGAGTGCATTTCATACAACATTTATCAATCAAATTCAGTCATTCCCCCCTTAAACCCACCCCTTGCACCCCTCTGCCCCCCACCACAGCTCATAGATTCTGTCATACATGTTAAGTCCAGTCTTGCATCTTCTTCTCGGTCTTTTATAACCCTTTCAATGCAGAAGTTTACTGTTTTGGTCAGTTCTTTGAATAGGTTTTTCTCTCTCTCTTTTTTTGTTCCCTTTAATTTTATATTATTCCAAAATATGCATATATACACTCCACACACATAAGTCAAAATTATATAGTGTGAAAATAAACTGTAGGTTAATTCCAAAACACATTTAGGGACTCACATTTTAACAATAAAGTTGCATGCAGGTAAAAGAAGTATAACTTTACATTCTTTTTTTTTAGAATATGAATCTGTGAGTGCAAGACCAACCTGATCTACACATCAAGTTCCAGGCCAGCTGGGGCTACAGGGACACCCTGTCTCATAAAAGACAAAAGAAATTAGGGTTAAAGATTTGAGCCATAAACTTGGAAGATAAGTTCTTGACTCCCATAATCTCAAATATTGAAATTTTAAAACTCCTGAAGACTAAAGTAGAAAATCACAAAAGATCAAAATACTGAGGATATAATTTGAGAAGTTTAAATCATTTTAAAAAGTATTCAAAATATGTTTACATTTTAAAGGAGAATTTGTTGGAGAAACCTAAAAATGACAGAGCCCTTCATAGGCCAAATATTACACAGAAAACGGACATTAATAGCATGTATTTTGTAAGCATCTCTCTCTGGTACAGTAATAAGTTACACAGGTATAAAGCTTATGAATTGATAAACCATATTCATAAAGGAATAGGTCAAAGAGTAACACGTATTAATTAACACATCCCACTGTGGTTCCTGACCATAGACATATAGCTTTATAATTGTGGTCATCTGAAGTCCCATGAAACACAAAATATTTTTGGAAAGTTTTTATCAAAATTGAGGCGAATTTCTATAAATACACTACTCAAGTAACTGAGATCTCAAGAAATTTTGTTTCAAAAATGCAAATGTGATGTTATAATGCAAATCTCTTAGTGGGCCCTAGAATTAACTTACCACTTGCTTTCAGATATGTTAATTAACACATATGTGTGGAAGGTATATATTCATATTTGAAAGTAATATAAAATTAAAGGAAAAATGTGAATTCCTAAACATATTTTGGAGTTAACATACCATTTACTCCTGGAGAATATAATTCTGGTACATGTATGGCATTTATGTAGGCATATTTTGAAGCATTACAAATGGAAGGGAACAATAACAACATAAGTACTGGGTCAAAGAACGGATTGATATAGTTAAATTCTGACCAAAACAATAAACCTCTGCAGAGAAAAACTTTAAAAAGACTGAGAGAAAGGTGCAGGACATGTATGGCAGAATGCATGAACTAGGGTGGGGTGGGGTTGGGGGAAGGAAACGGAGAATATGTCTAAATTGAACTGAAAAAATGATGTCTGAAATACACAAAACATAAATAAAAGTATTATACAAAATGAAAAAAAGAATTAATATTGTGAAGAAGACCATCCTAACAAAAGTGTGTACAGACTAAATCCAATCCCAATCAAATCCCCATGATATTCTTCACAGAATTACAAAAAAAAATTACACTAAAGTGACAGGGAATCACAAAAGTCCTCAGATCCCCCAAAGCAACCCTGCATACAAAGAGCAATTCAGGGAGGGGATTAGTATTCCAGATATCAGACTATATTACAGAGCTATAGTCATAAAAACAGCATGATTTTGGCACAATAATAGAACCCACAGATCAATGAAACATATTTGAAGACCCAGGTTTGAGAAGAAGAAGACGTGTAATTTCAGCCTGGTATTTGACAAAGAGACCAAGAACACTCAATAGAGGAAAGATAGCATCTTCAACAAATAGTGTTGGTGCAACTGGATCTCCACTTGTAGAAGAATGAAATTAGACCTTTATCTTTCATTTTGCATAAAAATCAGCTACAAATGAATCAAAGACCTCAATATGAAACCTAAAACTGTGAAACTGTTAGAAGAAAACATCAACAGTAGCATACAAGATATAGGTGTACACCTGTGTGCGGGTGCAGGGAAGTTACCTGGGCAAGCCTCTGCCACAGGGAAGCCCACATGCCAGGAACACTACGAAGGGACAACATGGGAAAGGCACAGGAAAATCCTGCATCAAGCGCTACCAAACCAGTAGGAGATAACTACAATGGGAACCCCTTGGAGGAGACCCAAGGAACAGATCTTAGAGGAATAATTGCAGACCTATGCAGAGAAATTAAAGAACATAAAGAGGAATTCAGAGAACTAAAGAGAGAAAATGAAAAACTCAAAAAGGACAAAAGAAATCAGGAGAGAATGACAACTCAGGAATGAATGGCACCCAAAACTGGAACAGCTCCCTTGCTGCGCATGCCCCAGGAAACTGACCAGTGAATCAACTCCTCTCGCCGGCCCTCCGCCACCCTTCCAAAGGGCCCTTGCCCTCTCGCATGCCACCCCCCCGCTCCTTCGGCAACGCAAATGCCCACTCCTCCCTCGACCGGACCCGATGGGCGCAGACTCCTTCACCGCTTTTCTCCCGTCGCCTCTCCCCACTGTCCGCCCCGAGTAATCCGCACCTCCCATGCTCCAGCCCCTTCGTCTTCCTTTTTTTTTTTCCCCTCCCCCGCGATAGGACCCCTCCGTCCCTCTGTGACCCTCTGCCACCTCCCCACCCTCCCCGCCTCCTAGTGCCTCGCGTCCAGGAGCAGAAGCGCCAGGAACAAATGGTAATTGATCAGATCTTCAACAGAAATAATAGAAGAAATGGTCACAAACTAAAAATGACAAACCCATACAAATACAAGAAGCACATAGAACAACCAAAAAGACAAGATCAGAAAAGGAATACCATATCATAGTTAAAAATACTAGATGCCCAAAACAAAGTCAAATTTAATTTAGCTGATGGCCTCAAAAGAAAAAAAGTAAGTTATCATATAAAAGAAAACCCATTGGAAATATAGCTGATATTTCATGCAAACAATGAAAGACAGAAGAACTTGAACCAAAGAATACGTGCAGCACCGCCTAGTTCTAAACGAATATAGATGTCAATCAAAACAACCCAGATTTTACTCTACCCAGCAAAAATCTCAATTGTAGTTTAAGGAGAAAGAAAAATTTTGCATGACATAAACAAGATGAAGAATTCATGTCTGGCATGAAACAAACCTTTCAGAAAATATTTTAAGTAATTCAAAGATCAGAGGAAAGGAGCAACTAACTATCCCCAAGCAGCTAGAAGAGCGTAATGAATCAAAGTAGAAAACTGCAGAAATAGAAACCGAGACCAAGCATCAAAACAGAAAATAAGGTAAAAGAGAGCAGCACACATCCCTCAATAATAACTTTACATAATATTAATGGGCTGAACGCCTTTATCAAAAGAAAAAACATGACTGGGATAATGGAGTAGGAAACAGAACCCATCTATATGCTGTCTAACAAGAAACATATTACATACCCTCAAGGATAGGCACCTGCTACCAAAAATCAAGCAGAGGTTGCTAGTCTAATATCAGACAAAATATCAGACAAAATAGACAAAGAGGGCCTTTATATCCTTATCAAAGGAACATTTTTTCAATTTTTCATCCTTATCAAAGGAACAATTTAACCATGAAAATGTTCACAATCATGAATATATACCCACCAAACTCCTGTGCACTAAACTTCATAAACACAATTCTACAAGACCCTCAATGCACAGATTGATTCCAGCTGACGCCCTTATAGTGGGGATTTCAATACCCACTGAGCCCATGATATAGGTAACTGTACAAGACAAACAGAGAGACATCTGAACTGAACAATACAATACAAACCAAAATGACCTCACAGATATCTCCAGAATATTCCACACAAACACAAGAGAATATAACTTTCTACTTAGCACCCAATGGAACATTCTATAAACTTGACCACATACTGGGACACAGAAAAAAAAATCTACAAATACAAAAGGATGGAAATAATTTCATGCATTCTATCAACCACAGTGCAAAAAAGCTCCACATCAACACCAAGATAAGCCCGACTATCTACAAGAACACACACACGAGACTAAACAACCCACTCCTGAATAATGAATGGGTCAAGAAGCAGAAAGCAAGAAAGAAGAAAAAAGAAAGAAGAAAGAAAGAAAGAAAGAAAGAAAGAAAGAAGAAAGAAAGAAAGAAAAAAAAGATAGCCTGGAACTAAATGAAAAGAGAATACAACACAACAAAATCAAAACCTATGGGATAACTTTAAAAGCAGTCCTAAGATGGAATTTTATAGCCCTCAGTGCCGAAATTAAAAAAGCAGAAAAAAGGACAAAAAATGAACTAACATTGCAGCTAAAAACACAAGAGACAACAACGAGTGGACTCTAAACCCGACAGACAGGAAGAAGTCAGCAAAAATCAGAGCAGAATCAATGAAATAGAAATAAACAAAGAAAAAGAAAACAATACAAGAAATCAATGAATTCAGAAGCTGGTTCTTTAAAAAGAAAAAAAAAAAAAAAAAAAAAAAAAAAAAAAAAAAAACCAAAAGAAAGAAAGAGCAACTCCAAACAATATATTCATGATGAAAAGGCAAACATCACAACAGAGAAAAGATCCAGAACAATCATTTAAGAATACTTCGAAAACCTATACTCTTCTAAATTTGAAAACCTTAAAGAAATGGATGAATATTTGAAAAGCCTGGCATTCCCAAGCTTAACCGAGAAGAGATCAACAGCTAAACAGACCCATAATATAGGACGAAATTGAAAATGTAATAGAGTAAACATCCCAACTAATAAAAAACCCAGGCCCAGATGGTTTCAAGACAGTAGAATTCTATAAACCATTAAAGAGGATTTACATCCATTATTACTAAAACTGTACAGAAGGATACATGGCAGATGGAAATCTCCCAAATTCTTTCTAAGAAGCCCACATCAGTCTAATACCAAACCAGGCAAAGATAGCAACTAAAAAAGAAAACTATAGACGCCATCTCATATAATGAATAGAAATGCAAAAATTCTCAACAAAGTACCTGCAAACTGCACACAGACCCACATCAAAAAGATCATCCGTCATGACCAGGTTGTATTCAAACCAGAGATGAGGGATGTTTCATCAACGGAGGTAAATCAATAAATATCAATAAACCGGGTAAATAGACTGAAAGGACAAAAACCACAGGATCATCTCAATTGGTCACAGAAAAAAAGCCTTTGAAAAAAAAAAAAAAAGCATATTCCTTAATGCTTAAATTCCTAGAGGGAATTGAACTGGAAGGAGCGCTCCTCAATGTAATCATAGCCACATACAACAAATCCACAGCCAAGATCATCCTCAATGGAGAAATTTAGACACATTCCCCATAAAGGCAGAAACACAGCAAGGCTACCCCTTATTCACCTCACCACCCTTTTCAATATGGTGCTTTAAACACTTGCTAGGGCAATAAGACAAGAAAAGGGGAAATTAAAGGAGTACTAATTGAAAAAGAGAGAGGCAAACTATTCCTCGTTGCAGATGATATGATAGTTTTACCTTAGGGATGCTAAAATCTACCAGAAAGTTCCTAGAATGATTAAGAAGTTTCAGTACGTGGGTAGGATACGAAAATTAACAGACTAGAAAAATCATAGCCTTTCTTTACAACCCAACAACAAACAACTGGACAAGGAATACATGAAGACCTTCCTACACACAGTACCACAAAAACAATAAAATATCTAGGAAAAATCTAACCAAAGACACACCAAATAATCTCTACAACAAAAATGATAAAACCCTGAAGAAGGAGAACGAAAATGACATCAGAAGATGGAACAACCTCCAATGCTCATGGGTCGGAAAAATTAATATAGTAAACCTGTCCATTCTACCAAAATTAAAATACAACAGCTTCACTTCCTCCCAATTCAAAATCCCCAAGATTTGGGAAAAAAGCCCTTAAATTCATATGGACAACAAAAATGATCCTGAATATCCAAAGCAACCCTGGGCAAAAACAGCAATGGGGGGAGGGAGGGTAACCTCTATACCAGACTTCAAATATATTCAACATTAGCAGGATTTACGCATAAAACCAAGCATGGGCACTGGGGGGCACAAAAATAGAGATGTAGATCAATGGAACAAAAAAAACTGAAAAACCAGTACATACAATTTCAGGCCACCTCATATTTGACAAAGAGGACAAAAAAAAAAAAAACATCGATGAAAGAAGACAGAAACGTCAGCAAATGGTACTGAAAAAACTGGATCAAACCATTTGAGAAGAATAAAATTAAACCCCTACACCTCTAACCCTGCACAAAAATCAACTCCAAATGGATCAAAGACCTGCATGTGAAACATGAAACTCAAAAACTACTAGAAGATAACATAGAAAACGGTGGCAGCAAGCCTACAAGACTAGGGTGGAAAAGGCTTTCTAAATTAAACAGGCAGCTGCACAGGATATAAAGCCAACAATTGACAAGTGGAATCTCATTAAACTCAAAAGCTTCTGTACAGCAAAAGGAAGAAAAAAAAAAAAGGAGAGGGGAAGGGAGAGAAAAAAGGGAAAGAGAAAAGAAAAAAAAAAAAAAAAAAAAAAACAAAAAAAAAAAAAAACAATCAGTGAAGTGAAGAGATAACCCACAGAGTGGGAGGAAACCTTCACCAGTAATACTCTGACATAGCATTAACATCCAGAATATATAAACGATTCATAAAAGAGACATAAAAAAAAATGATCCACTCAGGAGATGGAGTAAAGAGCTGAACAGATACTTCTCAAGTGAAAAATAAAGATGGCTAAGGAACATCTTGAAGCATGTTTCAACATCATTAATAATAAGAAATGAAATTAAATGACTTTAAGATATCATCTCACTACACGCCAGTAAGACTGGCTAAGATCACAAAATCAAAATAAATCAATTCTGGTAGATGATGTGGGGGAAAGGGGAAGCACGCATCCATTGCTGGTGGGAAATGTAAACTCGTACAACCACGATAGAAAGCAATGTGGGAGAATCCTTAAAGACTCAAAATAGGCCGACCCCTGACCCAGTCATACCATTTCCTGGGTATATACCCAAAGCTCATCCTATGACAAAGACACATGTGCACATCTATGATTATTACAGTTCGCTTCACAATAGTGAAGTGCTGAAACCAACCCAAATCGACCCTCAACTTGAAGGTGGATAGAGGAAAATGTGGTAGCATACTACACAATGGAGTTCTATGCAGCATGGTAAAAAAGATGACATCAGACGTTTGCAAGGAGATGGAAGACTAGAAGCATAGCTATGCTAAGTGAAGTACACAGTAACCCAGAAAACAAGATTAAATGGTACCCTCATGCTGGGAGCTAGCAACCAATTACCTATATATTAGGAAAACTGAGGAAGGGGGTTGTGTGTGTGTGTGTGTGTGTGTGTGTGTGTGTATAGTGCTTACCAACCTTGCCTGCTGAACAGACTTAAAACCGGTTCACACACCTTTAATCCTAGCACTCAGGCGGCAGGCAGAACTCTGATTTCAGGGCCAACTCACTGGTGAGTGAGTTCCAGACCAGAAGAGTTGGCACATGCCTTTAATCGCCAGCCTTGGGGATTTAAACCACCCACCAAACTCTAAACTCACCCCGGCTTGTGGTGGCACATGCCAGGATTAAACCCTGGCCACATATATATCCCTACCTTCCCCTAAATAAATGAGTCTGCAGCAGCTGGCTATCTGCTTGCTTCCACTGGACTCCCAGTGTCTATGTTTTGACTCTGGATCTCTCACCCCCACTTCTCAGCCACCATTCGGATCTTGGTCATGACCTAAACTCATCTGGCTCAACCAGAGAAGGTTGTTCTATATATTATATATTATATGTTGATTATAGAGAGCAACGGTCTCTGGTTGACCAGATGAGTTTGAGGTCATATATTCTATCTATCTATTATCTATCTATCTTCTAACCTGAAAGCAATTATACCATTATAATGTAATGGGATCGAAGAATTAACCTACCACTTAGTTTTTCAGGCTTTGGAATTGTAGTAATTGGGGGGAAGGTATGTATGCATTTTTTAGAATAGTATAAAATTAAATGGAAAATGTGAATTCATAAAAAGAAAGACATGTATGGCAGAATGCATGAGCTCTGATGGGGAGGGGGCAAAGAAGGGAAAATAGGCCTAAATTTGATGAAGAAATGTACTAAATACACAAAACTACGGGTTCAATAAAAAAATGAAAAAAAAAAAAAACGTTCATCTAACTACCAGGACAAGTTTTGGATTTATTCCAGAGATGTAGGGATGGTTCATATACATGAGTCATAAATGTTATAAATATTATAAATGGATTCAAATACAAAAATCACAATCGACAATCTCAATAGACGTAGAAAAGGCTTCAGACAAAATTCAACATGATTGATGTGAATAATTCCTATGTGGAATTGGAGGGAAGGACTGGTTCAAAGTAATTAAATGCACAACTCACAGCCAATATCATTCTAAATGGAAAAATACTAGAACCATTCTCCTTAAAGATGGTAACCTGGCAAGGCTGGCCCCTCTACAATTCTTTTTATTATAGTGCTTGAAATGTTCATAGGAGCAATAAGACAAGAAAGAAATTAAATGAAAAGGAGTACTTGGATTGGAAAATAAAAGGTCAAATTGTCCCTTTCTGCAGATGGTATGCAATTATACCTAAGAGAAGCCAAAAATTTCATCAGAAAACTATTAGCAATGAATTCAATGAAGTGGGGGACTACAAAATTAGTCTATAAAATCAGCAACATTTCTATGTTCCAATAACAAGAAATTAGAGAACAAGTAGACAGGAAACCTCTCACTCACAATAGTCTCAAAACATAAATAATAAATAAAGACATAATAAACTGGTAGAATTATACTAAAGAAGCGTTGCACATGAAAATATGAAGCTTTAAAGAATGAGATGGAGGAAGGGTAGAATGTAAGGGCTGCGATTGGGGTGAATGATGAAACTACAGCAATGTAGTCTGGACCCTCATTTGATCAACCTGATTGAACATACAACCCCTCACCACACGCTGGAAGGTGGGGCTGTGGGGGTTTCGGCACAACAGCCTGCAAATTGGTTTTACATGAAGGATGCTTGTACTCATGGATTATCACTTAGAGCTAAAAAATGAAAAAAAAGCTGAGAAAAATATGCAGGACAGTTATGGCAGAATGCATGATCTTAGTTGGGGTGGGGGTGGAGGGGAAGGGAAGGGGAAATATGCCTGAGCTGAATTGGAAAATGATGTATGAAATGCACAAAGCATCAATAAAAAAATGTTAAAAAAAAGATACAGGTGTATAAAAGGACATTCTAAATTGGACATAATTTGCTTAGGAATTAAGGCCAACAATTAACAAGCGTGACCTCACTAAACTAAAAAGCTTCTGTACAGCAAATAAAAAATCAAAGAAATGAAGAGAAAACCCACAGAGTGGGGAAAAAATATCTACACAAGCAACACATTCAACAAAATAATAACATCCAGAATATATAAACTACTCAATAAACTACTCCAAAAAAAGACAATTATGAAAACAAGTGTACTGAATAAAAAATGGGCTAAGGATATGAACAGAGAGTTCTCGAAATGAAGAAATAAATATGGCTGAGAAACATCTTTAAAAAGTGTTCATCATCAAATAATTAGGGAAATACAAATTAATACCACATTGAGATTTGATCTTAACCCAGTAAGACTGGTAAGATCAAGCAAACAATTGATACCAAATGCTGAAGAGAATGTGGGGAAAGGGGAACACTCATTCACTGCTGGTTGTATTGCTCTTTCATACAACCCCTGTAGAAAACTCTAAAACTAAAAATGAGCCTACCATTTGATGCTATCATACCATTCCTTGCCATGTACCCAAAATATTCATCTATTGCAGTGATACTTGTTCATCCATGTTTATTTTTGCTCTTTTCACAATAGCAAAGAGATGGAAGCAACCTAAGTGTTCCTCAATTGATGAGCGGATAATGAAAATGTGGTACATTTATACAATGGAGCGCTACTCAGCAGTAAAGAAAGACATCATGAAATTTGCAGATGAATGTATGGAACTAGAAGTTCTTATGCTAAGTGAAGTAATACAGACTCAGAAAAACAAATGACATATACCCTCCCTCATTTGTGGATCACCAAAGCCTTGTATCTCAGCATCTATCCTGATGTAACTGCAAGATTCAAGAAAATGGAAAGGAACTTGCAAGGTAAAGGGAACATGGGAGCCTGAGAGAGAAGTTAAGTAGGAGACAGGTGTTACTAATGGAGATAAAATGGGGGTATTTAATTGGAAGGGCAGAGGGAGGGTGTTTTAGTTTTTCTGTTGCTGTGATAAAACCACCATGACCAAGGGAACTTATAAAAGGAAGAGTTTATTTGAGCTTATGATTGACAGTTCCAGGGAATTAGAGTCCATTGTGTCAGGGAAGCATGGTGGCAGGAGCTGGAGCAGAAAGCTGAAGTTCATATCTTCCAATGAGCACAGGAAGCCAAGAGAGAGCAACTGGAGATCTGCAAGGCTTGTTGAACTCACTAAGCCTGCCCCCCAGTGACATACTTCCTACAACATGGTCACACCTTCTAAGACCCCCCAAAACAGCACCAACAACTGGGGACAAAAATGCCTGAGTACTTGAAGCCTATGGGGGACACTCTCTCATTCAAAACACAATGTTCCACTCCCTGGCCCCCATAGGTTCATGACCATATAAAATGCAAAATGCATTTAGTCCAACCTTAAAAGTTCCCAGAGTTGGAGCCTGGAGACATGGCCTATCGGTTAAGAGCGCCAACTGCTCTTGCAGAGGACCCGGGTTTGATCCCCACCACCCATATGGTGGCTGAGAAGCATCCATAATTCCAGTTTGAGGGGAATCAGATGCCCTCTTCTGACCTCTGTGGCACTGCACGACACGGGTGCACAAACCTACATGCAGACAGTACATTCATACGCACAAAAAAATAAATAAAATTTAGCTGGGCATGGTGGCACACGCCTTTAATCCCAGCACTCAAGAGGTAGAGGCAGGCAGATCTCTGTGAGTTCAAGGTCAGCCTGGTCTACAGTGCAAGATCCAGGATAGCTGAGACTAAATGGAGACCCTGTCTCAAAAAAAAGAGTTCCCATAGTCTTTACCAGTCTCAATTCTATTCAAAAGTCTATAGACTTCAACCACATTCATAACTTTTCTGTGTGCTTTCAGTATTTTCCTTTCAAAAGTGCGAGACTTAGCTGGGTGTGATCTTGCCCTGAGGGTACTGTTTCTATTGTTTACTTGTAAATCTCTAGGCCTCTTCTTAATGACTTTAATCTCACTCTTTCCATTGTTTACATGTAAATATCTAGGCCTCCCCTTAATCACTTTAATCTCCTTATCAATGAGAGCCTCTCCTTCACACTGTTGACTCCAACATTAATCTTCCTAGTGCAATTTTCAAATCCAAACTCTACATTCTGGATTTCTTTCTGCCCCATTTGCCCTTTATCACTGTAGATCTGTATAATATTCACCATTAATAGCCATGCCATAATTTCTATATTAGGCTGTCTTGAAATCCTCTGCCAAAGAAATCAGTCCATTGCTTTTCAACTTAGCCTCAGGCAAGCATTTGGGCTGTGGGCAAACTACAGCTAGACTCTGCCAAAATATCCCAGTTGCTGCTTAAGTCTTTATTTTCCTCTGGAACTACAATTTTTGCAGCACTGATTTCTTCCAGGCCTTTACTAGAATCCTCATTAAGCTCTGCTTACAGTAGTCAACAGCATTTCTAGCCCAAAGTTCCAAAGTCTTCCACATTTCTCCAAACACCCACATGGTCAGGTTCTTCACAGCCAGCAGGCCACTCTGGTACCAAAACTGTTTTAGTTTGATTTCCTGTTGCTGTGATATAAACCACCATGACCAAGGGAACTTATAAAAGGAAGAATTTATTTAAGCCTATGATTGTTATGAGTGATGGTTCCAGAGAATTAGAGTCCACTGTGGCAAGGAAGCATTTTGGCAGAAGCTGAAGCAGAAAGCTGAGGTTCATATCTTCCAATGAGCACAGGAAGCCAAGAGAGAGCAACTGGAGACCTGCAAGGCTTGTTGAACTCACTAAGCCCGCTCCCCAGTGACATACTTGCTCCAGCATGGCCACACCTTCTAAGTCCTCCAAAAACAGCACCAAAAACTGGGGACAAAATGTCTGAGTACTTGCAGCCTATGTGGGACATTCTCATTCAAATCACCACAGAGGGTTATAGAAAGAAATTTGGGGATAAAGGGAAAGAAGGAGCTCAAGAGAGGTAGGACCATCGGAGACTGGTATTATCAAGGGATAAATGGGAAAAATGGGGACTCTTTAAATGGAGAAGACATGGATGGAGTGTTAGTCTTGGAACAGAAAGAGGAGAGATAAATAAAGCCCACTCAGTATAAGAAAACTGAGGGGAAGCAGAGAAGAACAAAGCTTTTCAGCCATTTCCATTTTTGACTGGTCTACATAGTGAATTCCAGGCCAGCTGGCACTACAACAAGACCATGTGTCAAAAAGACAAAAGAAGAAGAAGAAGAAGAAGAAGAAGAAGAAGAAGAAGAAGAAGAAGAAAGAAGAAACTAATGAAAAAACAACCACACACACTACACAACACACCCCACACCAAAAAAAAAAAAAAAAAAAAAAAGGAAAGAAACCTGAGGGAAACATATTAGTCTAACAATCTAATGACTGTTACAAATTACACATACAATGAGTCTATGTACATAGCTGAAGGCTACATAACAAGAAATGGTACCAGAAGGAGAAACCTTCTTTTGAGTTGTTGGCCATTGTAATCCATAAGACTCCCAAAATAACAAAGGCTATTGCCATAGCTCTTGATTGTCTCCCAGAACCTGAAACTAAGACTCTAGTGCTGAAGACCTGACTTGGAGTGATGGAGCTGGGTTTGGAGCAATGGAGCTGGAACTAACTTGGAAGTCATCTCACCTGAAGGATAGTTGTCATAACTTTGGAGAACACTAAAGAAGTTGTTTAGGGAGAAGAGCAATCCATTGTCCAACACCAGGTTTAAGATCAAATATCCACATCAATGTTTGGCACAGCATAAGACATTAGTACAATATCGGTACTTTTATCCTGGGGGGTAATCAATGGCTAACTAATTGGTAGGAAATTCATGTGTGATTGTTTAAACATAGCCAATAGATGTGCCTGGAGATGTCATAGAGAAACCAAAGACTGTCACATCCCTAGTATACTAACTTCTTACTACATGCAAAATATGTATACTTATATTTACAGACAAATGTCTGAGGCACCACACATCAAAGAACATTCTTTTGCACCAGATAAAGACTATTACAGAGTACCACAACTAATCACACATAGACATTGACTGTGAATTCCCTAAGGATAAGCAGCACATTTGCAATCCAAAGTCTACACCTAAGACTCATGCAACATAGAACAAGGGCCCAAGGGGACACTAATTAATCTCTTAACTCTCATTAAGGAATCTCCTCCATACAACTTGGAACAAAAACTCAAGGGGTCATAAATGTCCAAATCATGGAGATTAGGAGTCTTTGGGGCATGAATCAATGGACACCTCTCCTGTATTAAGCTTCACTCACCCAGGACTCAGGGACCATTGCAGAAGAGAGGGCAGAAAGAGCCAGCATGGTGATTGATGTATGACCATATGGAAATATAATAATATAAGCCCCTGGGACCATGCCCATATGAACCTACACCAACTAAGAAGATATTGGCAGCTTATTATTGTTGGGTGAGGGAGAGCTGGTCTTCTTAAACCAAGGGACTCTGGATAGCCTAACTAGAGCTCAGCAAATGAACTTATAGGGAAGAAAGACCGGGAGATTAATTTGGCTCAATAAGCCTTAATACAGATGACAGAATATGAATCCAGTGCAGGGCTGTTAGGAGGGTGTCAATGAAGAAGGTTGTATAGAGAGAGTTAAGACTGATTGAGATGTCATGAATTAAGTACACAAAAATTCAATAAAAATATTTATGAAAAAAAAATGTCTGCCAGCATGGCCACTGGCCAATGCAATGGAGAAAATTCTTCTACTGGAGTTTCCTCTTTCCAGGTGAAGACACCTTATGTCAATTTGACAAAAATTAACCAGGGCAATATACAAAATCAGAGAGCAGACTATGGCTGACCCACAGTCCCTGATTTCCACTGGCATACCTAGAGCAATACTGGTCAACAGACTTTTTTTTTTTTTTTTGGTCTTTTCGAGACAGGGTCTCCCTGTAGCTCTGGTTGTCCTGGAACTCGCTACGTAGACCAGGCTGGCCTTGAACTCACAAAGATCCACCTGGCTCTGTCTCATGAGTGCTAGAATTAAAAGCATGTGCCACCATGCCTGGCCAACAGACTTCTTATAATAAAGAATGTGTCCTGTCTGTGTAGTAAATCCAGCTGCCAAAAGGTATTGCTCTCTTCACATGTCACTAGTACAAATCCAACAAACTGCATTTTAAATTCTATTAAATTTTAGTAGACCGAATCTGTTCTAACAGAGAAGCTGAGGCTAGAGAGATAGCTGAGCTGAGGGGTTAAGAGCACGAGCTGCTCTTTCAGATGATCAGGTTCTATTCCCAGCATCCACGTGGTGGCTAATAATCATCTGTAACTCCAGATCCAGGAAATCCAAAATCCTCTTCTGGGCTTCATGGGCATTGCATGACATGGGTGTGTTTACATACACTCATACAAACAAAATAAAAATAATAAGTAAATAATAAATTTAAAACTTCAAGGAAAAATTAAGCCTAGGAAAATATTAAATTTCTATATTGATACAAGTGAGAATTAAATAATACTAATTAGGAGTTTAGCTGATGGCTTCATACACTAAGTAGCATTTGAAATAAGTCTTTTGTTTTTTCAACAGAAATGCAATTTATTTTCCAAATTTTTAAGCTTATTGTCCAACTCATGTATACCTTGAACCTCATTCAAGATAAAGAATACATATATGTTAACTACTGTGGCTTTAGAATAAAAAAAATTTGGCTAATTAGCTACATTTTTATTTTTTTTATTTAATTTTTATTTATTTATTTATTTTATATTATTAAATATAAGAGCACAGTTGTTTTCAGATCAAATTAACATTGCTCAGTTTTCCATACAATTAGGTAATTGGTGCTAGCATCCACAGATGAGGGATACCATTCATCATTTGTTTTTCTGGGACTGTGTTACTTCACTTAGCATGATATCTTCTAGCTTCTTCCATTTCCCTGCAAAACTCGTGTTGTCATCTTTCTTTACCACTGCATAGAACTCCATTGTGTAGCTGTACCACATTTTCTCTATCCACCCATCAATTGAGGGGCACTTGGGTTGGTTCCAGCTCTTTGCTATTGTGAAGAGAGCTGCAATAAACATAGCTGTGCATGTATCTCTGTGATAAGATGAGTCTTGTGGGTATATACCCAGGAGTGGTATGGCTGGGTCCGGTGGCAAGTTCATTCAAAGTATTCCAAGGGTACTCCACACTGCTTTCCATACTGGTTGTACGAGGTTACATTCCCACCAGCAGTGGATGAATGTTTCATCCCCTTTCCCCACAACCTCTCCAGCACTAGGTATCATTTGTTTTCTTGATTGTAGCCAGTCTTATTGGAGTAAGATGATATCTTAAAATGGTTTTGATTTGCATTTCCTTAATTATTAGTGACA
>VZQC01007930.1:284160-308386 GCA_009823505.1 Rhizomys pruinosus
GTTTTTAGTTGTTCTGTGTTATCTTCCAGGTCTGACATTCTTTGTTCTGCTTCCTCCATTCTACTTCTGAGGCTTTTTCCCTTCCTTTCCTCTTGATTGGATGAGTGTTCAATTTCCTTTTTCATTTCATCTTGTGATTTCTTTGGTATTTCCACTTCCTTTTGGAGCTTCTCAATCTCTTCCTGTAGCTCTTTGCTTCACTGGTCAGTTTCCTTTATAATTTCAACATGGGATCTTTTCAGTGTTTCCACTTCCTTCTGGAGTTTGTCATTTTCTCCCTCTAGTTCTTTATGGCCTTTGTCAATCTTCTTTCTGGGTCCTTCTTGAGTTTTTCATTGTTTGTCCTTTGTTCTCTGACTTGTTCTTTATATTCTTTGATTTCTTTGAATATGTCTGAAATTGTTGCTCTAAGATCTGTGTCCTGGGCCATCCCCTGAGGGATCCCACTGTAGGAATCTCCTACAGGGTTGGTAGAGCTTGGTGTGGGATTATCTTGCACCTTTCACATGTTGTCCCTTGTTGTGTCCCTGGCATGTGGGTTTCTCTTTGCCTGTATTCCAGTGTGAATCCCAAATGCCTCTTCACTGTGTTGAAGGCTTGCTCTGTTTGCCCTCTTCAGATGTATTCGTTGTTTGTTTGCTTTACTTGTTTTTCTCCATGTTTGTGGAGTGTTGACTTGTCTAAGTTTTATGCTTTCTATTGGAAGTCTAACTCAATCTTCTTTTTCTGTTCTGAAGGTTCTCAAAAGAATCCACTTGGACATTTCCTCAGCAATTCCAGTTGGCAGGGAAGGGGGCGGGGGGGGAGGATATGTCTGCTTAGCCCGCACCTTGATACTCTGTGCCTCAGGTGGTTCTGGGAAATCCCTGATCTAAGCTCTGTGCACTCAAGTCTCACAGTGGCAACAGGCCCACCTTTTATACCAGCTAGCAGGATGACTCCACCCCCATAGCCACACAAGACAATGATTTAATCTAACCAATGAGACAATTATCCAACAACCTAACAACCCAGAGATAGAATGATCAGATCCAACAATCCACCTGGCTGAAGTGCCTGGCTCCTACCTGTGCTTCAGGTGGTCCTGGGAAATCCCTGATCTAAGCTCTGTGCACTCCTAGAATAAAAATTTTAATGTCTGGGTTAGGTATTGTCTTTTTCTACTTTAAATTTATGTGTGTGTTTGTTCTTGTGTAAGTTTATGTGCACAGTATCACATATTCTAGAGCTGGGGTTACAGGTTGGTTCTGAGCTCTTATTTGGATGCTGAGAATTGAACCTGGGTCCTATGGAAGAGTGGCAAGGGATATGATCCACTGATCCATTTCGTCAACACCTGATTTTCACTTCTAATATTCTGTTTACTCTTATGCCTGAGAACTAAATTATTACTTCTGTTGTAATGATTTTTATTGAAGTTTTAGGCATTTCATACATCATTTCTCATTCCAATCTAGACTCATCTCCTCTTCCATGCCCCCCACCCCACCCGAGTTCATGCATGCTGACATTCCTGCCCTGTATCTTTTTCTGATTCTTTTCAATTTTTCCAAGCATATTATTGTCCTTGGGGGAACTTTACTGTTTCAGTCAGGTCCCTCTCCCAGTTCCTCTGCCATTGTTGTCAGTTCCATCCTGCATTGCTACAGTATATATATATATATACTTCACACCTATGCTAAATGTATATCATCTGTACACAAACTGTCATTTCCATATCACATTTCATTTCCATATCATATTTCAGGATTCACATTTTTCTTTTTACATTTGTATTACTCTAAACTATACCTACATATCTTTCACCCATATACCAAGATTACAAAATCTAAAAATAATAAGTGGTGGGTTAACTCTAGGCCCTGTTAAGGGATTTACATTATAAGAGCACAGTTGTTTTCAGGAAAAGGGGTATAAGTTGTTTTCAGGAAAAGGGGTATATATTACTGATGTTTCTCAGTTTGCATTACAACTCAGTTCTGCATGCTAGCATCCACAAATGAGGGATACCATTCATCATTTGTTTTCTGGGACTGTCGCTTAGCATATCTTGTAGTGCCATCCATTTACCTGCAAAGTTCCAAATGCCATCTTTCTTTACAACTACGTAGAACTCCATTGTGTAGATGAACCATATTTTCTCTATCCAATCATTGGTTGAGGGGCATTTGGGTTGGGTCCAGCTCTTCACTATTCTGAAGAGAGCTGCAATGAACATGGCTGTGCATGTATCTCTACAGTAGGATGAGTCTTGTGGGTATATAGCCAGGAGTGGTATGGCTGAGTCAGGTGGTAAGCAGCTCATTTTGAGACTTTTCAGGTCCTCCATACTGCTTTCCATAGTTTGTATGAGTTTCCATTCCCACTAGCAGTGGATGAGTGGTACCTTTTCCCCACAACCTCTCCAGCATTTGGTATCATTTGTTTTCTTGATTCTAGCTAGTCTTAGCTGAGGGAGATGATATTTTAAGACGGTTTTAATTTGTATTTCCTTAATTATTAGTGATGTTGAAAATTTTTAAGATGTTTCTCAGCCATCTTTATTTCCTCATTTGTGAAGTCTCTGTTCAAATCTTTACTCCATCTTTTGAGTGAGTCATTTGATTTCTTCTTTATTTTTTGAGTAGTTTATGTATTCTGGATGTTAATGCTCTGTAGGATGTATCACTAGTGAAGGGTTCCTCCCACTCTGTGGGTTTTCTCTTCACTTCCTTGATTGTTTCTTTCACTGTGGAGAAGCTTTTTAGTTTAATGAGGTCCCAATTGTCAATTGTCAACCTTATTTCCTGTGCAGCTTCTGTTTGATTTAGAACATTTTCTCATACACCTATGTAGTGTAGGTTGTTGCCAATGTTTTCTTGTATCGCCGTCAGAGTTTTGGATTTCACATTGAGGTCTTTGATCCATTTGGAGTAGCTTTTTATACAGGGTGAGAGGTGGGGGGTTTACTTTTATTCTTCTACGAGTGGTGATCCAGTTTTGCAACACCTTTTGCTGAAGATGTCTTTCCTCCATTGGGTCTTCTTGGCCCCTTTGACAAATATGAGGTGGCTAAAACTGTGTGTGCTCAAGATTGGATCTTCAATTTTGTTCCATTGGTGTACAGATCTGTTTTTGTGCCAGTACCAGGCTGTTTTTATGACTGTAGCCGTGTAATATAGTTTGAAGTCTGGTATAGTGATTCCCCCTGTATTGTTCTTTTCACTAAGGGTTTGCTATTTGGGGTCTATTGTTTTTCCACATGAATTTAAGGATTGTTTTCCAAGTCTGTGAAGAAACTCATAGGGATTTCAGTTAGGATTGCATTGAATCTGTATATTAATTTGGGTACAATGGAAAATGTTACTATATTAATTTTTCCAATCCATGAGCATTGGAGGGCTTTCCATCGTCTGATTCTTCTTCAATCTCCTTTTTTCAGGGGGGTTAAAATATTTGTTGTAGAGATCTTTGGTGTCTTTGGTTAGGTTTGTTCTTAAGTATTTTATTGTTTTTGAGGCTATTGTGAGTGGGAAGGTCTCCTTATGTTCCTTCTCCAGTTGCTTGTTGTTGGTGTAAAGAAAGGCTACTGATTTTTGTAAGTTAATTTTGTATCCTGCCACTTTACTGAAAGTCTTTACTGTTTCTAGGAGTTTTCTGGTGGAGTTTTTAGCATCCCTTGTATAAACTATCATATTGTCTGCAAAGAGGGATAGCTTGACTTCCTCTTTTCAAATTAGTACTCCTTTAATGTCCCTTTCTTGACTTATTCTCCTAGCAAGCATTTCAAGCACTATACTGAAGAGGAGTGACAATAGTGGGTAGACTTGTTGTGTTCCTGCCTTTAAGGGGAATGCTTCTAACTTTTCTCCATTTAGGATGATGATGGCTGTGGGGTTTTTGTATATGGCTTTAATTACATTTAATTAATTACAATGATCCCTCCAGTCCAATTCCCTCTAGGACTTCTGCTTCAATTGATATGATCATGTGTTTTTTGTTTTTCAGACCATTTATGTGTTTTATGATATTTATTGATTTTTCATATGTTGAAGCATCCCTATATCTCTGGTATGATTCCAACTTGGCCATGTTTGATGATATTTTTGATATGGTTATGTATGCAGTTTTCAAGTATTTTGTTGAGAATATTTACATCTGTGTTCATTAATGAGATGGATCTTTAGCTTCCTTTTTTTCCTGGTTTGGGTATTAGAGTGATGCTGGCTTCATAGAAGGAATTTAAGAGATTTCCCTCTGTGTGTATTATTCTGAACAGTTTGAGAAGTAATGGCTGTAATTCTTCTTTAAATGTTTTATAGAATTCTGCTGTGTAACCATCTGGACCTGGGCTGTTTTAGTTGGGATGTTTATTATTACATCTTCAATTTCCTCAAATGTTATGGGTCTCTTTAAACTGTCAATCTCTTCTTGGTTAAGCTTCGTTGATTCTCAGGATTTCAAATATTCATCCATTACCCTTAGGTTTTCAAATTTAGTACAGTATAGTTTTTTTTTAAGTATTCCCATATGATTGTCTGGATCTTTTCAGTGTCTGTTGTGATGTTTCCTGTTTCATCACAAATTCTATTGATTTGAAGTTGCTCATTCTTTCTTTTGGTTAACTGAGCTAGGGATCTGTCTATCTTATTTACCCTTTCAAATTGCCAACTTTTGGATTCACTGATTCTTTGTATTGTTTGCTTTGTTTATATTTCATTGATTTCTCCTCTGATTTTTGTTTTTTCTTTCTGTCTTTTGGGTTTAGGATTCATTTGTTATCTCTCAATTGTTTCTAGCTACAGTGTTAGATTATTTAGTGTGCTGTTTCTTTTTTTTTTTAATGTTGTCACCCAGGGCTATAAATTTCCCTCTTAGGACTGCTTTTAATGTATCTGAAAGGTATTGCTGTGTTTTACTGTCATTTTCATTTAGTTCCAGGAATACTTTGAGGTCTATTTTGTCTGACACTAAAATAGCAACTCCTGCCTCCATTTTGGTTCCATTTGCTTGGAATGTTTTTTTCCATCCTTTCACTTAGAGTTGCTGTCTGTCATTGAGGGTGAGATGTGTTTCCTCTTTTTAGATTAGTACTTCTTTAATTTTGCTTTGTCATATTATTGCCCTAGCTAGCATTTTAAACACTAAATTGAAGAGAAGTGACAATAGTTGACAGCCTTGCCATGTTTCTGCCTTTAGGAGGAATGCTTCCAACTTTTCTCCATTTAGGATGTTGTTGGCTGTGGGTTTCTTGTACATGGCTTTGATTACATTGAAGAATGATCCCTCCAGACCAATTCCCTCTAGGACTTTAAGCATGAAGGGATGCTGGATTTTGTCAAAAAGTTTTGTCTGCATTGATTGATGAGATTTATGATATTTATTGATTTTCACATGAAGCATTCCTGCATTTCTGGTATGAATCCAATTTGCACATGTTTGATGATATTTTTGATATGGGTGTGTATGCAGTTTTCAAATATTTTGTTGAGAATTTTTGCATCTGTGTTCATTAATGATATGGGTCTATAGTTTTCTTTCTTATTTCTGTCTTTGCCTGGTTTTGTTATTAGAGTGATGCTGGCTTCATAGAAGGAATTTGAGATATTTCCCTCTGTTTGTTTCCTTCTGAAAAATTTTAGAAGCAATGCTATAAGTCTTCTTTAAATGTTTTATAGGGTTCTGCTGTGAAACCATCTGGGCCTGGGCTTTTTTTACTCGGGAGACTTTTTATTACATCTTCAATTTCCTCAAGTATTATGGGTCTATTTAAGCTTTCCATCTCTTCTTGGTTAAGCTTTGGTGAATCCCAAGATTTCAGATATTCATCCATTTCTCTTAGGTTTTCAAATTTAGTGGAGTATAGATTTTTGAAGTGTTCTCATATGATTGTCTGGATCTTTTCTTTATCTGTTGTGATGCTTCCCCTTTCACCATGAATGCTATTGATTGGAGTTGCTCTTTCTTTTTTATGGTTAACTGGGCTAGAGTTCTGTCTATTGTCTTTATCTTTTCAAAGAACCAGCTTTTGGATTCTTTGATGTTTTTTGTATTATTATTTTGCTTCCATTTTGTTGATTTCTGCTCTGATTTTAGTTATTTCTTCCTGTCTGGTGGGTTTAGGGTTCATTTGTTGTTGTCTCTCAAGTGTTTTTAGCTGCAGTGTTATATCATTTATTTATTCTCTTTCTTTTTTTTTTAATATGGGCACTTAGGGCTATAAATTTCCCTCTTATGACTGACTTTAATGTATCCCACAGGTTTTGTTGTTGTGTATTGTCATTTTTTTTGTTTAGTTATAGGAATGCTTTTATTTCATTCTTTATTTCTTCCCTGACCCACTCATTATTCAGGATTATGTTGTTTAGTCTCCATGTGTTCTTGTAGTTTGTAGGGCTTACCCTGATGTTAATATTGAGCTTTATTGCACTGTGGTCTGATAGAATGCATGGAATAATTTCTGAAGCATTAGGTTTTTTTCGACATGTGTTTTTTCACTTTGTTTATGTCATGAAAGATTTTTCTTTCTCCTTCAACTCTGATTGATATTTTTGATGGGTATAGTAATCTGGGTTGGCATCTAAAGTCCTTTGTTACTGGTAAGACTTTGGTCCATGTTCTTCTGGCTTTCATAGTTCGCAATGAGAAGTTAGCTGTGGTTTTGATGGATGTCCCCGTATATGTAACTTGTTGTTTTTCTCTTGTAACTTTCAGTATTTTGTCCTTGTTTTGAGCATCTAGTGTTTTAACTATGATATGGCATGGGAACTTTCTTTTCTGGTCTTGTCTATTTGGTGTTCTATGTGCTTCTTTGTAAGGTTTTGTCTTTTTTCACTTTGGGGAAATTTTCTTCTATTATGCTGTTGAAGATTTGATCAATACCATTATCTTGGGATTCTTATCCTTCCTCTATCCCTATGACGTGGATGTTTGGCCTTTTCATAGGGTCCTACATTTCCACTCCCGTTTTTTTTTTTATATTCTTTTCTTGAGCATTCCAGTTCTTCCACTCTATCTTCCAGTGTTGATATTCTATTTTCTGCTTCCTCCAATATGTTCCTGAAGCTTTCTTCCATTCTTTCCTGTTGATTGGATGAGTGTTTGATTTCCTTTTTCATTTTATCCTGTGATTTCTTTAGTATTTCCTTTTCCTTTTGGTGCTTGCCATTCCCTTCTTGTAGCTCCTTGCTTCTCTGGTCTGTTTCCTTTTTCATTTCAGCCTGGCATCTCTTCAGTGTTTCCACTTCCTTCCTTTGTCATTCTCTCCCTCTAGTTCCTTCCTGAGTTTGTCATTCTTTCCCTCTAGTTCCTTCCTGAGTTTGTCATTCTCTTACTTTAGCTCCTTGATTTCTTCTCTATATTCCTTGATTTATTTGAGTACATCTAATATTGTTCTAATGTCTATGTCTTTGGTTGTTTCTAGGAAAATCTCACTATAGAGATCTTTTATAGGACTGATAGTTTGGTGTGGATTTATTCTGTGTATTTCCCATTTTGTTTTTTCATTGTGTTTTTGGCATATGTGTTTGTGTTATTGTTTATATTCTGATGGAAATCTCAACTTTTTCTTCATTGCTTTGGAGGCTTGCTTTGCTTGTTTCCTTTAGGTGCTTTTTTGTTTTCTTGTTTATGGATGGCTGGCTTGTCTAGGTTTCAGGTTTTCACTTTTGGTTATATATTGTAAGGTCTAGCTAACTCTTCCCTTTCTGTTCTGAAGGTTTTCCAGAAATTGGATAGGTGGTAACATTTCCCTCCAGCCAGTTCCTCTAGGTTGGCTGGAAGTCTCCTGTATCTTCTTCCTTGCACCTTGGACTCACTACCTCTATTCCCACTGGGACACTCACACCTCAGCACAAGTGATGGGGGGGTGCTTTGGTCCCTTGGCCCATATGCCAGCTCCCTCTCCATCCTGCTGCTGATGTGCTGGCTGAGAGACTCCACCCATGCCGATCACACAAGAGGGGCGTGATTTTGCCTGGGCACTTGAACCTAAGCTTCTTGACCTGGCTTCCCAAAGGGCCACATAGCTGCTGCTAACCTCTCCACACACTGGTCCCCTCTGCCTCCGCAGCTTCTGTGGTGGCTGGGAGATTCTGCCCATGCAGACCATGCAAGATTTGGTAAACTTTCTTCGTATCTGACAGGTAAAACCAAAACGGAAATATTTGAGAAGTCATTATACTTGATCTCTCTCCTTGGCACTGTACATTTTTCCAAAAGTATTCTGGTTCAGTGGACCACCTGTAGGCTTCCGCACTAGGAAAAATTGACTTGTAGCTTTCTTTTTTATCTATGTTAAAATCAATCACTTTATAATTCTGAACATGTTCTCTCATCTTTAAAATAGAAAAAGTGATAAGTTCTCTTTAGATTTTTAGGAAAATCAAAGATAATTCAATTATAATACTTAGGACAATGAGCTTCAGATCCAGTTCCTTAGCTTCCATCACTTTCCATAAAGCCTCAAGAAAAACTAGTGAAATATTCGGAACTTCAGTGCTGGATTGAACCTGTCATGTTGTGTATGGCCAGGATCACAGGTCTTTGTCCAGGAATTCAATTATACATACATACTAGTCAAGTTTCCAGTTTTGATATGAAATGCGTACAGTCTTTATTTCACTTTGAAAATAATTTTATAGTGTACATTCATCTATGTAAGCATTAATCAATGTTCTACAGTCTATAGCAAGGAATCTTTATAAACATTATGCAAAGCATGGCACATATGACTTCTTAGGGCTTTTTGCTTAAGTCTTACTCAATATGAATTTGTACCAAGTTCTCTTTTCTAACAGCTCATACTTAATTTATATTTGCAAAGCAAAGCAACAAGTAGCTTCAAATATAGGTATCAAATACAGAAATCATTTTACTCCATCTCCTACCCTACCTTGCTTTCCATTACTCACAAACACAAACAAGACATGGCTCTGTTCTCTACTTTCAATAAAAAAAATAATAAAATGTCACAAGAGACAGTATATATTTTATTCCTTTATTTCCTGGCTTAACATATGTTAATAACTATAAGCACTTTAGAAAGTATATATGTTGAAAGTCAGGAACTAGTTTGTGTTTGACTTACTACACCTGCTCTTTCTATACATTTTTTTAATTTCATTTGGATCCAAAATAGGATCCTTGGACTCTAACTTACCCTTTCTGGGTGTATGTGATGGGAAATTTACTGATAATGAAACCACTGGTGTGATTTCCCATTGAAATGATGAGCTGTAAGTGGAGAGAGAACCTTCTAGCTCAGCAGTTATCTCAACTGAATCAGATTTTCTCTCTCCAAAGCGTACAATTAATCTCCACCAGAGAAGATATAGATAAGCGTTCCTGTATCTGTCCCGTATCAGCTAGATGTCTCTTCATGGGATTTGGTTACACCCATCTTTTCACCAGAAGGAAGACTGTCAAGGCAAAGATAAGGTAACAAAAGAAAGAGATCAATGCCAACATTACACTTCCAGTCCATTCACTTGAGCTGGGATTATTCACATCTTCCCATATCAATCTTAGCCTCCACTGAGCTTTCTCAAAGCTCATAACACTTAGTCTATGTATAGTTGTATATGCTTTAGAGAGTTAAACATATAGAATTCAAAAATTTCAGTTGCCAGAACATTCTAGAAGTTCTCTGCTTTCTTGACCTCCCACAGATGTTCTTTGCACAACTTTTTCACAAATGTAAATCCGTCATTTATTCTAACTCCAACTCTTGAAGGATTCCTGAAGAATCATCCTTCATTGTTTTCTACTTTCCATCAACCCAGTGTATATCAGCTCTTCCTGATCCTCTCACATCACACATAGCAATCTTATAAATCCAAATACATAGTGGAGAGCATCGACATAACTGGGGAACCAATCCATGGCATACAGTGTGATTTTTCCCTAGTGTCACAGTGGGTATAAAACTTTATCAATTGTATGTACTTCTAGGACTGAATTGGTCCTTCAATGACTTGAAACAATGGCTGTGACACACAAAATTACTCTGAATTTCCTGCAATACCTAGCTCATTAATTAGCTGATACACCTTAAAGTGTGCTCAAAGTTCGAATGCTATTATTTCATTAGTATTCTTGCCCCTAAAATACTTTGCTACATTTAGCTGAGGCAACAGTCTTCACAAACATTGATGTTTCATTCACATCACAGTTTAGGAAGATTTCCTTTTACCCTAATGGCTGAGAATAAAACTTGAAAGCAAAACATCTCTGTGGGACATCTAGCATTGCTTAGGAATGAGTAATATGAAGCTGCCAGGAAACATTATTTGATCATCACTTTGAATTTTCTTTTTTCCTTGGTTTCATCTCATTAAGTAGTTATTTTATTCCCTCACACCACCCCATACTGTTGTTATCCCTCCTGGCTGTCTCTATATCTTTCAAATAGCTGGCACGCTGCACATTTTGATTGATCTAACTTTTATTTTCTTCTCCCCAAGTGATAACTTCTATCTTCAATGGATTCCTGTCTATTGTTCTTGGAGATTAAATCAATGAAACTTACAAAAGCCAAAGAGTTCCCTAACAGCTACTTTGCCCCTCCCCTCACTTCTCACAAAGGACGTTTTTCTCATCTTATCACATTCATTCCAAAAATACCATATACCTTAATTAAATTATTATAATTCTTTTGTGCATGATGAATAAATCTCCATTTGTTTTCTTTATTAGTGTTTGATCTGCTTTTGTTAATTGTGTAAATGGCCCCCATAGGCAGGAAAGCAATATAATTCAAATGAAGCAGGGTTGTTTGTTAAGGATAGTCAATTTGATTAACATCACCACCAATATGATGAATGGAAGCATTTTGGAACAACTTGCCCAGAAACTTGAAATTGACAATATAATATGTGTGTCATTAGGACAAGAAAAATAAATTCAACAACATATCATAGCATTGATTTGGGATGCTCCTTGTTTAGGATAAAATAATGATTCTCTGCATTTACATAGTTCCATTCATTCACAACTTATAAATAGACTTCATCGTCTTGACACTTAAATGATGTGGAAATAAGTGGACTTCATCAGGGTTGAAGGAATAAAATAGTAAAACAGAGATCTACATTCAGAGCTTAACATGGGAGAAATTTATTACCACTGGCTAGCTAACATTATGTAGTTAATAAGTAAAGATTTATAGCAAATATAAATGAATTTTCAGGAAAACCACTTAAAATGCAAACCAAGAAATTACAAACTCTCAACAGACTTTCTGCATGCCAGCCAGATGGTTACCAATGTTCACTAGTGTATAAATGTCTTATTAACAAATTCCTTGTGATGAAGTAGATAAAAGAAAATGTACCTAAGGATTGGATTACAGTGGCTAAAAAGTCTTCCAAAAGACTAATTTTTCATTAATAGAACCTAGATATCATCCAAAAATAAGGTTTTATACCTTAGAGAAGTAGAAAATAAAGTATTTTCCATTTTGTTCTGTGCTTCTGTGGAGGTTGTTGCTATGTGTGTGGCTTGTCTTTTTCTTTTTGACAAGGTTGCAAACATTTTATGTACTGAGAAAGAGAAGATAATTTATAAGGACAAAATCCCATTAAAGGAAATATCAATAAAAACAAGAAGGATGAGGAGAGAAAGATATATTGTGCAATATTTATTTACCTGGAAGAAAAATGAAATCAGTACAGCCATGAAACAGAAAGATCGGTAGTAGCCAGATAAATCTGTTCTACATGAGAGAAGACAGGAATGTAAAGAAACATCTACATGATTTTGTACATGAGAACTGAGTATTCTTTCCCCATTCATCCGACAAAAGGCAAGCTGATTCATAAATTACCAGGTTCATACAAATATGCACCATTAGTCAATAGCTTTCCTTCTTCCTTCTTGTTAAAATAGCCATGTTTTATCAATTATTTTAATTTCGCTAGCTTCTATTTGTCACCCTTAAACTCTGAAAAAACTGCCACATATTTCTCTTTTAGTGAAATAGTATAGGCAAACAGAGCACAGGGACTTCTTGAAGGATTTAGGATAAATATAATTTTAGAAAGAAATTTCACTGTAGATTCATATGAAGATACTTATAATATGAAGATAAATTACACATAGAGTAGAATAAGTGCCTTTAGGGAAAAGATCACTTTTAAAGTTTTTAGGAAAAGCAAAACAATGTCAATCAAAGTGTCATAATTTCTCTTTTGATCACAGTTTCTCCAAACTGTTTCAATTTAGGTCAGTATCATCAATATAGGAAGAAGAATATGAAATCAGTGATAGCTTTACTACTTTAAGGTATGAAAGACCTGTCTTATTACGGTCAAATTAAATTAAAATAAATCTGTCTCAGAAGTCAATATCAGATCTAAGTACCAGGCTTAGATGGGAAGCTTGAACTATTCAGAAAAGTTTCGAAGTCATTTGAAGATGACAAATTGCCCAAAATTGCCTTCACTACAAAAATCAGTGAATGGAGCACTTAAACACAGAGACACCTACTTTCTGAGGTCTCTTTCTTCAAACTGTTATCTGATTATAGATATGGTTAGAGTGCTTTTCTGTTTTTAAATAAGGTCTCACTATGCAGCTCAGACTCACCTCAACTCACAGTCTCATCCTCCCAAATGCTGGGATTAATATAGACTCATGACATGTTAAAATATTGTATTTTTTAAATCCACTTACTAGTCTCTATATTGTCTGGGATTTGCCATAGCTGTACAATTTTCTTTCATTATTTTATAGACTTCGTAAAAAGAACTAAAAGTAGTTTTACAACAAAATTGATGTTGTAAATATATTTCTCTTGTATATATAGCCTTCAAATTACAACCTTCCACATTAGAGTCACAAATTCTTGTCAGTGACAAGTCTAAACTACAGATCATAATCACCTAGAGTCTAGTTGACCTTAGGGGTCATCTTGGTGCTGGAGATTCAATGGGTTTAGACTTCTATCCGCACTGTGATTGGACAACCATACAGAGCATGTTCCCTGTACATAGCATACCCTCTGCCTGTTGGTTCTCTACTCCTCAAATATATCCCTTCACAAACACTTATATTTTTGTTGTCTCTGGACTTTTGCCTTTTATATAATGTTGTGGACCTGAACTATACACAGATCATATAGCACATGAGTTTATGGCTATTTTGATATGTCGAATGAGCACCTTTCTAACCAGGCAGCACTATGCCTTGATTTCAGATAAAGGAGGGAAATAAGGGCCATCATAGCCCAGGGTTGGACAGAGAGGGCATCTTTGCAGATGTTAAGGCTACAAATCAATTCAGGACGTTTTCCTTTTCAATGTTTACAGGCTTTTAAAAGTAAATTTAGTATTTCCTTTTATTCCCGCTGCACATACTTATTACCATTATTGAATGGTAGATTTCCCTAAGCACAAGAAGAGAAGCTAACTATCAATGGAGGACTGGGAAGATTGAACCTGACCTGTGCACTTCTTTACATTGCCTTTCTTATCCCTTAGCAATACCTCCCCCCAACACCAAGCTCCAATAAGAGAATGATTCCAGTGACAGTCACCGCTCTAGTCACCCGCTCAGCCTGGATCTCTGTCTCTTTGCCCCAGGAAGGCCTTGAGGACTGTGACCTTTGCTTTTGTTCTCATCAACTCTTTCTCAGAAACTTCTTGCTGTCAGTGCACTTGCTCATCTCTTCACTTCAAATGAGCCCCTTACAAAAATATCTACTGACCCTGACCTTTTCAAAGAGCAAAAAGAGATTTTAGCTTGAGCTAACAGGGAGCAGATGAAAGCGCCATGGTCTCTATGGAGCCCAGGGATACTAAAGTTTCTAAGGTACATCCCTTCTCTCTCAGTGTGAAAAATCATTGCACTTCTCAAACCTCTGCAGTAAGAAAACTCATGGCAGAGAAACAGAAGAGGCACTGTCCCAAAGGAGTAAATTAAAGTCTTATAAGGCCAGGGTGGGGGGAAGAAGAGTATTGTCTTCTTTCAGTTGAATTCTGTGCCACAGAAATACCCATTAAGAATTCCTCCCTTTGCTCCAGGATTGATAACAGCAGGAGGAAATGGCCAGGCAGCCTAGGACAAAGACCCCCCCCCAAAGAGTAATGGCCAGTTTTTCTCCCAGCTGAGAATGGGAAAAATTCTTTGGATCTGCCAGTAAACTCGTCCCTACCTGAGGTAACAGATGCCAGAACTATCTAATCCAAAGATGCCTCTGCAGAGGCTGAGGATGCCAATAAGGGGGTCTGCTTCTTTTTCTTATCAGCTCCACATGCTGAAGACATGACCAAGACCTTGTGACCAGGAACTCCAGGGACCTGCACACCTGGAATGAAGACTGTAACAACCAGCTCATTTCCCCTTCCCTTCCTCCCTCTACTAAACCCTTATGAACGCCTGAGTAAAGAAACCCAGTAGAATCTCATTCCAAGGGACCCCTCCTGCTGTGCAGTAGCTCTGCTTTCTCTATCCTAAGCTCTATATAATAAAATACTCCTTTGTAAAATTCGCCCTCTGTGGTCTATGAACTTCATTCTTCAAATTCTCCAGACAAGATCTCAAAAGCCTCTGGCTTAAGGTGGCTTTGACGACAGTTGAGTTTCTAGGAACCTAGCCTCTCAAGCTAAGCACAACAGAGCCGAGAAAGGCTAGGTCACTCTCAAACACACCCCAATATTCCTGTATCAGAATTATTATTTAAACTTCCCAATTTCACTTCAGAACACACTTTTAAGAAAACTGTTTTTAATATACTTTCCTCTTATCCAAAACTAATTTTTTCCCAATAAAACATAACCTTACAAGAGAGTTGGCTAGCTTTAATGTTGTATTTATGAGTGCCTTGTCCTAGACTATTCACACTTATTACAACACAGAGATGCACACAAACACACACAGACACACAAATGCACACTCACAAAGGGTTTTTCTCACTGCACCTTTCCTTTCATGATCAGTGTAGGACCTTTGATGCAGTATTTAATTATCAGCAATAAAGCAAAAGATTGTTCATTTTCAGGGATTGGAAACTCACATACAGCAAGGATCTCCCCTCCTTTCCCTCATCATTATCTCATGGGGTGTGTGTGTGTGTGTGTGTGTGTGTGTGTGTGTGTGTTTAATTAAACATCCCCAGTCCTGGTGATTCTGCAGATGTTTAACACAATACCCATTAATTAGAAATGATTTGGACTTATCACATCTTTAAGATGGACTTATCAGTTCTTTTTTCTAACCACATGTCCGAGATTAGTATGCATTGTGAGCAAACTTATTCGACAAGTTCAGATGGGTCACAGAATGCCGAGATAACATTGTGAATCTTACCAGAATTAAAAAAAAAAAAAGCAGAGTGAACTCACTAAGTCCTCATCGACAGTTCAGCTCGAATAAGTACATGTGCTATTATCTCACAGGTGAATAAAAGGAAAAGGAAAAAGATAAGAGAGCTATACTTTCCACCAATTGTCACATCCCTGTTTCTTCCAATCCCCATATCTCTCTATGCCCTTCCAAACAACATATTCAATTCAGCTCCAGTGGGCCCACTCCACTTGGATATCTCAGACGATTACTAATGAGACAGTAACCCTCTTATTTGAAGGTTCAGAGCCCTACCCAACACACACATAGATGCCCCATTTGGGCTCTGATTGGACATGTGGCAGGCCATTTATCTCTGAGTCTGTGTTATTTCTCTCACTTGATGGTTCCATCTGCCCCTTCTGTGGAGCTGCCTGAGGGACAGCAGGACTATCTCATAGAGACCAATGACATGCAGGACCTTCTATCCCCATTCCATCTCTGCCACTACATGTGTACCATTGTCTCTGGTCATTTCCTAGACATACAAGAGAAGTCTCCTGTGTCCATACCCCTCATACACATTATTTCTCCAGTATCCTTTCAGTATCCACACTACAGAACAGTGTACAGAAATATCAAGGGAAAGGCTAACACAGTAAGAGAACAGAGGCAGGAAGGACAGCCCAGCTCAGAGGCATCCAGAGCTGCTTGCTATCACCTGTACAATCTTATTTGCCTCCAAAGTATTTTTGCTATTGGTACCTGCCAAAGGGTGATGTTGTTTTCTGTTTGTTTGTTTCTTTCTTATGAAAAGTTCAGAGTGAAAATAGCAACATTTATTGGAACATGAAATGTGGTACATTTGGAGGAATATACCTGGAAGGCTCCAGTTGTATGCCCCAGAATTAAACCTCTGTAATAAATTGAGCTTCATTTTAAAGGTTTATGTTCCTTCCTAGTTTCTAAACAACAGCTCTACTCCTAGCCTGTAGTCTCCACTGTTACTTTCCTCACTTTCTGTCATAGTCGGCTTTGTTCTCACTAATGATAGCTACTCCCATACAAAGGAATCTCCAAATCTATGTTTGTCAGTATATGATGAATAATTATGAGGAGACAAACAGACATAGGTAGATAGCTCCTGAAATACTTAAAATAAAAGGTATTTTCTCTCTGTCAAATTTTTATTTCAGTTTGAATTCTTACCTGTCACACATCTTGCAGGGCAGGATGCACTTGCCTGGTGGATACAGTGATTGTTCTTGACTTAGAGCGTCCCAGAGATAGCAGAGGAAAGATCTGTGGAATTCAGTATACCATGTGATTAATAAGTCTAGCCCAAGTGTAATAGAAGACAGAGTAAAAATATAACAAAATGAATAATGTGTAATGAGTGTGAATGCTGTTCAAGGAAGGGAAAATGCATGACCTCAGATGTAGCAGTATGGCATGGCAGGGCAGGGAGAAGGAAGGGCCAAAACACATGGTGCAAATGTAGATGGGAATAAAGCAGATGAGGAGCAAATGCCAGAGTGTTTGCTGGGGCCCCAGCACAGAGTCCCCATAGTGAATGATGCACAGTTTCTGCCTTGTCCTAAAGAAATTAAAGGCCAGGCTGGAGTGATGGCTCAGTGGTTAAATAAAATAAAAATCTCTTACATGAGAATTACTGGAAAATATCTAAGTATGGTTGGAACAATTTGGATGTGTGAATCTGTTTTTTTTCCTCAACACTCAATTTTATGAGCTCTAAATACAGATCAAGTCTGCCAATGAAAATTTAGCATTGAAATGTGTTCTAATGTGAAATATACACTGGTTTTTGAGGACTGAGTACAAAGAGAGAAGGTAAAGCACCTCATTAATGTTTCTATGTAGATTACACATGTCTACATGATAATATTTTGGGTAATGCTTGTGTAAATAAAATATATTATTAAAATTAAAAAAAAAGCTTTGACTGCTCTTGCAAGAGGACCCGGGTTTGATTCCCAGCACCCAAATGGAGGCTAAGAACCATCTTTAAGCAGGGCTTGGTGGTGCATGCCTTTAATCCCAGCACTCAGGAGGCAGAGGCAGGTGGATCTCTGTGATTTCAAGGCCAGCCTGGTCTACAGAGTGAGTTCCAGGACAGCTGGGGCTGTAGGGAGACCCTGTCTCAAAAAAAAAGAAAAGAAAAGAAATTAAAGGCCTTAAGAGGTTAGCAGCTGTGTGTGGCATGAATATATTTGATCACAGGGATGATTTGTTTGAACTCTCAGAGGAAACACTTCCCTTACCATTAACACAGGCAGTTGTTCTCCACTCTCCAATATTACGCAAATATCAAGACTGGGCTGATGGGGAAGATTCAGTATCAGAAAACTGTCTGGCAAAGGGAAAGGGGAGAGTAGAGAATCTGAAAAGCAAATGGGGAGCTGGAGAGATGCTCAATGGTTAGAGCACTGGCTGCTCTTAAAGAGGACCTGGGTTTGGTTCCCAGCACTCACAAGGTGGCTGACAAACATCAGTAGCTCCACTTCCAGGGAATCTGATCGGTTTTTCTGACCTCCACAGGCATTACAGGACATGGGTGTACCTTCTTACATACAGGCAATACACTCATATAAATAAATAAATAAATAAATAAATAAATAAATAAATAAGTAAATAAATAAATAAATAAATAAATAAATAAATACTTTTTTAAAAAGAAAGCAAATTATTCTACATCAGAGAACCATGGTAGTCTTCAAGAGGAACAGGGATACTTTGGGATCACCCTGTATTTTCTGTCTCCCTGATTCTTTTTCTCTCAGCTCACTCTCTTTAACAAATGCCACACATTTTCATGGTTTTCCAATAATCACTGTTACATAGCCCTAGCTGTGAGCTGAAACAGTAGTGTGCTATGTACAGGAAATGGAACCAAAGTAAGCAGTCCTCAATGAAAGAAGACTTTAGGTAGATTTCCTTCAGTTAAAAGTCAAAGGCTTTCAGGGGATAGGCTATGATATTAGTAATGATCCTTTTTTAATAAGTAAAAGAAATAACATCTACTTTGTTTCCATTAGCTGATGAATAGATAAAGACTTGGTACATAAACATAATAGATACTATTCAGTCATGTAAAGAATGAAATAGTTTCATTTTTTAAAACATGAATGGAATTGGAAATAATTATGTTAAAAGAAATGTTACTCAAGAGAGCATTGCAAGATCTCATTCATATGTAGGGAAAAAATGTTGATCTCATAGAAGTTGACAACAGAATGGTGATCACTAGATGCTGTAGAAATTAAAGAAAAGAAAACAAAAGGCAGGTTAATCGAGGTGCATCAAATTTATCAGAAGAGGTCATGCATAACATATGGTACTAGATAAGGATAACAGCTGGTATTTCAAAGAGCAAGAAGAGATTTTGAATAAATTTACTGTAAAGAAATGATAAACATTTGATGAAATAGAAACAGGTACTGTGATTTGAACATTATGTATGATACATAAATATTGAAACAATTACATGACATTCAATAAAAATATACAATTTTACATATTAATTAAACAAAGTTAAATTTTAAAAGAAAGGCCTGGCACCCCTAGTAGCTGCAAGCCAGCCTGATGCTTTCCTGTGGTCAGTTAAAAACCTTCACATAATAGGAACAAAGAAGGCTAACTAGAGAATTGGAAAAACTTAGAAAAAGATCCACATGGGAAGAATTTACCCAGAAATGACAACTCCTGTGAAGATAATATGAGACTGCCAGACACTTTTATGAGCTTCCCTTCAGTCTGGCTTATGTACTTTCAAAAGGAAGATGTGGCTTGATGGGGAGGCAGCCTTGAAATCAATTGACAGAGTGAGGGAAGCATTAAAGCATCACAGCCACAGGACATTCGGCCACAGCAAGATTTGTGGTAGGCCAGATATGACAGCTATATAAAAACATCTTACTGATATGGGCTTCCTGAGCATAGATGTGGGGAAAGATGGGTACTCTGGCAGAGACTGTTTGCAACATAATGTAGGGAGTTTGGTAGAAGAAACTGGGATAGTAACAAAGTAGTATAAGAATGCAAATGACACTCAGGAGCTGAAATGAAAAACAAAGTCATATGCAGGCCTGTGTTGGGTACCACACTAAGCTTCAACTCTATTTGAATTCATTCTCTCTAATGCCAATCACAATCTGTACTCCTCTTCCTCCCATTTGAAGCATGTTTAACATTAAGGTGACTTTATAGACATGGTATAAAGGATAATGACAAAGTCACATTGGAGAATTCTATGTTCTGGCACAGGTAGAACAACTGTTACACTTAGATTCATGCTGCTCATATGGTAACAATGTTAACAGAAACCCAACTCCAAGTTACACTCATATTTCATTGATTTTATATTTTTGAATTATAAAAACTAACTCTAGATTAATGGATTAATTTACTTAGACCTCAATTCAGAGACCTGAAACAATGGATTTAGTTGTTTTAAAATGGGAAAACTTTATATGATAATATCAGGTCAAAGCAAACCAGATGAATGAATTCAGGGTATTTTCTTGAACATGTTACAATCACACTTCAGAATATCCCTAATTTGATATGTTGCTATTTTTTTTCACCTCCAAAGATAGCTTTGATACCAATCCAAATTTTTCAGGCAGTAAATGAGGTATCTCTAAGGAAAGCCTTCATCATAGGTACAGTTCTTCCCGGTTGGGGATGTAAAGGGAAAACATGTAAATAGTTTAAGAAAACTGATCTTGTGACAATGCTGAAAAAGATGGCCCAATAGAGGCATAAACAGCCATTTACTTCCCACATCCCAAACCCTCAGTGCTTCTAGGTCAGCAATATACATATACAATATGCATATATATATATATATATATATATATATATATATGATTCTAGTTTTATGAGAAGATGTAAAATATGGCTATTTCCTTGTTTTGATTCCAGACATCTTATGTGTACCTGTCTGCATAGAGCAGAAAATATTCAGTAGGAGAAAATGCAATGTCTAACTCTGTATGCTTCGTGATTATCCTTCCTATGTCATGAATTCTTATCCTTTTTTATTGAAGTTATGTGCATTTCATACATAATTTCTCTGTCCAATTTAGACTCATTCCCCTTTCTACACTGCCCACCCCACCTGAGTTCAAGCATTCTGCCATATGTCTTGTATCTGTTTCTGAGTCTTTTAAAAGTTTTTCTCAGCAGAGGATTATTGTTCGGGGGAGAACTGTACTGTTTCAGTTCTTTGTCCCAGTTCTTCTGTTGTTGTTGCTCTCTCCAACTTTTATCACTTCAAAATAAGCATATATATATATATATATATATATATATATAATCACATATACTAAAATTATGTCATCTGAAAATAAACAGTATGTTAGTTCTAAATCATATTTCAGGATTCAAAATTTTCTTTTTTAATTTTATATTATTCTGAAATATGCATACATACCCTCCACACATATACCAAAATTACAAAGTCTGAATATAAATGGTAGGTTAGTTCTAGACAGTGTTAAGGTATTCACATTGTAAGAGCACAATTGCTTTCAGATATAAAGAAATATAACATTAAAGTTGCTCAGTTTGCCTTACAACTAGGGATTTAGTGCTAGCATGCACAAATGAGAAATACCATTCATTGTTTGTTTTTCTAGGAATGTGGTACTTCACTTAGCTTAATATCTTCTAGTTCCATCCATTTACCTGCAAAGTTCATGATGTCATTTTTCTTTACCTTTGTATAGAACTCCATTGTGTACATGTACCACATTTTCTTTATCCATTCATCAGTTGAGTAGCACTTGAGTTGGTTCCATCTATTTGCTATTGTGAAGAAAGCTGCATAAACATGGATGTGCATGCATCTCTGCAGTAGGATGAGTCTTGTGGGTATATACCCAGAAGTGGTATGACTGGATCAGGTGGTAGGCTCATTTTGAGTCTTTTAAGGGTTCTCCATACTGTTTATTCTCTTTCTTAACACAGGTAAGTCCCATTTGAACAAGTCTGAAGGATATTACTGGGTTTAATTCATAACAACACACTTGCTGTTAAATTTTGTCCTTTTTAACTAAGACCATTTTAAAGCTCACAGAAAACAAAAATAATGAAACTCAGTTTCTTATCTTTAAACAACTTACTCTAGACTGGGAAAAGGGTATATATAATTATGTTGCCACTTATTTGGAGATTTTATAAAAGATATGTAAAAATAAATGTAGCTTATCTGCTCTGGACTAAGATTTGCAGTCTGATTTTCAGGAGCAGGGGACTGTGGCTTTGTCACAGAATTGCTATATCTAGAAATGGTGTCAGTAGTATAAGTTCTGCAATATTAAATACATAACGATATTTTAAAGTAATAAAATGGTTACCTGTAGAGGTGCATCCATTTGCTGTTATTCCTCATTTCATTATTTAGGAAATAACAGGTTTCACCAAATGAAAATGTGGCTATTGACAGGTTGTGATATGGAGAAATAAATTATTCTCCTAATTCCCCAATTCATTGATGGCTTTTACAAGGGGGTTCCAAGGAAAAGCAGATTGAATGGGTAACTGATGGGTTAGTTAGCTGAATGGCTTATTACCTAAAGCCAAGTAAAATATGTTAAAGAAGTGGCTAATGAATAAATGAAAGAAGCAATGATGAATCATAATAATAAGTGACATATGACAGAGAAATTAAGGGAGTTAAGGAGAGAGAATTCAAAGATGAATTAAATGTCTAGTATAAATGACAAATACATAATCTCGAGGAAACACCAAAAGGAATAAAAACTTTAGCATGCATGCTTTGTATGCATGCATGGAGGAAGCCCTGTAGATCACAAATAGTAATACGCATTTTCAAGAAAGCTATCTCCCAACTACCAATACAGATTCCATGAAAATTCATTTGAAGACCTGGAGCTTGCCACTAGCTATATCACTCAGGAGATCACTGGTGATATTTAAAGAGAAAAATTCCCAGGAGGTCTCCCATCCAAGTATTAACCAGGCCTGACCCTGCTTACCTTCCAAGATCAGAAAAGATTGGGCACATTAAGGGTGGAAAGGCCATAGACAATTGGGTGTGGTGGTACACATCTTTAATCCCAGCACTCATGAGGCAGAGAGCAGAGGCAGGCAGATCTCTGTGAGTTCAAGGCCAACCTGGTCTACAGAGTGAGCTCCAGGCCAACTAGGACTAAAGGGGGACCCTGCTCAAAAAGACCAAAAAGAAAAAAATACTAAAGAGAAAAATTGATCTCAGTACTTGAAGCGGAAGCTGTAATAAACTCCTCCAATCCAGCCAAAGAAGTTCAAGTCATGGCCAAGAAATGGAGGTGAGTAGATGGCAAAGTCAACACACAAATACCAAGAGTAGGGTGAAAAGCAGGCAGATCGTGAGCTCCTGCCCTTCCACGAACATGCCAAGTGTTGCTCATTGACCTAGATCACTGACTCAGCTGTTGCCATGGTTAACTTCCAAGAACAGGTTAGCAGTGGCAGCCATATGTCTGTATATCCCAAATATAATTGGCTAGTAGCTCTCTCCTTTGAGGAATAATTCACAGCTGACGCCACAAGCTTACATCCTCAGGTGGTTAGGAGATGTTTTAAGCCACAGTAAGACCTTGTCATCTTTTACAGAAAAACTATAGTTCATGGATTAGTATACCATCCAAATATTTGTGTCTATACCAACGTAACCTACCATAATAATTAGTACTGTTTAAATGCATGTATATCTAATTGTTTGTGCTTCACTAGTAGGATTGAAAGGTTATTCCTTTATAAACTGTCAACCCATGAAAGGAAACAGCCTGAACTGATCAGAGTCCAAAACGACATCTCCAGAGAAAGTAGACTGTTTTGCTTCTTGCCCACTTGTGCCCCTTTTCTAAGCCTAGGGAACATTCTGTGGAAGAGGGGTTGTGGTAGAATGTAAGGGCTGCGATTGAGCTGAATGGTGAAACTACAGCAATATAGACTGGACTATTATTTGATCAACGTGATTGTACATATGAACCCCTCCAGCTGGATGGTGGGAGCCTTAGGTTATGTGGGTTTGGGCATAGCTGCTTGCAAATTGGTTTTACATGAAGGATGCTTGTATTCACTATTTATTACTTATTGTTAAAAAAATCAAAGAAAAAAATTGAGATAATTTTTTTTTAATTAAAATAAAAGAACAGGTTAGACCTGTTCAGCAGGCAAAGCGATAATCACACTGGTGTGCAGGTGTGTAACACTCTGCATATTTCTACCCATTTGCTTTTTTTTTTTTTTTAATTAGTTTTTATTGATGCTTTGTGCATTTCATACATTTTTTCCAATTCAGTTCAGGCTTATTTCCCTTTCCCTCCCCCCCCACCCCCACCCCATCCCAGATCATGCATTCTGCCATAACTGTCCTGCATCTTTCTCTCAGTTTTTTTTTTTTCATTTTTAGCTATAAGTGATAATCCATGAGTACAAGCATCCTTCATGCAAAACCTATCTGCAGGCTGTTGTGCCCAAACACCTACAGCCCCACCATCCAGTGGGGGGTGACAGGTTGTTTGTTCAATCAAGTTGATCAAATGAGTGTCCAGACTACATTGCTGTAGTTTCACCATTCACCCCAATCGCAGCCCTTACATTCTACCACGCCCCCTCTTCCGCAGGTTGTTCCCTAGGCTTAGAAAAGGGGCACAGGTGGATGAGAGGTAAAACAGTCCACTCTCTCTGGAGCTGTTGACTTGGACTCTGGTCAATTCTGGCTGTTTCCTTTCATGGGCTGACAGTTTGTCCAGGAATAACCTTTCGATCCTACTAATGAAGAACAAGCAATTAGATATATAGGTATTTAAGCAGCACTAATAGTTATGGTAGGTTACTTTAGCATAGACACATGTTTGGATATGTTAATCCATGAATTACAATTTTCCCCCCTGTTAAATATGACAGGGTCTTACTGTGGCTTATAACATCT
>VZQC01007930.1:308918-355113 GCA_009823505.1 Rhizomys pruinosus
GGGGGGGGGATACAGAAAGACATGAAACCTTTTCATCAAACCCTTGCAATTCAAATCTTAAAACTAACTATGGGAAAAGATTTGTTTGTTCCAACAGGACAAAACGTCACCAACTTAACGGCTGAGAAAGAAAAGATACAGGTTTGCATTGAGTAGGATGTACCAAAAAGTGGCAACGGAAAGGCTGACCCGTCTGAACATTCAAAGGAAGAAAAGCCTCAGATTGCCATAAACATCGAACCCCTCTGTGGATCCTACATGTAACAACTAGTTATAATGAGTCCTAATGAAACTTACCTTCTAGGTGCCACAAAGGTTCTGATATGAGAGACTTCCTTGCCTTCCCACCCATAGAACAAGGAGAAATATGACAATGATGAGGTCGCTCCCCAACTGTAAATTGGAGACAACTATTGTAGAGGTAATCTCTTATAAAACCGGTAAAACTGCTTTCTTTAATTGACTACTAGACATGGGAACTGTGGAAGGGATTACTCTCTGTTCAGAACCAAATATAATACTAAAGTCCTAGGGCTATGCACTCAGGCAAAATATATTAATACAGGAGCTCTGACATCAGCAATGGATTGTTCTACCAGGTGGATGTTGGCCAGGGGATCCAAGGCCCCACAAAAGGTAAGGGCTCCTTGCCTCTAAGTTGGGATACCTACAGGAGGAGAGGCAATAAGACCCTGCTGCCGAAGACCTGACGTTAACATGGGAGGGATGTATTGAGACCACACATGCAAGTGTACAGATGGCCTCTGGAATGCCAGAGAGTGTTACCAAAGGCCACTAAACCAATAAAGCAAATATGGGTCTCCCTGAGTCAAGCAAGACTCCACCGTGAAACAATATTTTTTAGAAGTTTTGGTGAATATATTTTATAAATGCTGAAAATAAATTTCTAGTCAACTGTGTAACCATAACATTGTCAGATTTCCTTTCTTTTTTTTTTTTCTTTTTTTCTTTTTGACAGGGTCATCCTGTAACTACAAGATATACCTGGCCTGGAACTACCTATGTACACCAGGCTGGTCTTGATCTCACAGAGATCCACATGCTTCTGCCTCCAAGTGTTAGATTAAATGCCTGTACCACCACAACCAGCCACAATTATTTTCATTGTCTCAGTATAACTTCCCCCTTCTTCTCCTCCTCAAAATATTCATTTGACTTTAATTTGTATTTAACATGCAATTATAACTGTAAGTAATCACATGTTCTGACACGGAGTTAGTGATACCTTGAAAGTTTCTCTGAAAAATAGCATGAGAAAATAAACACAGTAGAGTTTCTTAAAGATAACTTTCATTTACTTGATTGTAAAAGACAAATTTAAAATGAATAAGAAAGAAAAGGACATGGGTTTTGAAGGTCAAGTTAAGCATTTTTCTTTAACAAGGTTATTTTGACATTACTAAATGGAACAGCCACAGAACTTTGAGCAGCCCTATTAGATTAATGATAGCATCAGCTGTAAGAACAAGTACTATTTGTTAAGCACCTTTTCCCCTCAATACTTTAATTCTGCTCAGAACAGAGAAAGTAGATATCAAAAGAAAAGCTAATCTAACCCTGGTCACAATATATTTTCTTTTGCCGCTTTTCATTTTTTTCAATTCAATGAGAATGAAGACAAAGTAAAAATAGCCATTTTGGGGCAATACCAAAAGAGAATCCAAAATGAGTCTCTCTAGAAGAAATTCAGCAAATCCTTTAATACTGTTGCAAAGTGCTGCATATTAGACTGTTCTGTATAGATAACTTTTACAAAGCCACAGGCCAGTCACTTACACATACTGAAAGGAAATCCCTTTAATTTAGATAAATAGTCCTTGTCACATTTATTTCTCCATACCCCAAATCATCTCTTCCTCCTACCATGTCCTCAGAATTTTCCATCTCAAATTGAAAGTAAGAAGTCCTGGCAGGGGGGTGGATATGCTCTAAATACATTGTATTCATGTATGAAATTACCAAACAACAAATTTTAAAAAAAAATTTTTCAGTAAGAATTTCAAGAGAAGCACTGAGGTTTAAAAACATGAGCATCTTGTTCTTTGTTCCATACAGATGCTTTGTTCAAACTTGAATTTTACAAGCATGATAAACATCCAGACACAAAGCGAAAGAAACAATCTACAAGAAGATAGAGAGATGCCAACAAATTATGGGAATATGAGTGCTAACAGTTAAATCCAAGCAGAATTCTGTCCCAGAGCTTGGGAACAAGGATATATTTTGATACTAGATAGTACAGAAAGCTAGGGTGAGGCTTAGTATTGAAACAAAATCTTTGTGGGGAGTGCTAAGGCATCCCAGAAATCTGCAGCTCATTTGCTGAGAAAAATTGAATCTGATAGTGTCTGGATTTAAGCATTCTTAGCCCATAAAGCAGTGGAGGGGGCATGCTGCTCTGTACAGATGCTGATTCATGAAACACCTTCATTTTCACTATCTCATTCTATTGCATTCTGTTAGGCCAAGCCTCCAAGCAATATATTGCACTAGGTTTCCCTTGTAAATTTCAAACCATCCATACAATGTAAATACTAATCTTTGATAATCCATGTGAAGGGTCTATGAAGGATATATCCATGCTTAGTCCTTTTTCAGCCAAGCTGGACAGATCTAAGACCTATCCACATACACAAACTCTAGAATCAATCAGAAGATCCATGCATCCTGCATGCTAATCTCTACTTCAGGCTGCATTTTTCAGACAGGCTAATGCTCCACACAATAACTCAAAAAGCTTTAAGTAATATTTTTCACAGATCAAAAGAGTCTGCTAAATTCACAGAATAATGAATGATAAATGACCTAAATCACATCAAAATACAATTTCAAAAAGAACGAAAAAGTTCCAAAGGCTCCCATAAAAGAAAAAAAGCAGATAACATAAAAAGCATCAGGACACATAATGACCTTGGACTTCTCAGCAGCATCACTCACATCTAGATGATAAAGCAATTTCTTCAAAATGTTGAGGGTGATGGCTTTCAAATTATAATTGTAAATGCTGCCAAATTGTTGGTAAACTTGAAAGCAGAATAACACATTTTCATATATGCAAGGTTTCAAAAACATATTCCTCAAGGTTTAAAAAACTCCCTTTCTCCTTTCTCCAAAAAGCTACCATTAGAGAACTGTTTCCACAAGAAGAAATCAGATAGGGAAGTTGAGGCCACACTGGATTCAGTGGTCAGAATCCAACCAAACACGTTAGTCAGTAGGTACGATGCAGCAGATGATATCATCCCCAAATATTCAGATTTGAGGACACAACCTAGAGTAACCACAGAACCAAGAAACTAGAAAGGGAACATGCAGAAATGGAAGAGAAAGAACCCTGGAGAGGGGTAGAGGGAAACAGGTCTCTGTGGGAAGGGGGAGGGAGGCCAACACCAAAGGAGAGGGAGAAAAGATAACACTAAAGATGTTCGAAAAAGCAATTGGGAAACATTTTAAGCTGATTTAAAATACACACACACATATATATGTGTATATATATATATATATATATATATATATTATATATAATGTGTACATACACATGCATACCTAACAAGTTTGAGTCACAGACAATGAGAAAAAAAAAAAAAAAAAAAAAAAAAAAACACCAGGCATGGCAAACCTCCCTTCAGTTGTTGGTCAAGTGGGGGTTTCCAAGAGACTCCCAAAACAGTATACACTGTTGCATTGCACTTGGTTGCCTCGTGAGAACTTGAAAGACCCTATTGTTGAAGACACATGTTATTTGTAAAACAGACTTGAGAAATCAAAGTGGAATAAATATTATCAAAATACTTAGGAAGTAAAATAGAATAAAACAGAATAGTAGGGAAAATATTCCATATATATATGCCAATATAATATATATATAATTATACACACGCAACACACACACAGACATATATATATAAGATATAAATATAAATAATTTGTTGTGGTGTGTGGTGTGTGTGTTGTGTCTGGTGTGTGTGAGTGTGTGTATGTGCTGTACAAGTCTAAAACAAGGACACTAATAAGACATGGTCTGAATTCATTCTTTAATAGTTGGTGTCAAATTGGTTATTAGCCTAAGTGTTTCTATTCATCTATAAAACAAGTAAACTCAAGGCAATCCACTTTCCAGAAGTTCGTTACAGAAATGATTTGGCAGTGAACTCACAATAGGTGAAATCTATTCTAATATGGGGTGTGAGTGAACATTAGAAGACTGGTGTATTCATTAAATTGAGATGCATTAAGTCCTTAATATTTATTTTAAGTACAAAAAAGTCTCAAAAAAGTCTTCATAGCACAAATGTACCTAAGTTGAAATAGGAAATTACATCTAAAATGCAATACACATTCTTGCCACACAGATCAGACCAAGTACTCAGACTAGATCATGACATATTTTCTTTGTCAGAAATCACAGAATATGCATTCTTAGCAGATACTAATTTTACCAAGGGGATTTGTGCAAACTCCTGTCAGCTGGGACGTAGTTACTTCTTACTGCATCAGCATAATTGTTCTTTGTCTGAAGCTTAGCTGAAAAAGTTAATACACATAGCTGTCAATTCTGTTGGTACATACTATAAGCATGCTATGTAACATTGAACTTTAACAGACACCATGAACAGGTGCCAGATGGTTGAAAAACAAATTGAACTTTCCTGAAATAATTAAAGAATACAATAACAGATGAAGGTTTGGCCTGATGATGCAGGCCTTTATTGCCAGCTACTCAGAAGTTTAGGAGAATCACAAGTTCAAGGTTAAAGGGCATTTTGTTGAGACTTGACTACAACTAAAAAAAAAAAAAAAAAAAAGGACAGGAACCTGGAAATCATTCTAGGCACGTAGATTTTGGAGTGGATTGTCTCCTGGGCTGCTGGAAAACAGTCCCAACTCTGAACCCTTTTGTAGGGGGTGGCTGTCTGGGCGGGAGCCACCCATTGCCTTTGCAGCCAGTGACCAGCAGGTCAGGTTTGGCACCTCTGTGGCTTTGTGCGGCCAGCTCCTGAGGCACAGGAACCCAGAAGTGGCTCCAGGCAGGTACCGGGGTGCGGGCTAAGTCAGGCCTATACACCCCACCACCAACAACAACTGGAATTGGTGAGAGAGTATCCAAGCGGACTTTTTTTTATTAGAACAGAAGAGAAATGAGAATAGAGGCAGTTTAATATATTTATATATTAATAAAATAAAATTGAAAGCTTGAAACCTAGACAAGTCAATACTCCATAAACAAGGAGAGAAAAAAAAAAAAAATTGGGAGGAAAAAAACCATCCGCTAACATAGTGAAAGAACATTTGTGATTTGAATCACAAAGGGAAACCCACATGCCAGGACAGAAAGGGACAACATGGGAAAGGCACAGGATACTCCCAACCAGGCTTACCAAACCTGTAAGAGACAGCTACAATGAGATCCTCTGGAGGTGACCCAGGAACAGATCTTAGAGGAATAATTGCAGACCGGTGCAGAAATTAAAGAAAATAAGAGATTCAGAGAACTAAAGAGATAGAATGAAAAACCAAAAAGACCTAGAGCGATACATGACAAACTTTGGAAAGAACAAAGGAACAGAATGACAAACTCCAGAAAGAACTAGAGGGAGAAAAAAACAAACTCCAAAGGAAGTAGAAACACTGAAAAAGGAAGCCAACCAATGAAGTAAGGAGCACCAAGAAGAGATTGAGACAGCTCAAAAAGAAATGAAATACTAAAGAACACAGGATAAATGAAAAGGAATTAGAAACACTCATCCAATCAGAAAGAAGAAAGGAAAAAAGCCTCAGAAATACAATGGAGGAATCAAACAAAGAATATGAGATCTGGAAGATAATTCAGAGCAACTAAAAAGCTCAAATAAAGGATACAAAAAATTTAAAAATACACAAAAGTGGAACAACCAGGAAATATGGGACACTATGAAAAGATCAAACCGCTAATCATAGGAATAGAGGAAGGAGAAGACTCTCAAGAGACAGTATTGATCAGATCTTCAACAGAATAGATGAAAAATTTCCCCACTAAAAATGGACAAACCCATCCAAATACAAGAAGCACATAGGATCAATAGACAAGATCAGAAAAAAACTCCCCACACCATATCATAGTTAAAAATGCAGATGGCCAAAACAAAACAAAAATCCTAAAGGCCACAAAAATAAAACAAGTCACTAAAGGGGAAACCCTCAGAATTACAACTGACTTCTCGACACAAACCATGAAAGCAAGAACATAGAGCAAAGTATTCCCAGTGTTAAGGGGATAGATGCCAACCCAGATACTTTACCCAGAAAAAGTGTTGATTATAGTTGAAGGAGAGAGAAAAATCTTCCATCACATAAAAAAAGATGATAGAGGGCTGGAGAGATAGCCTAGCGGTTAAGAGCACCGACGCTCTTGCAGAGGACCCTGGTTTGATCCCAAGCACCCACATGGCAGCTAAGAACTGTCTGTAACTCCAATTCCAGGAGAACTCCAGCTCCAGGGGAATCCAAGACCCTCTTCTGACCTCTGCAGCATTGCACAACATGGGTGCACAGACCTGCATGCAAACAGTACATTCATACATAAAAAAAAAAAGATGATAGAATACATGGTCTGGAAACCAACTCTTCATAAAATACTTGAAGCAATTCAAAGGGCAGAAAAACAGGCAACAATCCTCAACACCTAGGAAAAGAAACTAATGAAAACATAACGCATAGAAGTAAAATCAGAGGCTAGAAGTCCAAATGGATAAATAAGTGAAAGGAAGCAACATCCATCTTCAATTATAAACCTTAAATATTAATGGACTAAACTCCCCAATACAAAGACAAGACTGGAGAGATGGATTAGGAAAAAAAACACATCTATATGCTGTCTACAAGAACCCATCTCAGTTTCAAGGATAGCACCAACTCAAGGTAAAGGGATGGAAAAAAGTATTCCAAGCAAATGGTACCAAAAAGAAAGCAGGTGTTGCTATTCGAATATCAACAAAACAGACCCCACAAGCAAAAGAAGTCAAAAGAGACAAAGAGGGCCATACATCTTTATTAAGGACAATTGATGATGAAGATCTCACATTATGAATATATATGCACAACACAGTGCTGCTCGTCACCAAACTTAAAAACAATTCTTCACGGCTCTAGATTTGTTAAAAAAATAATAAAAATAAATTTAAAAAAAGACAATTCTTAGGATCTCAAGGCGTTCAGAATAACCCCAGCACACTAAGACTAGGAACTTCAATACCATTTAGCCCTTTAGACAGATCAACAGGACAAAGGAAAACAGAAAGAGACATCTGAACTAAATGATTCAATACACCAAATGGACCTCACAGACATCTATCGAATATTTCACCCAAACACCAAAGAGTACACTTTCTACTCAGCACCTCACGGAACATTCTCCAAAATAGACTGTATACTGGGACACAGGAAAAAACTCAACAAATACAAAAGATTGAAATAATCTCATGCAATTCTATCAGACCAAGTGCAATAAAACTCAATATAAACACCAGGATAAACCCTACAACTTAACAAGAACATATGGAGACTAAACAACACTCTCCTGAATAATGAATGGGTCAAGGAAGAAATAAAGAAAGAAATAAAAACATTCCTGGAACGGAATGACAAAGATAAAACACACAGCAAAATTATGGACACTTTAAAGCAACCAGAAATCCTAAGAGGGAAGTTTATAGCTCTAAGTGCCTAAATTAAAAAAAAACAGAAAGAGCACAAGTGAATGATCTAACACGCAGCTAAAATACTTGAGAGACAACAAATGAACCCTAAACGCAGCAGACAAGAAGAAATAACAAAAATCAGAGCACAGATCAATGAAATAGAACAAAGTAAACCATACAAAAAAATCAATGAATCCCAAAGTTTGGTTCTTTGAGAGAATAAACAAGATAGACAGACCTCTAGCCCAGTTAACCAAAAGAAGAGAGGAACAACTCCAAATCAATAGAATCTGTGATGAAAGGGGAAATATCACAACAGACAATGAAAAGATCCAGACAATCATACAGGAATACTTCAAAAACCTATACTCTACTGAGTTTGAAAACCTAGAAGAAATTCCAGGAGAACTCTGGTTCCAGGAGAATCCGACACCCTCTTCTGACCTCCATGGCATGCACGACACGGGTGAACAAACTTGCATGCAACAGTACATTCATACACATACAGAAATAAAATAAAATTAATAAAAAAACTGGCCAGGATCAAGAAAACAAACGTTTTCAATGTGGGAGAGGTGTGGGGAAAGGGGAACACTCATCCATTGCTGGTGGGAATGTAAACTTGTACAGCCACTATGGAAACAGGTGGAAAACACTTGGAAGACTGAAATGCTTGCCATTTGACCCTAATACCATCCTGTTTATACCCACAAACCATCTTACTCCCAAGGACATGCACAGCTATATTTATTGCAGCTCTGTTCACAATAGCAAAAAGCTGGAAAACCCAAATGCACCTCAACTGATGGATAGAGAAAATATGTAGTACATTACAATGAGTACTACTGCAGCGGTAAAGAAAGACAACTCATGAACTTTTGCAGGTAATGGAAGGAGCTACAAGATATTATATTAAGTGAAGTAACAAAGTCCCAGAAAAACAAGCAACAAACGGTATTCCTCATATGTGGATGCTATCACCAATAACCCAGTTATAAATATTTCTTGTGGAGAGGGATGCATATTAAAAGAACAACACAAAAGACTGCATCAGAAAACTGACGGAAATGGTGATCAGGAGGGGTGGGAGGGGCAGGAGAGGGACATGTGTTATGTTTCAATTAATGTATATTTAATTGACATGAGTTCAACAAGTATCCATTTTTGCCCAGACTCTGTCTACAGGTTTACATGTGTTTTAGGACTTAGTAAAAGTAAATAAATGTATATTAAACAACATTGGTTTAAAGGTTCTGATAAGCTGGGCGTGGTGGCGCACGCCTTTAATCCTAGCACTTGGGAGGCAGAGGCAGGTGGATCTTTGTGAGTTCAGGGCCATCCTGGTCTACAGAGCGAGTTCCAGGACAGCTGGGGCTATAGGGAGACCCTGTCTCAAAAAGACCCAAAAATAATAATAAATAAATAAAAAATAAAGTTTCTGATAAAAAAGGTAATGCACCTGAGTCAATTGGAAATATAAATTGTTGTTGTCCACATTTGTTTTACTTAAAATCTGTATACCAATAACTTTGGGTTTGACACATACGAAGGTTCTCTATAATTTTTCTGCTGTACAGTATCACCTTGTAGCATTCTCTTTTACCTGTAGGATGTTTTAACTTAAAAAATTAAGTTTGATTCCCAAGCTAATCACATATATCACCCAAAACAGCTTGGGTAATTAATGAAATCTGCACCTGGATTCCACCCTATAGGTATGTATAATACTGCCTTTTTGAGACTCATGGGGTCAAAAACAAAAACCTAAAATAAAAGGGGGGGATACAGATATATATAAACCTTTTTTGTCAAATCTGCAATTCAAATCTTAAAACTAACTATGGGAAAGATTTTTGTATGTTTCCAACCGGTCAAAATACACCAACTTTACGGCTGAGAAGAAAAGATACAGCTTTGCATGTGTGTAGGATGTACTAGGAAGTGCCAGCAGAAAGGTTGGCCCATCTGAACATTGAAAGGAAGAAAAGCCTCAAACTCCTACAGACATCAAACCCTCTGTGGATCCTACTTGTAACAACTATTTTAATGAGTCCTAACGAACTTACCTTCTAGGTGTCACAAAGTTTTAATATGAAGAACTTCTTACCTCCCCTCCATAGAACAAGGAGAAATATGATGATGATGTGATGAGGTCGTTCTCAACGGGAATTGGACCAACTGCTATAGAGGTAATCTCTTATAAAACCGGTAAAACACTGCCTCTTTAATTGACTAATAGACATAGAAACTGTGAAAAGGATTATTCTCTATTCAGAACCAAATATAATATAAGTCCTCCTAAGCTATGCACTTAACAAATATATTAATACAGGAGAGCTCTGATATCAGCAATGGATTATTCTACCAAGAATATGTTTGGCCAAGGATCCAAGACCCCCAAAAGGTAAGCTTCTTGCTGTAAACTGGGATACCTGCAAGAAGATGGCAATAAGCCCCTGCTGTTGAAGACCTGATGTAAGCATGGGAAAGATGTATTGAAACCCCACTTGCAAGTGTACAGTTAGTCCTGGACAAGAGAGTGTTACCAAAGGCACTAAACCAATAAGCAAATATAGGCTCCTTAAGTCAAGCAAGACTCCTCGTCAGCACCAGCTACACCCCCCTACTGGAAATACTGTGCAGCGTGGCAGCTATGCTGTATATACCAAAACTACATTGGCTATTAGCTCTCTCCTTGGAGGAATAACCTACAGCTGATGCTACAATCTTACATCCTCTAGTGGTTTAGGAGATGTTATAAGCCACAGTAAGACCCTGTCATATTTAACAGAAAAAAATGTAATTCATGGATTAGCATATCATCCAAACATCTGTGTCTATACCAAAGTAACCTACCATAACAATTAGTACTGTTTAAATACCTATATATCTAATTGCTTGTGCTTCATTAGTAGGTTTGAAAGGTTATTCCTGGACAAAATAGCCCATGAAAGGAAACAGCCAGAACTGACCAGAGTCCAAAACAACAGCTCCAGAGAAAGTACACTGTTTTGCTTCTTGTCCACCTATGCCCCTTTTCTAAGCCTAGGGAACAATCTGCAGAAGAGGGGGCATGGTAGAATGTAAGGGCTGCAATTGGGGTGAATGGTGAAACTACAGCAATATAGTCTGGACACTTATTTGATCAACTTGATTGAATATACATGCCCCCCCAGCTGGATGGTGAGACCCTTGGGCTGTGTGGGTTTGGGCACAACTGCTTGCAAATTGGTTTTACATGAAGGATGCTTGTACTCATAAATTATTACTTATTGTTAAAAAGTGAAAAAAATAAAGAAGTAATAATAATAAAAAAAACAAAGAAGAAGGCTAGAGAGTGAGATAGATAGAAGACTTGCTCATGTAAGTAAGGCTCTAGGTTCAATCCTCTGAACAACAAAAATAAATAAATAAATAAATAAATAAATAAATAAATAAATAAATAAATAAAGCCAGTGATGATAGAATCCAGTTTTTATACTAAGGAATGAAAATTAGAGACTAAGAAAGCAACCGGTGAAGGGCCAACTATGTCGTAAAAACAAAATGCTGAAAATGAGTTACAGAGTTGGCACTTCACTGGTTGCAAGAACATTGCCAAGAAAATTCAAGGGTATCCTTTGTATATTAATTTAAGATAGTGGATATTTCCAAAATTATCAGGACTGGACATGTAGCTTAGTGGAAAAATTTATGCTTGTCATGTGAAAGGCCTTGGGTTCAACCACCAGCATACATGCACATAAATAACACCATAGGTTTAGATTACAAGTTACCCTTTTCAAAATTCTTTCATACATGGCTTACACACCAGGCTATATATTATCTTCACTGCTGTCAATAGCCAGAAAAAATACTATACGAAAGCCAAGTGCAAGTAACCCAGTTGCTTGGATCCAACCCTCAGCCAGATAATATCACATCAGGATATGGGGCCTAATATGAGGCCATATGCACCCAAATCAATGGAAGAGGGCATTCGAAAAAGTGACTCTGTAGCTTCCAGTTGTCCAAATTTCAAGGATGGTAGGAGAAAGGACCACATGGCCTCTACTATGTGGTCACTTCCTTTTTGCTTTAGTGAAATGAACTTTTTATATTTATCATTCTTTGGGGAAGGAGCAGGTGCTTTTCTGTGTGTAGAGTAGAGATAGTCTTAAATAATTAGGAAGAAAGGACCTGAGAACAAAATGGTCAATGTGGGTTTTAACAACTTGAGTTTATTTATAGTAAAAATATGAAAAGCCATTTGCCATTTGGGAAATGATCCAACTGTACAAAGAAAAATATGCTGCAGATATGTTCCTCACAGCAGTCCTATGCAAGCAGATTTTCCCTTCTGGATCAAACAGTCTTCCTAAGAAAATGTGTGAAATAATTTGCATTTTTCCTCTTTATCACTTGAAGCCAACCAAACTCGGAGGAGAAAAACTCATTGGAAATGAGTTTCTCATTCCAAGACAGACAGACTTTTTTTTTTTTTTATTTAGTTGTTTTGATGAACCACTGGGCATCTTCTCTGCCCCAGATCATCTGATTTATCTTTACCTCTGCTCTCTTTTCATTTCTACCAGAGTGAATCCATAAAGAACAGATCTGCTATGAAGATCACAGTACTATTTTGTCTCCTACAGCTTTATTGGGTCTAGAAACGAAAATGGAAAATGAAATGTATTTTTCCATCAGTAAAAGTCATCAAAAATAATTTGGAAAGTTATAGGAAACAAATATGCATGCTATGATGATAACACATTTATACAGTCACTTTCTTGCCATAGCTAAGCTTTCAGGAGAAAGAAAAACCTGAAAAGCTCAAGGATGCAACTGGAAGGCATACAACGCAGTCCTTAGAATATGCAATATGCATTCCTGCTGTGTTCTGCACTGCGAGGTGGCAATGCTTTCCTTCCACAGAACAGATCCATCTCAAGAGCCCCTTGGAACTGTCAATGGAGTCATTATCAATTATGCAATGCAGGGGGGAGCAAAGATTAATAAATCACAACCAAGACATCCCCTTGATTTATATTCTTGCATGTAGCTGTCTGCAGCTAGCATTGGGAACCTGTCATTAAAAGGCATTAAACTTGAGAAAATTAGAGTTCTGTATTGATCACCAAGCATGTATAGTTTATTGTGGAGTGATGCTTTAATTTACATTCCAAGCAAAGCTCTAGTGAATATCATTTGTGTACAGGGAAGTACAACCCAAGACAAGTAAACATCTGATCCAAATAAGTGTAATAGGCAAAGAATGAATCTGACACTGCTTGTATAGGACATTGTGCAGTTAAGGCAGGCGAAGAGATGTCCCTTTATCTTGAACATGTAAGAACTGGGCTAGTCAGTGACTGGCTGGCTTGCAGACATTACCTTTCTGCTACTCTACCATTAAGAAGATGAACTAATTCTCTGCTCTTTTGTTTCTATTCCCAAATAATTGGACTTTCTTAATAAAATTAGAAGACATTATTGAGTCACTTGGCAAGATCTCTGAGTGTCCACAAGAGAATACTAGAGAACCTTGGCTATATGGTGTGATCCCTGAGAGAAATGGATGTGAATGTGTATTAACTCAGATTATCAAATCATCATACTGACCTTTGAAAGAAGCATCTGAGGGGATGGAGAGATGGCCTAGCGGTTAGGAGCGCCGATGCTCTCGCAGAGGACCCGGGTTCGATCCCCAGCACCCACATGGCGGCCGAGAGCCATCTGAAACTCCAATTCCAGAACTCCAGTTCCAGGGGAATCTGACACCCTCTTCTGACCTCCGCGGCATTGCACGACACGGGTGCACAGACTTGCATGCAGACAGTACATTCATACACATACAGAAATAAATAAAATTAATAAAATAAAAAAAAATAAAAAAAAAGAAAGAAGCATCTGAGAGCTCTGAGTTGAACTTCAGAGAAACTGAAAGAGCTTTTGCAAGCATTTCCCATAGTAAGTTAGGCAGAATGAAGACTCTGGGCAACAATTAGTTAACAATGGTTTTCTGTCAGGACTGTATCTTCTAATCCTCTCAAGAGAATTTCAACCCTGAGAATCTCATTTAATTGGTCTGTGGTGGGCAACCAGGCACTGGAAATATTTTAAAGTTCCCTAAGAGATTCCAGTGTGCAGCCAATTTTAAGGACCACTGGTTGTTGAGTGAAGTATATGAGTAAATGCAGAGGGAAAAGGATACAACATACTGACAGAGCTAAGATTTGGCATAGATTCAAAAACAGAGTATAAGGAAAATTCAAGCATCAAATAGCAAATTAGTATATAGCAGAGAAACTGGGTGAAGAAGTTGGGCCAATTTCAATCAGCCCTTGCTGCATCGAAGAGGAAGATCACAGGCATTGTGATTGTAAGAAAGGCCTAGAATGTCTTCTCTACTTTTCCTGCTCATTTGAAAACACTGCAGTTAAGGTACTGTGGTGGACAATGGCTGAATTTAGTGGAAACCAAACATGTCCTTCCTGGCTATAAAATATCAGAAGGGATATAAGACAATAAAAATAGTATAAGAAAATTGGCTTAAACAGCTGTGAGGTGAGGACTGGAAAATCAGTTCTCCAAAACAAAATGTCTTTGAGGAGCTGATGGACCATGACTCTTGCTCAATGTGTGGTTTACAGTAGCTGCTGGGAAAATATTCACTGTGTCCCATCTGCCTTTTATCTGAGCATGCAGACCTGGATGTAAACAAAAAGGAGAGGGTGATATTAGGAGCCCTTGTCGCCGGATACAGTGCAAAGTGATAAAGGGAGATTAAAAGAGTGTTTTTAAAAGCTTAAAACCTCAAAGATAAGCATCTGACAAGGAGCATTTGAGGCAAAGAACGAGAGATTAGAGAGCTGGCTTTGATAAATTTCTATGCTGAGGAAACGGGAAGAATAAAGAAATAAACCATCTAAAAGGACCCCAAAGATCTTTCTGCTTTTACATTATTAATAACTAAAGGGGACACAAATAACTAACTTTGAAAAATAGAATGAAAGCTTTGATGTCTCTGTGCTAGTCAAAGGTGAATAAAGAATATGTATCTTCCATGGATGAATGTATGTCTAGTTGAGGTAAAATTACAATACGGAAGGCATTATCATTCTGCATCTAAATGGAGTCCAGTTTAAACATTGGCAAACAATTCTGAGCAGATTTCAGAATGCCACTGAGTACTATTCCTGGTTTGTTAGTTAGCATCCTATATATATTTTTAAATATTTAAAGACTCTTGGGATGTCTACTCAGATTATCTGATGGAATCTACCAGTTTCAAGGTTATAGTATAATTTTTCACCTTCCAGTCCTTAGCATGCCCAGATAACAACAAAAATATATCTTGATAGACCATGAAAAGCCCACAGGTAACTTGACTTTTCTTCATCTCTTCCCTTTGCGATAGCAATATTTTTTTAATGTAGAGCCTGTGGAGCTTTATTATCTGGGGAGAAAATGTAGTCAAAGAAGAGAACATGTGCCAACACAGCTCATCAAATAAGATACTGGCCATCATTTCTTTGTGATTAGATGAAAGAAATCTCAGGGCACCTTGAAGCATTTTTTTTAGAAAAATACATTTATATTTACCTAGAGAAAAGTGACTCAGGTTACAGACCCCAGATTCTAACCTTAGTGCCTTAAATTTGATTAATAGAGCACATTGTTTGGAATTAAGCTGCATCAAGCTGGGATATGATACGATGTGGTTTTAACAGGGACTTTTCCATGGGAGTAGGCCAGTTCAGATGACAGCATTGCCTAAATGGCAATCTACTTGGTCTTACTGAATCTTTTTGACTTACGTGCAATATACTTTGATCACATTTAGAACTCTTCTCCCATCTGAATCCCCTTACTGCCCCATCCTGACAGATTACGTATAATCTATTACATTTTTTCAGGCCTATCTAGTCAAATTTGGATCCCCAAATGCCTTCAGTTATGGCTCTGCCCTGGGAGCCTGGCTAAAATACCAAGAGTCACACCCTTAAATAAGACCAACTCTCCCCATCCTTAACATCCATCAGTTGCCAATAGTCCCTCAGCTAGGATTAAAACGTCTTACCCAATTTTCCACTTCTATGCTAAGATTATGTCTTGTTTGGGACTACCTGAAATTTATACATATTGTCCCCATTGCTGTGGGTTCATTCATGACTAAGTGGCCAACTGTCTGGAAAACTGTTTCCTTGTGGTCAATCTCTACCTCTGGCTCTTGCAATCTTCTCAACTCTTCTTATGCAATGATCCATAAACAATGGATGCAGAAGTTTGATAGAGGTGTTTTACTCAGGATTAAATATTCTGCAGTCTGTTTCCTGCATATTGGCTGGTTGTGGGTCTCTATACTAATCACCATCTGTTGAATGAAGAAGTGTCTATGGTGAGAATTGAGTGATGCATTGAATTATGGGTATAACAATAAGTCACTAAGAGTCAGTTTAATATCTATTTATCAGAATAATAGTAGTAGGTTCTCCCTTATGGTCTGTGGTCTGTCTAGCCACAGCCTAGTCTTGATATCAGTGTCAAGTATGGGCTCCATCCTATGTAATGGACTTTAAATTCAAACATGAAGTGGTTGGTTTCTCCCATAACCACACCATTATTTCACTACTGCACATATCTTGCCAAGTCAATTTTTGTTGTAGCTCTTAGGAGCTACAACAACAATTGATACATTGTCACAGATGGACAATGTTGATGATTATGTCTCTCTTCTGGTAGCATGTATTACACCTTCCCCCAACTATGAAATCTAGCCAGTAGACATGAAGCTTTGATGTAAATACCACCTTGATTTCTTTTTGTTTGTTCTATAACTCATCCCAACAATATCTTCAATAAAGACTTACTGTCAAGTTCTGATGAGTAACCAAGAACAGAGGAAATGGCCAGTATTGTTTGAGGGTCTTTAGGACCCCTGATCGACAGCTTTACAAACAGAAGCCCATTCCTGAAATGGACCTTTTACTTTGCTAGCCTTTGGTGTCTATTTGAGGCAATATTCTTGGCCCCCCCAGTATAGGGTAGTTCCTTTTAAGCTCTTTTATAATGGGTATGTATATACTTTAAGAAGCTTTTAGAGCTGCAGATTTCCATAAAAACTTCTCTGATGTCTTAGTTTTGTTATCCCTCCCCAAACTCCCTCTTCTACCCTGCCCTCCCATTACCCACAAGATTATTTCCTTTTGTACTGCTCCATTAATTCTCATTCCCTCGTTATAACACTGCATTCTATCTCTCCTTCTATGAAGCCTCTCCCCATGATTTACTAGCATACAGTTATGAGACAGAATATGTGATGTTTGTCTTACTGGGTCTGAGGTAGTAGAAAGAAGAAAACAGGAGGTGGAGCTAAACACATGGATGAGAGACCAAACACCTAGTCCTTAGGTGGAGTTAAACAGATGGATGAGAGACCAAACACCTAGTCCTTAGGTGAGTTTATATGTCTAAGAATTATGAATAGGGGATAGTAACAACACCCATCTTGCAGGTTATAAGTATACCCTCCCTGGGTACGTTTCCCTATGAATGAAGAAATTCTGCCTCCCAGATTCCATCAAGATGCACCATCAGCTCTTCCCTGGGCTTCTAGAGTTCTAGCCTGTGGCATGCCTTGCAGACTTCAGATGCACTAGCTCTATAAATTGTGATGTGACTCAACTTCATAAATCAACAATCTCTCTCTTTCTCTCTCTCTCTCTCTCTCTCTCTATATTATATATATATATATAAATATTATATATATACAATATATATCCTTCTTTGTCTCTAGGGAAATACAGACAGCTGTTTCTGGGAACTCTGAGCACATGATCTGAATGCTTTTTCTCTTGTCATCAGAAACACCACCATCATTCTACTATCCTAACTTTTCTCTTATACATGTGTGTTCTTTATATTTGCATAAATAGATGTCTCGGAGGCTAACTACCCCAAGTAGATAAATGATGTCTGAAAATATATGAAGTCATGGCACCATAAAAAGGATTTCTCTTTGTGTCCTACTCACTTCTCATTGGCTTCCTCTGCACTAGCTCCTCCCCCTCCTATGCAAACCATAAGCTAATGTCAGTTGTCTCCCTTACCCTACCTTTTGGCAATACAAGTATTTTAGGCTCCTGGGATAGGAAAACAAACTCAATTACTATCTTGAGATCCAGGTGGCAGAAAATAAAACATTAAAATCTAATAAATCACAATTTTGTATCTTCCCCCCCTTATAATTCGACTTGATTATTTTGTCCACAATTGATTAATTTACCATCTATCATTGCTCTCTAGTGCTGAGTTGAGGACTGCAAGAGCTTTGCATGTCACTATCAATTTGAGTTATCAGAAATAAGAGACAAACCTGATTTAGAGAGAAATCTCTGTGGGATTAATTAACTGTACAATGGCATTTCCAGGCCTGGATAAAGGCTGGATGACGGACTGAAGGTAGAGTTTGCTCCGTGTGTGTCACTGGCTGAAAAGTGAAATTAATCCAGCATATTAAATAAATTCTTTAGGATGTAGGAATAAGATAGAATGTTGTGCTTGCTGTGTTGTTGTAATTGTTTACCTTTACAACTAAAACTACAGCTCACTTTTTCATTCTGGAACAGGTAATATGTAAACAGTTTCCCATAACAGCAGGTTACTGTTCATGTGAACTTTGAAACTTTTAGAATATACTCAACGATTCTACTCACAATTGTGGAATTTCCACTATTTTTTCTGAAAATTTTTTAACATTTTTATTGCAGTTTTGTGCATTTCTTACAGCATTTCTCAATCCAATTTAGACTCATTCCTCTTTCCATGCCCCCCACCCCACCTGAGTTCATCCATTTTGCCATACATGTCTTGCATCTTTTTTTAAGGCTTTTAAAAAGTTCTTCTATGCAGAGGTTTATTGTTTTGCCCCGAAGTTAGCTGTTTCAGCGAGTTCTTTGACCCACTCCTTTGTTGTTATTCCCTCTAATTTGTATTGCTCCAAAATATGCACATATGTTCTTCAACATATAGTAAAATTATGGCCTCTGAAAGTAAACTGTATATTAATTCCAAAATATGTTTAGGAATTCATATTTTTCCCCTTTAATTTTATAATACTCTGAAGTATGTATATATACCCTCCACTCCGCCCCCTCATACCACAATTACAAAGTCTGAAAATAAGTGGTAGGTTAATTCTAGATCCCATTAAGAGATTTACATGATAATGTCACAGTTGCTTTCAGGTTAAAAAAAATATATGTTGCTCACTTTGCCTTACTACTAGATATTTGGTGCTTACATTCACAAATGAGAGATACCATTTGTCCTTTGTTTTTTCTGGGACTGTGTTACTTCACTTAGCATAATGGCTTCTAGTTCCATCCATTTACCTGCAAAGTTCATGATGTCATCTTTGTTTACCTCTACATACAACTCTATTGTGTAGATATACCACACTTTTGTTATCCATTCATCAGTTGAGGGGAATTTGGGTTGGTTCCAATTCTTCAATATTGTGACAAGAGCTGCAATAAACATAGATGTGCATGGATCTTTGCAATAGGATGAGTCTTGTGGGTATATACCCAGGACTGTTATGAATGGGTCAGGTGGTAAACTCATTTTGAGTCTTTTAAGGGTTCTCCACCCTGTTTTCCATAGTGGTTGTAAGAGTGTACATTCCCACCAGCAGTGGATGAGTGTTCCCCTTTCCCCACAACCTCTCCCGCATTTGGTGTCTTTTGTTTTCTTCATCTTAGCCAGTCTTATTGGAGTGAGATGATATCTTAGCATGGTTTTAATTTGCATTTCCTTAATTTTTAACAATGTTGAATACTTTTTAAGTTGTTTCTCAGCTATCTTTACTTTCTCACTGGTGAAGTCTCTGTTAACCTCTTTACTCCATCTTTTGAGTAGGTCATTTATTTTCTTCTTTGTTTTTTAAGTAGTGTATATATTCTGGATGGTAATGCTCTATCAGATGTATCACTTGTGATGGTTTCCTCCCACTCTGTGGGTTTTCTCTTCACTTCATTTTAAAGGAGTACTAATTGGAAAAGGGGAAGTCAAACTATCCCTCTTTGCAGATGATATGATACTTTACCTAAGGGATGCTAAAAACTCCACCAGAAAGCTCCTAGAAACGATTAAGAGTTTCAGTAAAGTGGAGGGATACAATATTAACTTGGAAAAAATCAATTGCCTTTCTTTACACCAACAACGAGCAACTGGAGAAGGAATATAAGAAGACCTTCTCACTCACAATGGCCTCAAAAATAATTAAATACCTAGGAACAAACTTAACCAAAGACACCAAAGATCTCTACAACAAAAATTTTAAACCCCTGAAGAAGGAGATTGAAGAAGACATGAGAAGATGGAAAGACCTCCCATGCTAATGGATTGGAAAAATTAATAAAGTAAAAATGTGTATTCTACCCAAATTAATATACAGATTTAATACGATCCCAATTAAAATTCCCATGAACTTCATCACAGACTTGGAAAAAAAAACACCCTTAAATTCACATAGAAAAACAAAAGACCCAGAATAGCCAAAGCAACCCTGAAAGAAAAGTACAATACAGGGGGAATCACTACACCAGACTCCAAACTATATTATAGGGCTATAGTCATAAAAATAGCCTGGTACTAGCACAAAACCAGACTGATAAATCAATGGAACCTCCCACTGAAGATCCAAATGAGCTCATACAATTTCAGCCACCTCATATTTGACAAAGGGGCCAAAAAGACTCAGTGGAGGAAAGACAGCATCTTCACCAAATGGTGCTGGCAAAACTGGATAATAGAGAACAAAATTACACCCCTACCTCTCACCCTGTACAAAAATCAACTTGAAATGGATCAAAGACCTCAATGTGCAACTAAAAACTCTGAAGGTAGTAGAAGAAAACTTTGGCAGCAACCTACAAGACATAGGCATAGGAAAAGACTTTTTTTTAATTTTATTTATTTTTATATGTGTATGAATGTACTGTCTGCATGTAGGTCTGTTCACCTGTGTCGTGCAATGCCATGGAGGTCAGAAGAGGGTGTTGGATTCCCTTGGAACTGGAGTTAAAGAAGGTTTTCAGCTGCCATGTGGGTGGTGGGGATCAAACCCGGGTCCTCTACAAGAGCAGTCGATGCTCTTAACTGCTAGGCCATCTCTCCAGCCCCAAGGAAAAGACAGCAACTGTGCAGGAAATAAGGTCAACAAGTGACAAGTGGAATCTCATTAAACTCAAAAGCTTCTGATTTTTTTTTGAGAATTTCATACATAAGTGGTGTATTTACATAATTTATTCTCTCCCTCCCCCTCCAACTCCTTCATTGTCCCACACTCCCTCTCTAGTTCTTTTCTTCTTTTTAATATATATATATATATATATATATATATATATATATGTTACTAATGTCAGGCTAGGTGATGGCTTGAATGACTGCACTTTGGGATTGAGATAACCTATTAGAGTGTTTGCATGCCTGGAGAAAAACAGATTCTCCCTTCTTCAGCATCTCACTTGATGTAAAAGAAATGGGAATAATTTTCTAGATTCAACCCAACCATCAGATTTAAGCCAAGAAGAGTATCAACAATTTTAAACCGACTATAAAAGTGAGATTGAAACAGGTAATGACATCTTATGAGGCCGAAAGAACACAGGTATTGTAAAGTCTGTTCTCTGTTTGCAACACACTTTCCCTCTCTTTTTTTTTGTTAAAGGCCAAATGTTTTATTGAAGCTCTGTGGCATTTCATACAAAAAATTACATTACAGAATCCAGAATCTAGACCGTGTGGCCCCTCTCGCCTTGCGTGCCCACACCCACCAAAGCTCATTGCATTCCCTGCCAAACATGTTTTTCCATTTTTCTCAGTCTCTCTCAAAATTGCCTTGAGTGCAGAAGTTTAACCTGTTTTCGACCAGAAGTTTCCCGATTTCGAGCGAAGTTCATCATTTCCATTCAGTTTCTTTATCAGTCTTTTTTTGTTGCTGTTGTTTAATTGCCTTCCAATATGCAATCACTCCAAATATGCATTATGCATGGCCATAAAGCAAAAAATATATCAATGGTTTTAATTTTTTTTTTTCACTTTTGTTCTTTTTTATTAAGGGAATGTGTTTATGGTGAAGTCTTCTCTGGCAAGCACAAAACCACCATCAGATTGCTGCCCTGTGTTGTCCACACTGCAGTTGTTTCCCTTCACGCACTTGGTTACCAAAATGAGAGTCTAGTAAAGCAGCATGTGTCACTGTCTTATCTTCCTATAACTGGTCCACCATGATTACACAGCCTGGGTAGGTCCAAACAATGGGGGAGTCCTATACTCGAAGAAGTGGAGAGACGCCCAGTGAGTAGCTCAGGTACACAAGCTTGATGTCCTCGAGGTCCCCATCTCGGCAACTGAAATTTAGGGGATTTGGAGGACATGAGTCTTGCAATCATGTTGGAAGGTTGAAAAGCTGTGTCTTCTGGGCTGTCTTTGAAAAGATGGCAAAAGAGCAGTGGCAGCTGACAAGGGTAAGACTGCAGTTGGTCAGTAAGACAGCAAAAACCAATGTGCGTTTGTCTTTTTACGTATGAGCTCAAGTTTTATATAACCTGAAGTACAATTTCCTCAGGAGCTTACTATTTATTTATTTCCTGGTTATACTTCCTTTTGGATGCTTTAAGCGCACAAAGTTATGCCCAATTAGACCAATATTTTTGTTTTTCTCAAAGGTCACCTTGAGTGAAAAAAAAAAAAAAAAAAAATATGCTGGTGCCTCAGGGCAATCAGTTTCTTTTTGTGGGGGTGGGGTGGGGAAGGGAGCCCCTGGGCTGCCCTTTTGGAGCCTTTCATCACCAGCTGCCCTCCACTCGAGGACAAATCCCCCTCTTTTCTTTGTTCGCCTTCATTGGCCCCCGCTTTTTTTTTCTCACCCGTGCAAACGTGTAGACTTATTCAAACTTCAAGATTTTAATAGTATGCTAGCGGGCTGGAGAGATGGCTCTAGCGGTTAGGAGCACCGACGCTCTTTTGGCAGAGGACCCCGTTCGATCCCCAGCACCCACAATGGCGGCCGTAGAGCCGTCTGAAAACTTCAATTCCAGGAGAACTCTCCAGGTTCCGGGGGAATCCGACAATCTGACGCCTCTCTGACCTACGCGGCAAGTTGCACGACAGGGTGCACAGCTTGACGCAGGACAGTACATTCTGCATACACATACAGAAATGAATAAAATTAATAAAAAAAAAAAGAAAAGAAAGCCGGATGTGGTGGCCCGCGGCGCCTTTATCCGACAACTCCTCTACTGACACTCCGCGCAATTGCAGCACACCGGGTGGCACAGACTTGCACGCAGACAGTACATTTCATGAACATACAGAAATGAATAAACATTAGATAAAAAAAAAAGAAAAGAAAAGCCGGATGTGGTGCGCGCGCGCTTTGAAATCACTAGCCTCGCCGGAGCAGAGGCGGCGGATCTGTTGTGATTTGTGTTTCAAGGCCAGCCTGGTCTAAGAGTGAGTTCAGAACAGCTGGTTGAAGTAACAGGCAGTTGTGCTACGCTGGTCTCAAAAACAAAAAAATAAAAAAAAAAAAAAGAAAAAAGAAAGAAGAAAAAAAAATAGTATGGGCCTAATAATACACCACTAGCAATAGAACAAACATACCTTTTCCTAGTAGTTTTGATACACATATAAGAGCAAATTCACACATACAAAGACACAGAGACAATTTTTGTCATTGAGTAATGCTACTTCAACAACTAAAAAAAGTTCTCTGAGCTAATAAGCTATTTTTAATAATATAAAAGTCTCCTGTATTTCTGTAGTTCACACAGCCTTCATGTAGATCTCCTGCCAGTAAATGTGATTCAAAAGTTCCATCATTAATTCTATTTGGGCCTAATGTGTCATAACGCTAAGGAAAGCAGACCCATTTTCCTCTCTGCTGGGGCACAAAAGTGTATTAACTATTCCAGCCAGTTCTTTAGATGAGTTATTAATTCAATTTTGGAAAGTGAGACTGTCAGGTCAAATAAGTACATACTATAAACAAACTCTTGAAAGATTCTTACACCTTCTCTTCGTCTCTCAGCTAAATGACTGACAGTGTACCTCACTGGCCTGGCGATTGATTTCCCTTCTTCCTTGCTGTCTTTGAGCCCCAAACACACATTTCTCAATAACTAGAGGGCAGTCAATAATATTTTCTCATAGTGAGACAGAAAAACTGACTCTGTTTATAAATTTGAAGTATCTATAAAGAAAGAAAGGACTTTCTCCAGCATAGACCGAAAAGTTACAGAGCCAACAGTAATGTAGTAAAAAGAAAGCAAGTTTCCGACTTTTGGGTCCCAGACCAAGATCCTTCAAAAACTTCCAAGTAAGCATGGGTAAGTCACTTTACCTGTGTCTTTATGTGTCTTCTGTGTCTCCAGAAAAAGAGGACAAGTGATCTCCAGCTTCTTCCATCTCCTACATAAATTTGTGTTGTAGCTTGACTAACACAGGAGGAAATAACACTCATCAAATACAGATCTCCATGTGAACCAGCCTGGAACCTGGGGATGTCGCAGCATTCAGGCCATTTCTTTTGAACAACACACTTTGGGAAAGGTCTAGGTTAGGTTATGTATCCTTAGAATCCTAGTGTTGGGGCAATATGAGATTGTGTGTGTGTGTGTGTGTGTGTGTGTGTGGTGTGTCTGTGTGTGGTGTGTCTGTGTGTGTGTCTGTGTGTCTTGTGTGTGTGTCTGTGTCCTGTGTGTCTGTGTGTGTGTCTGTGTGTGTCTGTGTGTTGTCTGTGTGTGAGTGTGTGTGTGAGGTGTGGTCTGGTGTGTGTGAGTGTGTATGTATCTGTGTGTGTGTGTCTGTGTGTGGTGGTAGTTAACATTCTGGGCATTTTTATTGTCTCTTTCTGTTTACCTTCAGTTCATTCTGCAATTCCTGTTTTCACATGAAAGAGGAATGTTTCATTTCTATCAGGGCTCTGAGAATTAAAATATAGAGATTATTTTAATCATATGATGGTGACTCATTTCCTATGATATTCAGACTGTGATAAATATGAGTAAAATCAAGGGATAATTTCTAAGATCAGAAAGCTGTTTGTAATTTTGCATCATGCTGCAAGTGAGTTCACCTGCTTCCTAACCAAATTATGCTCAAAGGGAAGTGTTTATTTCTCATTGCTAGCTAAAAATTCTTGTTTTTAATAAGGAATATGCCAATTTATTTCTCAGACAAAAATCTCAGGTGTAAAGCAATTGAAGGTAAAATCACCAAAGTCATAATGCAACAAGGTTGGTTTTGTAAAAGTAGAAAGCTAGCAAATGGCCCACTATAAAAAAAATCTTTTGGTTATAGCAAAGACTGCCCTGCCCTGTTTTATATACAAGAAATGTTTATATTATACAATTATGTTCCACAGGATCTAGAGACAGATCTTTGCCTGAGACATTCTTTACAGGTAACATGCTCAGAAACACTCATATGTTATATCTCAGATACTGAAAACATAAACAAGATGGTCAATTTCAATATGATTAGAGCTTCCTTCAGTTTTGACACAGGCGATATATTGGAATTAATTTCTTGAATTCAGATGTAAGATTTATTAACTTATTTGGTTCTTTTGCTCAAAAAAGGCTAGATTTAAATCACTTACTATGTGCATACCTGTTATGAGCTCAACAAATACCCCCCAAATTCTCACTAAATGCTTATATGGAATCATTTCTTTGTAGGCATTAGGGGAGACACTAATCCAATATGACCATGAAAATTTGGACGGAGGAAGACTAATCTCTAATGTAGCTCCTATGTAATAAAGAAGGGGAGGCCCTACTTGTATTGAAATTGATTATCTTGGTTTTGTCTTGTTTTTTTGCAGTATCTGAGGTGAAACATGGGACTAGTTTTGAAGACACTACCTCCTAAGAGATCCCCAAGCAGAAGAGTCATCAAAGACAGGGAGACTGAGCGAGGAAAATAAAAGGACAAGAAGTCAAAGATTACCTGTAGACCCTGAGGCTAGAGGCACTGGCAGGAAACATTCCTTTCTGACCCCTGCCCCTCAGGAGGAATTTACCAATACCTTGACCTTGGACTCCTAGCATTCAGAATTGTGAGATCATAACTTGATGTTGTTTAAACACCCTGTTTGTGCTTCCTTGCAGTTGTGGTACTCCTAGGAAACTATTAAAATGCCTGTGCGTACTGCTTTGCATGTTTGCTGTTTATCCTAACACAACAATGCTCAGATGTTTAAAATGAGGCACTACAGCGTAGCGGATTTCACTCATTGGCAGGGTGTCAGCTAAAATAGGCTGATGCTCATTTTATTGTCTACCTCTGTTGCTCTGTTCCCTGATGCTTTCAGCTTCATCAGTTGATCTGTGAGGACAGCACAGTGTCTGTGGACGTTAACAAAGAAACTTGAATTCACTGCCAATTAGAGAGGATATGGGTATTCCTCTCAACCCATTCACCATGTCCTCCTTCCCTCCTACCACTTTCTGTCCTTTCTGCAGTTTATTCTTCAAACTTCTTTTGTTATCGACGAGGCCCAGTATGTCCCAGACAGCTGGTCATCTTCTCATTTGCTCCCACTGTGTATGGAGTATAGAATGGGGTTCTCAGAAGGGGCAGAGGAAGTCCAATTCTTTAAATCCTTTCAAGTGTGGAGGAGGGGGCTCCCTGAGCCTCTGGAAGTCTCCTCCTCTTCCTGTTTCATGTAGTGTGAGCAAAGTCCCTTGTCACCATACTCCTCCATTCCTGCCATTCCGCTGACACTTGTCAGGTGAATGACTCTAAACTAACACTGCTGAGGACACTTCTCTATTTCCCATATAAAAACTCAGATAATTAAATCCATGCTTCTTTCATTATTCTCTAGTTATGTGGGTTTGTAAAAAGTAAATTAATACCTCCAAAGATCACAGCACAATAAAGAAAAGCTAGATAAGAATTGGTTTCTTCCTGCTCCTATTGTGCTTAAGTTGCTGTATTTTTCTATTTGATTTTCAGTCTTGGACAAGAGTCCAGGAAAAAGAAAGAAATGAAAATGAAAAGATATTTTTCTCCCCATATCTTTGTTTCTAGGATACTTGTCCATTGACACACCATTGTGGACAAACTTTAATTTTTTTTTCAGAGCCTCCTTCAGAATCCATCAACAGTCTTCCAAGCAAAAGAAATATCCCACAAAGCAATGATACATTTGATTTTCATCTCAACCAACTGGGTCAGCAAAATTGAGCTATAAATTTCCCTAGAACTGCTTCTCAGGAGATTTTCAGTATTTCTGAATGGGCCAGAAATTGGTAGCAATGGTCCCTCTTTTGCTCTATTTCAGCATCTGGGCTCCCAGACAGAGAAAGGAGCAGAATTTTACATGAAGTAGGAACTATCTTTTCCCATCAGGCTACACTAAACACTGAAATAACACTAAGCCTCTGAGCAATGTCTGAAAGTCTGTGAGGCTCAGTAAGCTGGGGAAAAGGGAAAACATCTCCCAGAGTCCTCATCACAGAACTTGGAGGCAGAGTTAGCTTGCCTCCAAGGAGGTAAATTGGATTGTGTCTCCATCCTAAAAGACTTGAAGTGTTGGGACTGAACAGCATTCAGAGCACTTGCTGCAGAAGACCTGGGTTGGGTTCTCTTCACCCTCCTGGTATCTTACAACCACTTGTAACTCAAGTTTCAGGGGATCTGATGCCCTTTACTGGCCTCCTTGGACTCCTCCACACATGCTACACATACACTCATGTAGATTACTGTGCATACATATAAAAATAAGTATTTCTAAAATGAAAAGAAGAAAAAACAAAAGAAAACAAAAGGTGATGAGGCCAAAGTTGCCTGCTATTATTTGCTCCCATAGATAATGGATGGAAAGGGAAAAGTTTTCATAATTTATTTGGAGAGCCTATCCCAACTCTACGTAGGACATGTAGAGGAATATTTTAGTTTGTAATAAATTTATTTCATGAGTGTTTTCTTACATCTTTATAAGAACACCATTTTCTTTTTTTTTTAATTTAATTTTTATTGATAGCCTTTTGTGCATTTCAGTTTATCAAGTCCATTTTTCCAATTCAAGCACAGAGTCAGTCATATTTCTCCTTTCCACATTTTCCCCCCCCACCCGAACCCCAAGTCCAAGAATCATGCTTTCTGCCATAACGGTCCTGCATCTTCCTCGGCAGGTTTTTGTTTTTTCCTGTTTTAAGCTGTATAAAGGTGAGAATACATGAGTACATAAAGCAGTCCTTCGGGCAAAAAACAATCATCTGCAGGCTGTGAGTAGCCCAACCCACACGGCCCAAACAGGGCCACGTGGGAGGGGTGACAGGTTGTTTGGTCAATCAAGTTTGATCAAATGAGTGTCCAGACTACATTGCTATAGTTTCAGCACCATTCACACCAAATCACAAGCCTTTACATTGCCTAGCAACCGACTACCAAGCCTACGACCACGACCGCCCGTCTTGGCGGGCCCCACCTTTCGTATTGTTCCCTATGCTTCTAAAGGGGAGCAAACAAGGTGGATGAGATTTACAATAAGTCCACTCTCCCTCTGGAGCTGAGTCAATTCTGGCTGTTTCCATTTCATGGGCTGACAGCTTGTGTCCAGTAAAACCTTTCAATCCTACTAATGAAGCACAAGCAATTAGATATATAGGTATTTAAGCAGCACTAATAGTTATGGTAGGTTACTTTGGCATAGACACATATGTTTGGATGATATGTTAATCCATGAATTACATTTTCCCCCCTGTTAAATATGACAGGGTCTTACTGTGGCTTATAAAATCTCCTAACCTCTAGAGGATGTAAGCTTGTGGCATCAGCCATGGGTTATTCCTCCAAGGCTATTGGCTCTCTCCTTGGAGGAAGAACACCATTTTCATGAAATGCCCGAGGAGGGCAGAGAGTATGTTGGATCGCCTAGAACTGGAGTTATAGGCGGTTGTTAGCTGCTCTGTGTGTGTGTGTGTGTGTGTGTGTGTGTGTGGTCATCTCAAAGAGCAGCAAATGCTTTTAACCACTGAGCCATCTCTCCAGCCTCACTGAGTTTTTTTCCTTAATGGTTTCTATCTACATGAACATTTTTGAGTCACTCTGTTACTGCACTAGTACCCCTTCGTGATCCCTCAGCTAATCCCTCCCTTTTACAATCTTCCCCTCTAATTTTCTAATTTCTTTAGAAAGAATAATGGGCTAGCCAGACATCTATAGATGGCATGCTTCTTAGATGTCTCAGATTTCTCCAGGCATTGGTTGACCCCACAGGGGATTAGACCTACTGAATGCATTCATAGGCGTGTGCTGCTACCCTGACAACCGGACAAAAGGAAAACAAGAGAAATTGGAAAAATTCAAGAAAAACTCTCCAAAAAGTAGGAGAGTCGGGGGCACCCTCATGGGCTAGCATCTGGACTCTGCTTGCCTCTCCCTCTGAAGGTAATGTTATTCAGGTATGACTCAAAACTGCAGTGCTCGAAAAAGAATTTAGCAAACATTGTGTGATATTTAAGCAGTGAAAAGGAGGGAGTTGTTTTATTGTATTAAAATACATTGAATATTGTTCAAATATTTAAATGCCCACGCTTTGCTACACGGGCATACACTGTGCTATTGTTTGAGAAAATAGCTACTTGCATAAATGACAATATATGATTAGGCTATTTGCAGTATGTTTCACAAAGTGAAAATGAAATGGCTGAATCATATCAAATATTTGAACAACATATGCTAGTGTGTAGCATGCTGTAGGAAAATGGGTTAGACTAAAAGAAGTTCAAAACTGCTGCAATGATTATATGTGTGGCTACAGTTTCAAATCACTCTTTGATATTACATGACAGCTTTTCTCTTCATCTAAATGTCTTTGCTTGTCCACTTTTAAATTTTTTATTGGCACGCATTAACTACATAATAATAGGGTTCAGTATCATTTTGACAAATGCATACAGTGTGCACTGATCAAGTCAGAGCAATTAGCATTTCCCTCTCATGATTTCTTTATGTTTGGAGCCTTCCAGCTCTTTTCTTCTAGATCATCATAAAATATGAAACAGGCTATTGTGAACTGTACTCATTTCTCTGTGCCGTCCAACACCAGAACTAATGCCATCCATCTAACTATGTTTTAGGGTCTGTGATCCAATCTCCCTTTGCCCAGACCCCATATAATTCTCCAACTCTGCTAATACTGTTCTACATTCAGGTCAGTATTTTTCAGCTTCCTTGAATGAGAAAGAGCATGCAGTCTTTGTCACTCTGCATCTGGCTTATTTCATCTAATGTAATATCCAACAGTTTTGCTGCTGCAAATGGCAGGATTTCATTCCTTTGTCTATTTTTGAGGATTAAAAAAATGAAATGAACTAACATTTTCAGCACTGTGTTAAACTAATGGAAAAAAAACTTAAAAGACTGATAATGATTACAGGCATCTTCTTTAAAACATATTTAAAGAGAAAAGACAAACAAATACCACAGTTCTCAGGGACAAATTAAAGAGAAAACTGAACGCAGTCTAAGAATTACTTGGTGATTCTTCTGGCCATGGAAATGACAGCAACAGAAGAATCAAGAACATAGATTTGGGCTTTGACCTTCAACACTGTCAGGAGAAAAGCAGGGCCAAGTTTTCCATCCTGTAAAAAACAAGACTGAAAGGCTATCCTCTCAATGAAAATAATAAAGTATATGTTAAACATAGTAATACTAACAAATACAATTATAACCAAGACTACATCACTTTGCATAGACTCTGGGTCCAAAATCACCAATACAAACAGCACAGGTATACCTGCCCCTCAAGTATAACCACAGGTCTGCACTCACATGAGAACAGGACTGTGTGTGTGATCTTCATTGCTCCTTCCAGACATTATCCCCTTTTCCATCCTAAAAGTATTCCAACGTGGAATCTCATAGAATTTGGCTCTGCTATTTGTATTCCTTCCTTGTTCCAGTCAGGCACATGACCCTGTATTTTTCTGTGATTTTTTAAAAGAATTTACCTACTGGTTCACTTTCACTCTCTCCAACACTGGCACAAATCACAATTACAGATGATTTTAAATAGCACTTGGAAATTCTTCTTAATGTAATGCCAATGCAACAATGTAGTGTTTGGGGTTTTCTGGCCTTCAGTGATTTTCTCCTTCTACACTGCTGTAGCCACTCAATTCCCAGTTCTGACCATGTGATTCCTCACTGGTAAATGAAAGGCTACTCCAGAATGAATGCAAGTAATTTGATATGTAACTTGGTAAACACATGCCAAGTCAGTTATTTAAAAATAATCTACAAATTCAGTGTAATTCAAAATAAATTCCCAAAATAATTCTTCAAGAGAAAAAAAAAAAAACCTGATCAGTTATAAGCCAAGAATGGTCATAAACATATCATAGTCCATTCCATTTTGAGAAACAAGTCAGAAAATATGTTTAATAAAATAACAGCTAACTGTAAAACTATGACAATCAAGAATGTGTCAGTGGCACAGGTGAATAGAAATAAGATCAATGGAAAGGACTACAGAATTTGGATCTAGATTCTAACAACATATGGAAGATTGACACATAGAAAGGTGGAAAGCACGGTCTCATCAACAATGTCTGCTGAGAGGTTTCATTAGTCCCATAAAAATGGATTCTCTCCTTGATGCATCAACAATCGCCCCCCCCATGCATCAGTTTTTTAAATTGAGTTCTGGTGCACCACCAAATTAAATAAATTTTGTACCAAAAAAATGGATTCTTCTAGTATGCTATTATTATCAATAATAATAATATGGAAAATAAAACTGAGCTTTGAAGTTTAACATGGAAATATTGGAGTATGCATATGCTGAGTCTAAGGAAGGAGACTGTGGTTTCTCCTTCACCTAAAAATCCACCATCTGTTGCAGGCACATGAGCCTTCCTCTATTGCCTAAGCAAACCTTCTAAGTTCTTCACTATGCATTCCTCTTCCTTCCTTAATATAAAGCTCATTTTTCTTTATTTTTATACTTTCTCATTGTGTCTGTTAGTGCTACTTGTCAACTTGGCACCATCAGGTTGTCCTTTGGGCATTCTGTGGTGGACTGTCTTGATGATATTAATTGATGAGGGAGCAGCAACCCACTTTGAGTGGCATTGTTCCCTCGGTTTGGCCCTGGATTGTAGAAGAGTGATGAAAATGATCGAAGAACAAGCGTGCATGTGTTCTCCCTCTGCTCTTGACTGTAAAGTCGACCAGCTGCTTCAAGTTCCTGCCACCTTGACTTCCCCAAAAGGATGAACTGTATCTTGGAACTGGGAGTAAAATCAAGCCTCCCCCACCCAAGCTGCCTTCCTCAGAGTACGTTATCATAGCAACAGAAACAAGACTAAGACATTCACGTTCTAGTTTTCATTCACGAAATACATTCTATTTTCGCCCACACACCTGGGAAGCAGATTAGTTGACAAAGATTCTCTTTAATTTCCTTTCTATCTAAGCACCGGGAAGCTAGAATTAAGACTCATCAGCTTAAATTTTGAAAAGAAACATCCCCTAACCCCTCCCATTAATAAAATAACAAAAATTAAAGGAATTAGGCCGAAGAAAGTGTTTCTAGGCACTATAATCCAAATGGCAAGCCATCTCCAATGGGACATGATGCACATATAATGGAATTTGTTAAGTCAATCATTGGACAGTGGATCGTGGGAGCTAGATTCCTCACTGCTGAAATGAGAGTTTTCAGATAATGAATTAAAAGTGAAGATAGCGGGGGCTGGAGAGATGGCCTAGCGGTTAAGAGCGCCGACTGCTCTTACAGAGGACCCAGGTTCGATCCCCAGCACCCACATGGCGGCCGAGAACCGTCTGAAACTCCAATTCCAGGAGAACTCCAGTTCCAGGGGAATCCGAGACCGTCTTCTGACCTCCGTAGCATTGCACGACACGGGTGCACAAACTTGCATGCAGACAGTACATTCATACACATACAAAAATAAATAAAATTAATAAAAAAATTTTTTAAAGTGAAGATAGCACACACACGGTTCATAAACACACACACACATACACACAATGTGCACATTCATATACAAATGCATATATATCTTTCCTGTTCTATAAGCTAGGGGGAATAAAATCAAAAGCATCACAGGAACAATCAGCATACCTGCTATACCAAATTTGCTTTCTGCTTCCATTGTCTAATAAGAGAAGCCAGGAGCCCTGAGTTTATAGAATGTAAGGCAAAATTTATAAAATGAGCCTGAATCATCTTGCCATTCTGGAAATTAAGTAAATGATTAAAAATACTTGAAACACACAACATCAATCACAATGTTGCTGGCTGGCTGAAGTATCCCTTCATAGACTTTCATATGTCTGAAGCTAAAACAAAATTTGAGTCATAAAATAAAGTAACACCCTTGATAACATAAATACACATTCATGCTGCTCCAAATAATTGAATCAGTAAATAAGTGAGAGAAAACAGACACATTCTCCCATGAATAAATATTCCAAATAATTTATGTGCATAATCTACCATCAAAGTACATAAACCATAATGCCTTCCCTGTTAGATGTGCACTGCACATAGTGTATAGTAGTAACACATTGCACAGGGGAGATCAATTTTACAATGGCAAAACCATGGAATGGACAAACTCATTCAAGTGACCAAGGTCATATAATTTGTGATCCCTTGTTTCTTTTCCATGTGCCTTGATGTTCAGAGAAATGGTACATTACCTCCCTTCCCAAAACATATAATCCCAATCTACTCATATGAAAAATCATCAGAAAAGGCTCATCAATATCCATTCAACAAAATTTCAGATCAATATTCTGTAAAAAGTATCAATTTTATTAACCACAAAGGAAGTCTGAGAAACTGTCACTGCCAAAAGACCCCTAAGAAGACATGAAAATCAAATGCAATCTGAGCACCTCAGTGCGATCTGGGAACAGAACAGGAAGTATGCTCATTACATTATTATCTCAGTGACAGAACAGTTAAGAGAGGAGGGATTTATGTCAGCTCGTTTGTGGTTTGAGAGGGTTTAGTCCATTGTGATGAGAAAGCAAGGCTGAGCAGTTCAAGTGATGTCACAAAACACAGCAGACAAGATGGGATACAGCCAGGGACAATCTACCCCTGAACATCTTCCAGGTCCTAATGCTCAAAGTCTCCATAACCTCCTCCAAATAGTGTCACTACCTGGGGATCAAGTATTCAGGACATGAATTACCGGGTATTGTATACAGCGTAGTTAACAATATTGTATCATTATTCATTCATTCCCCATGACAAATGAGCCATCATATTAATATGTGATATTAACAATAAAGATGGCAAGAAATAAAGATATGTGGGCACACAGTAACATATGCACAATTTTTCTATAAATCCTAAGCTCTTCTAAAATAGTGTACTTAGAATAAACAAAAGAATCCCAAAGCTGTTGTTGAATATCTTGAGTTATTTGACATAGGTCATGGAGAAAGTTCTCTGGGACCAGATACAGCTTAGCTGTCAGCTTCTCGGGGAAGGTTTTGTGACAGTTTGATCTGGGATAATCTCCATGGCTTCCAGTTGGCACAGCACCTCACATTATTCTCTCCTCTGGACTTTGCACAACCTAGACTTCTGCTTGTTTTTCTCCTATGTCTCCTGAAGTAGAAATAAGGCACTTCATTTGACTAACCCTTAATGATGTGATTTGAACTGTGCCATGGCATGTTAGTTAAATTAACTTTTAAAATCATTTGGAACCTAGGGCTAGAAACTAAGTGGCAGAGAGCCTGCCAAATTTGCACAAGGACCTAGGTTCCATCCCTAGCCCAAATAAATAAATAATTAATAAATAATAGGAATCATAAGTCACACGCCCACACATGTTTGAACAAAGGAATTTGGCAAAGCTGTTCTACCAGGAATCCTGACTGGTAGCGCCCCACTTGCAGGCATTGCATTTCAAGCTTGAACGCCCCCAAAGATCATAGAATTCTGGGTCCATTTTGGGGGGGGTGTCTTTTTGAGACAGGGTCGAGCTTGATATGTAGACCATTTTTATACATGGAACCACAAATGAAATATTATGGACTTTTCTGGGCATGGTGGCACATGCCTTTAATCTTAGCATCATGGAGACAGAGGCAGGTGCATCTCTCTGAGATTGAGACCAGCCTGATTTACATAGTTTCAGGCCAGCTAAGGTTACATACAGGGAGACCCTGTCTCAAAAACAAAACATTATGTACTTTGTGTCTTTGACTGACTTTAAATAAATATAAGTAAACGAGTATTAAGACTAATAGAACTTAAAGTGTGTTTCTAATCATGAATTAGAAAACAAATAGTAACCAAGGTTTATTGACTATCTTTTCCAATATGTCTATTGTACAATATAATAAACAGAAACAAGGTAATAGAGTATCTATTATTAAACTATACAAATTCCTAAAGCTCAATTAAAAGATTCTGTCCCTGAATTTCCTAACAGAGAGAAGTAAAATTTGTAAATAAAATCATATGACCACTTAAATTTGCAAACTATTTTGCTGTTGGAAAGTTAGTTTGTGTATTGAAAATATAAAATATGCTTTATCAGAATCAAATCTCCCCATTTAATCTGTAGGATAAATTTCCCAGCCTTTGATTAGCTTGATTTTCATTCTACATATCATGTTGAATCTTTTGCTAGCTACAAAAAAGATGCAAGAAAACACAAGCAAATGCAAAACAGCAAAAGAATATGTTGATGGGTGGACCTGGTTCTCTCTTTACAGACCTAAAAATAGGAAATTCAAATCCAGGCACAGCATAGATACGCAAACTCTGCTGGCAAAAACATAAGAGAAAAACAGCCTTTCCAACATTCTTTTTTTTTTGGTATTTTTGTTTGTTTGTTTTGAAATTTTTTTGAGACAGGGTCTCCCTTTAGTCCCAGCTGGCCTGGAGCTCGCTTTATAGACCACGCTGGCCTTGAACTCACAGAGATCCACCTGCCTCTGCCTCCTTAGTGCTGGGATTAAAGGTATGAGCCACCACGCCTGGCTCCTCTCCAACATTCTTAAAGACTACACATCAGCCACTGTTTTATTGTATTCTTTAATTTAATGTTGACACCATTCCTGTAAGAACAGGTTTTAGAGCATTTTTCATTTAATAAGAGATTCAATTAAGGGACAAATTGCATCAGTAACTTGCTTCTAGCATGGTATCTAGGAAGCTGTATAACAGAATTTTGAAACACATATTTTAATCCTAGAGAAAAAGTAATTAGCAGCTGTTCTACACCAGAACTAGTAAACAGACAGCTTCTCTGGTTCTAATCTGGACATAATTATGGGAAAGCTTCATGATCAATTGTAAAGAGACTTGCTGTCGTTTTCATTCACGGTCTATCCTGCTTTTATTTTGTTTTTTGTTTTTGGTCTTTTAGAGACAGGGTCTCCCTGTAGCCCCAGCTGTCCTGGAATTCACATTGTAGACCAGGCTGGACTTGAACTCACAAAGATCTGCCTGCCTCTGCCTCCCAAGTGCTAGGATTAAAGGCATGCACCACCACGCCCGGCTCCTATCTTGCTTTTAATCTTGCTTTTAACTCTAAGGGTGAGCATGTATCACTTATCCATGGACCTGACAAGTTCGCATACTTCAAGAAAGAAGATAGTCATGGTTCCAACTACCCCAGGCTCTGAGGCAAGAGGATCTCTTGTATTTATAAGGTCAGCCTGGGCAACATAATGGGATTCATAGCAAATAAAGTAAGTAGGTCTCCTCCCAGCTCATCTTATGAGAGATTGCCATTCTGATTCCTATTATAAAACCCAATCATATCATTCCCTCATTCCAATTCAGCTGTCCACTTTTAAGACTTGCTGAAGGACCACTACAGAGTGCGGGCATCTTTTCTTAGGAGTGAAATTGTCCATATTCTGACTGAAGCCTACTTCTCCACTAGTCACTCCCTTATAAAGTATACTACAGGTAAACCTAACTGGTTGCTACTCTTCAAGAGGCTAGATACCAAACACTAGTGTGCCTATTTTATTCATTAAAGTATATCATATTTTATATTATTCTTGTCATTCAGTTAAAAGTTTATATAGAATGTTTTGCATGATCTATTTACTTGAAAACTTTATTTTCTTTTTTTATTTTATGTGTAACATGTATTTGGCAGTGGAAAAGTGAAAAAAATGTGAACCAAAAGCAAAGAACAAGAAAGGTATTTTAAGTATATCATAAAAGAGAATAGGAACCACATCTTTTGTGTATTCTTTAAAAAAATAAATTTAATTATCTTTATTTTATGTGTATGAGTGTATTGCCTGCATGTATGTAATGCACCTGTGTTGTACAATTACCACAGAGGTCAGGAGTCATATTCCCCTGGAACTGGATTACAGCTAGGAATCAGAACTGAACCCAGGTCTTCTACAAGAGCAGCTAGTGCTCTTAACTGCTGAGCCATCTATACAGCCCCATCTTTTGTATATTCTTGTATTACAAATGTACAACACATCCATAATCCTGCATCTAATAACCAGAATTGCATTACAAATGTTGTTTGTCGTCTTTCTGACATAATGTATGAGCACTTTTCCATACTGACACACATAGACATTACAATATTAGTATCCTGATATTTACCTACACAATTCTTTCTATATTTTTAACTATAGTATTTAACGATTATAGGCAACTCTTCTGTGAACATCCTTATACATATATCTGTACTTACTTGTCTAAATATTTTCTTACTAAATATCTGCAGAATTGTTGATTGAAAATATGAACATTTTCATGTAAATTTTTGTTGATTTTTTTGTGTATTTCATACTAAACATCTTAATCATCTTGATGTACCTACTTCAACCACACCCTCATCTTGATATACCTACTTCAACCACACCCTCACATAACACCCCCCCACTAGAATTCATGCATTCTGTCATTTATATTAAGGCCTATTGAGTCAACTTACTGTACCCAGACATCATTCAGTACAAGTTCATTCACTGGGGTCTAGCAGGCCTATTTAAATGTTGTTAAAGCTCTCTGGGAAAACTGCATGAATTCAGCACATATCATAAGTTTTGTAAACTGCCCGTTTACTCCTCATTAAGAGTAGTTATCAAACCTAACATTTGCTTATTGAGAGAAGAAAATCTCTTGTAGCTATTTTAATTTTGGCATATGCTTAACCAAGTCAGTATTTTGAGAATGCTCAATTATAATAGCAATACCTGAATCTGATTGATAGCTCCTTTCATACTTAAGCCCAGATGTTAATCCTACTAGATACTCTATTTTAACATCAAATAACAACCACAAAACCAAGCTATGAACTGGATGCTTGTCTCAGCCAAACTCATTTCAATGAGGCCAGCATGGAGCCTTTCTTTGTGTTCTTACTCCTTTGTGCTTCTGAGACTGCATGTTCTACATGAGTCTCATCCTTGGAACTTTCTCAGTTGGAAGGAGGATTATGATTAAAAGAAAAACTTGGCCCCTCCACCTTATTGGTTATGTACCTTTCCTGAAGATGCCTCTGTACCTGTTCTAATGATCTGCACTTAGCAGGTGGGAGAGGGCAAGGCTCAGCCTTGCCTCTGCAGAATTCAAGGACCAGGATCTGTCAATATAATTGGCACCCTATCTGTCAGAGGATCTCTCATGAGCTGACAAGTAAGAGACACATAATTACTGGGCATGATTTTCTCCTTGAAAAAATAGAACTTAATAAACATTAAGTCCACAGGATGCATAGACAAAAGCAGCTCTCCTGGGAACCTTCTGAGAATTTCACTGCCACTGGTCACTCCATGCATCCTGTAATAATGCAGCTCTCACACATCAATGAATGATTTATCACATTCCCAGGCTGCCATAGAGTTACTATTTGGACATATTGCTGAGTGGTACTCTGAAGTTGAACTCTGTGGACGCTATCTGTTCTTCAATGAATATTGGGCTCAATCTTACTAATCTTCCTAAAACTCTAGAAAGGGAAAACAGCAGCAGAATATTCTATACAGGATAGAAGTAGGCACCCAAGCAAGTCTCAGTAATGCCAGTCTTTTCTGAAAGCTATCATTGAAACAAGTAATGAATTGGAAGTAGAAATGTAAAAATAAATAAACTGATAAAATATAAAGCCAGATCAAGTTCCACTTCCTATTTTTGTGATAGTGGAAAAGTTGTTTATCTTTACAAGGTAGTTTCCTCATTTGTGAGGAGAAATTATAACAAATAAGAATGATTGAATAAGAAACGAAGTGAAGGGAACCTGAGATTTTGCTGATAGTCTATCATCCCTTTATGTGGACTACCTTTGGTTTGTAAAGACTTGGCCTGTTATCTGGTTTCTTAGAGTTCAACGTTCTAAACACCATGTTTTCCAGCTCTAGCTTCAATGTTTTTTGCTACTTTATTTTATATCATTTCAGAGATATTTTATGCAAAATAAATCAGAACCTAAATGAGTTTATATACATTTACAGATTTTTACCCCCAAATTGGCTAAATAGTAAACTAGTACTAATGCACTAGTTTGCTCCATGATATTTTCTTTTTTTATGAATAAGTTTCATTATCAATCTGCCACTGAAAGAAATAAAAGTCCAAATAAGCAAAACAAAAGATAACATCAAGGCCTGGTAGTAGAAGAAACTGCCTCAAAGTGAAAAAAAAAAAAAAAAAAACCAAACACCCGCCAAAAAATATAATCCCTAAAGCATGAAATAAAACAAATATTAAAACCAAGGGAGTGCCAAACCCTCCCTTGCATTCTCAGCACTCCAGAAGTCGAGGCATCAGTTGTTCCAAGTCATTCTCAGCAGCCCTGAGTTGAAGACCACCCTAGAATAGACCACAGTCCGCTGGGCCTGGTGGTGCACGCCTTTAATCCCAGCACTCGGGAGGCAGAGATAGGTGGATCTCTGTGGGTTCAAGGCCAGCCTGGTCTACAGAGCGAGCTCCAGGACACCTGGTACTAAAAGGGAGACCCTGTCTCAAAAATACCAAAAAGAAAAAACAAATAATAAACAGTCCTCAAAACCGACAGCCAGACTCACCTACAGATCAGGGAGTTGGGTGTGGCCTTGTGAAGTTCACAGAACATCCTTCCTGCAGTCTCAGAAACCCTAGGGTTCTGGTTCGCTGTCTTCCATGCCATCCCCACCTTAGTAAACAAATGTCAAGGTAAAGAAGAAAAGTTTCTGCAAGGCTTTGGGAGACACTGGTGGTGCGGGTGAGGCTTGAGCCCTGGGTCCCCACGAGGACTCCTCAGGTGGAGTCGTTCTCCAGTCTAGCTTCTGGTGGCGGCTGGCAGGACTTGTTCTTATAGGTCAGAGGCTGATCCTGGTGATTGAGAAGGCCTCTCCTGGAGGATGCTACCTGCATTAACTTGATCCTCCTTCATGAGTTTGGAGGACAATCTCTTTAAAACCTCTCGACAGGATAAGGGTTCTCTTGAACTATTCCTGAAGTTCACGGTCCTGTTCCCAACTGAATTACCCGTGGTCTCGAGGACACAGGGCACAGAAGCCCGAGAAACACAGAGGTTCTTCCATCTTGGCTGCAGCTCAGTTTAGGTGCTTTTTCATCTTGATATTTTCACAGTCAATATGGATAGCCTCGAAAGCTCTTCTTGCTCTCTTGTATAATGCAGTGCTTCATTATTCTAACAGTGATGACTGAATTACTCTCTTTCCATGAAGTTGTCCCTAATGTTTTACTACCTTAAAAATGGCCTTCTAAATATTTATGTTTATTCCAGTTCCAGGGGAATCAGACACCCTCTTCTGACCTCCGCGGCATTGCACAACACGGGTGCACAAACTTGCATGCAGACAGTACATTCATACACATACAGAAATAAATAAAATTAAAAAAATATTTATGTTTATTCCCATGGGTAAGTGCTGCTCTCAGCCTTATCAGAGAAGCCTCTCTGTCCAGTGAACAGCTGTGAATATAGAGACTTACAGTTGTTCAAGGTCCTCAGAATATGAGACGCACGAATCAGTGCTCAGCCCCAAACAGAACATGTGTAATATCCCCTCTGTGGCTCATGGAACGTTGCAGAAGAAGGAACAGAATGAATATAAGAGCCAATGATACAGAGAATGGCTGCTAAAAGTCTTCTGAGCTACATACAGCTATTGCAATCATGAACTCACAGCACCTGTGGATGTCTGAACTAGGTCTGTAAGAGAATGCGCCCACCATATTCTGGCAAGGACTGAGGAGGAGCTCAAGGAGCCATACCTCTCAGTGCTGAACTATTTGCTCCTGAGAGATTCAGGGAAAGGGAAGTTATATCCTTCAGTTGTGTGTCTACTGCTGACTCCACAGGGCTCCAAAGGATAGTTACAGTCCAATGATCATACAAATGGCCCTGGTTAAAATAAACAGGTCACAAAACAAGGGTCATAAATCTAGAAAAGAGAACAATTAGGGAGGATAGGATGTTGATTAGAAGGGGAGGGAGTGAAAAGGTGGGGGAGAGAGAACAATCAGAATTTATTACATACATATATGACAGTTTTAAAGAAGAGACTTCATAACAAAATATGAATAAAAATCAATTGTTATGGTAAATTTATATACATGTCAATATATGTGTTTGTTAATCTGTGAATCTATATACATAACACATATGTCTATATATACATAATTTCTCATAAGTCAACTATGCCTGTGGAATAAATTATTGGAAATAGATTGTGAGCAAGCGCAAAGGTATGCTGCTATTAATATTTGCCCATGCCATTTCATAGCTAATTTTCAACTGCACCCATATCTAAAATATCAGAGAGTGCTTATCTCCACACCCCTCACCAGCATCAATATACATGATGCCAAGCCAGTGTGTGTGAAAATGACGTCTTGCCATAGTTTGGGTTTGCATTTCTCATATTCTGAGAGAAGTAAGGCATCTTTTCTTGTTTGCACCATTTGCATTTATTTTCTGTGAAATAAATTTTCATGGTTTGGGTTATCTTGTTTCCTATTGACTTATTAGAGATTTACTATAAAATCAAAGTTAGAAACATAGCCTAACAAGGACATTTTCTTTTTTATTTTTTTTCGACTTTTGTTTATTGTGAGTTGTTTTTTCTTTTTTTTTTTTTTTTTGTTGTTGTCCTTTTTGAGACAGGGTCTCCCTGTAGCCCCAGCTGTCCTGGAATTCACTAGATAGACCAGGGTGGCCTTGAATTCACAGAGATCCACCTGCCTCTGCCTCCCCAGTGCTGAGATTAAAAGCATGCATCGCCACGCACCACACCCTGCTCTGATTATTGTGTTTTATATGTAAATGATATAGATGGCAATAATGATAGAGATCTAAGTGAGTTTATCAATTTTTCTCCTGTGGATTAGAGTTTCATTTTCTGTATATAAATTTTCACATATCTAATATATGCATATTTTTCATATATATGAAATAAGCCATATGAAAGAACAACAGAAAAGACTATCAAAAAGACTGACTGCAATGGTAACCTTAAAAAACTGAAAGAAAAAAAGAAAACAAAAATTTAAAAAAAAAAAAAAGCATGAGCCTGGTGGGGTGGGGGGGTAAGGGAGGGAGGAAAGGTAGAATTGATAGAAATAAAAAAAAAAATCTATACTATATATATATATATATATAGTATAAATAAATTTTTAAATTTCAAAAAAGAAATAGATCAATAGGTTTTTTCATTTCTGTTTTAGTCCATACTAACTTTAAATTGATTTTTGTTAACATTAAATCTGGAGTTTATCAATAACTCTTTTGATGCAAGTTGGAGGTTGGGATCCAATTTTGGTTACTGTTATTCATCTTTGTTCAGTATCAGCCACCACAAACTATCATAACACCCCCATTAACTGAATGCAGAGTGATCCCAAGAATCATTTCCCACTCAATACCAATGCACATAGTGTGAATTTGACATGTTATGAAGAATATGGAAAGACTATAAGTGATTAGCTGAGGCTCTAGAGCCCTAGGAGCTAGAGCTAGATTTTATCTCTTACTGTGGTTGATTTAACTACTATATATAGTATTTATATTAAATAATTATTTATATATTTAATATATATATATAATATAGTATATAGATATTAAATATATGTATATATAATATATTATATTATATATTAAATATATATATATATTTAATATCATTGTCCAATGTACCATTTAGAACACAAATATGGCTGTTTTCTTGCTTTAAATATGCCAATAGTTCCACAACACATATCAGAAAAGGTCAGGTTTATTGCAGTGCATTACTATTGTATAGGCACCTGTGAGATTATCCCTCTAAAACTACTTTTGTGAGTTGTTTTAATAAATTTAATTTATAGCCTATCTGTTCATGAATATAAGCTCTGTGAAGTGAGAACCAAAGTCAAAACATTTAAAGAAAATATTTACTATTATTTTATTTCATATGTATATGTGGGTCTGAGTGTCTTCAAATGCACCAGTTGCAGGCAGGGGCCCATGGAGGCCAGAAAAGGGTGACAGATCCCCTAAAATGGAGTTACAGGTGATTGTGAACCCCTTTCACTGGGTTCCAGGATTGAACCAAGGTCCTCTGCAAGAGCCGAAAACACCTTAACTGCTGAACCATCCTCTCAGCCCCATACCCATCAAGAATAGTGGCTGAAATATATGTTTCTGAACTTGTAATGTTAAAGTAAATGTCCACATTTCCAGAACTGTAGCCAAAGATTTAAAGGGAGAAACTTTTCCCTTCAGTTTAAACACTTAACATCTGATACTTGTAGACAGAATGGTCAGTCTCCAGTATGGTATAGGCCTGACAAAAAGAATCTTATCTCAGATGAAACAGACATGCAAATAGCCACAGTAGACCTTAATAGTAGTCCAAAGTTTTGTTAGAACACAGCTATAACTCAAATGCTCTGAACTTGAAGTCTGCATTTAAATTTCTAGGCTGTGCTCCCAAACTCAAAAGGAGGGTCCTTTATCCCCCTTCTGCAATCACTCAAGTATCATTCCTGGTGTAGGACAGGTGGAAGATGCTGAACCTTTGTTTTATATTCATCTGTGTGCAGTTTTAACTGAATGACAAGATAACACAGAAGCCCACTGCTGCAGGACAGATGGCTACATAGTCCCTGCCAACATGCCTGAGAGGACATGCTGTTGCCGAAGAGCAGAGGCTGCAGAGGAAGTTCATGTACTGTTATTCCAAAGATCCCTGCCCTTAGGATGGTCACAGTTATGATCTCCGTCTGGGTCTCTACCCTGTTCACAACTTCCAGTGACTGGATAATTCCAGCACTCATCAAATTCACCACTCCCTAGCATGACAGAGAATGCTCTGGTGAATGAACTAATACACTGTTTATTTCAATTGCCACCTGGCATCAAATGTTGCTGACACATGCAGGAAAACCTCCAGGCCAGAGGGTTTCACACAGGCTTGATTCTTGCCATAAGATAATCATTGACCAAGGCATGGGCTGTCTCCAGGGAAAAGGAAGAAGAAGCTGATAGGTATACCGAGTTGTCCCTCCTTGTCCATGACTCTCTTGCATTATGGTAATACAAACTTTAAACCTTTAGTTTTCAGATGTTTATTGTTCAGATTTGTTTTATCAGATCACATTGCTTCTCTAATACTGCCAATAAGTTGCAACTGCAACTGGAATGACATGCAACTCCCACCTGACCATTTTCCTAACCAGTCTTATTTCATACGGAACTCCACTTCCTGTCCAATATTCTAGGAGTATTCACTCTAGGTCTGCGTCCAGCTCCTACTCTTCCTTATTCCTGTAAGATTTTCTTACATTTTAGGACTCACCTGAAATTTGACAGGAGCATTCTTTGTTCACCCTGTAAAACAGATCTTCCCTCAGGCCCACAAGAGTTTTCATTCTTTGTTGACATATCACTATGGCTCTGATTTGTCTCTCTTGGACTATATTTCTGTGTCTCTGTGTCTCTGTGTCTCTGTGTCTCTGTCTCTGTCATTCTATCTCTGGGAGAGAGAGGAGAGAGAGAGAGAGAGATGCAAAACTAAAACTTGATCTTTTGGGTTTAGTTCTTTTTGAAGTATTAGCAGTAGGTATGCAGTAGGTGCTCAATAAGTATTACATAAATAATGGCGATGCACCACTAACAATATTTACCTCAAGTCTTCTTCTTTCTCCCTTCCTTCCTTTCTAGTGTCTATGTGCCATGCATGTGTTTGCGTGTATGTATATGTGTGATGCATGTGTGTGGACCATGTATGTATATGCATGTACATGCACATGCCTAAGCGAAGACCAGAGGAGGATGTGAGATGTCTTGTCTATTGTCCTCCTCATTATTCCTTTGAGACAAGTTTTGTCCTTCAACCAGAAGCTAGCAACCTTTGCTAGGGCAACTGCCCAATAAGCTCCCGGTTCTGCCTACCTCTGCCCACCAATGTTGTGCAGCAGTGCTTGGGTTTTATGTGGGTTAGGAGATTAGAACCCAGGTGTTCGCATTTGCATAGTGTTCTGGTTGGGGTTTTGTGTGTGTGAATTTTACATAATAGGAGTCAGCTGGGAAGAGGAAGCCTCAACTGAGGAATTTCCCCTACCAGACTGGCCTGTGGGCAGGTGTATGAGGCATTTTCTTGACTGTTGAGTGACGTGGCAGGGCCCAACCCACTGTGGATTATATGACTCCTGGGAAGGTGGTCCTGGGTTGTATAAGAAAACCAGCACTGCCAGAGGGGCAAGCCAATAAGTAGCATTTCATCATGGTCTCTTCTTCAGCTCCTGGTTCCAGATTCCAGCTCTGTTTGAGTTCTTCCCTTAGCTCCTCTCAATGATGAACTGTGACAAATAAAGCCTCTCCTCTCCATGTTGTTATTGGTCAGTGGATTATTACAGCATCAGAAAAGTGACTGAAACATGTAGCAAATGAGCCATCTCTTTAGCCGCACCAGTATTTCTTTGTAATACTTCCTAAAATGTAATAAATATTGTTGGACAGGTGTGGGACACAAAGATACAATGAAATACTCCTAGACTATTTGACCAAAAGGAAGAAAAGCAGGGCTAGTGGTGATTGGAATAGAAAGCAGGAAGAGGAGTTCCATGTGGAGTGCATTCGTGCACAGTTCTTATGTGTTGGACAGGAGAGTCACATTACGGAGCACAGAGCCTAGTACATAAGCCACAGCAGTCCCTACATTGTCGCACCAAGTGTATTACTTCTTTCATTCTCCTCTGCACTCCCCACTTGGAAGCCCCAAACCAAAAGACATTTTTGAGAAACAAAATTCAATAATTAAATCAGGACATTGTATTTTTAGATACTTTAGCATGCCAAAATATCATTGCACTTAAGAGTACATGCTTTTAATCCCCAGCACTCAGAAGGCAGAGGTAGGAAGAGCTCTGTGAGCCACAGGCCAGCCTGGTCTATGTAGAAAGTTTTATGCCAACTGTAGTTACAAGGCAATACTGTCTCAAAAAAAAAAAAAAAAAAAAAGAT